>VWZE01000080.1:0-114443 GCA_013396675.1 Eubucco bourcierii
CTTTGTGCTTAAAGAGAATCAAGCATAATGTTGGCTTTGGTTTTGTTATATATATATATATATATATAAATATTAAATATATATATATAATATATATATAATATATACTATATATAATATATATATAATATATATATATATATAAAATACATTTTATATATATATATAAAAAAAGCAGAGTAACGAATGTCAGTTATGTAGTGCTGCATCACTTCGCCACACAAGTTCTTTACAGGATTCTTTTCTTGCTGGAGAAGAACAGGTTTTCACTGCCTATTTTTTAATAAAAAATAAATCTAATATTCATAACAGATTAAATGCTGGTCAATTAGGGATCCATTTGGGCCTGTTGATATCTTATTACAGTTATTCATGTGTTGGACTGCCATTCTAAGTAAGAAAAGAGAATAAAGATATCTTCTGTTCAGGGCTCACTTTACTGTGGGCATGAAGAGCATGGATTAAAATGTCCCTGGAAGGTGAAATTACTAAAATATCAATGCATTAGTCAACTATTCTGTGAGATTTCAAACAGTCTAAGGAGTAGAAAGGTCTCTCTAGTGAGAAAGCAATGAAATAGATATTTTATGTCTGCCACTTCACCAGCTCTTTGTTTAGCTGGAATAAATCTGTATGAAATGGCATCATTTAAAGAACTACATAATCTGTGGGAGTTGATGATGAATTTTTAATTTGAGAAAGACTGGCTTTTTACAAAATAAGCCTCATGATCTAAGATGTAATGACTACAAATTGCTGTTTTAAATGCCAGGGCTGTGACTTCATTATTTTTTGCACATTAAATAATGATTTTAATAAAAGTCTAGAGTTCATGTTCTCTTCTGAAAGCTATTACCTCGCAGCTACTGGCTTATACCTCTTTGTCTAGAGGGCAAAGTGAACAACATCTCATATTTTTCTTAGGCACTATATGAAAGCATTAATTTCCTTCTGATGCTTTGATGGAACTCCAGTGCTGTGGGGCAAGTTAATGCAAAATGATCACATTTTCACTCATAATCAATATAGCTCTATGACAGTGGGCACCAATTTTTCATTTTAGTGTTCAGTAAAGCTGAATGATGTGTGGATTTTCTGCAAAAGCATCCTTTTGAAAAGCAGGGATGGAAATAGCATTTTTAGCAGGAGATTGAGTCACTTTATTATTACTGCAGTTGCCTCCCAGCAAAGAAAGATCTTGATATGTTTCACTATATACACATCTTTTCCCTTATTGCTTACCTGTTGCATTTGAATAAATCAGATACTTGCCGTTTCACTTAAGAAAACAAAGCAAGTAGCTATTGATTTCTTGTTGAGTTTTTGGAGGAATTCTATTTTCCATTTCAGTTTCTGTGTCTGATCTTTGGCTTCTTAAACCAGAGTGACAGAAACAAAAGCTGCTGAAGACCCACACAGACTGTCTTCATTAGTGAGAGAAGAATGATGGTTGGAAAGAAATGTGTTTTTAGGAGAAATTTAAAATAAAGTATCTGTTCATGAGATTCTAAAATCCTTAAATGACCAAACATAGAAGTTTGTATATGTGTGTATTAATAAAGTAATTTATATACTAGAGAAGAAACAGATACTAGAAATATGAAATAGTGTTTTCTGCTGTTTGGGGGGGAGGTGGGGGGGAAGTACTATGCTTCTGATAAAAAACCCTATCTTTACTGGTAGTCAACCGACAGGATGTTGTCACATGAGGTATTTTGAAAGGATGTTATCACATGAGGTATCCTTCCAGGCATAGGATGTTAAACTATTTTGAAAAAGACCTGTATGGCAGGATTTTAATAGTGGGTGGCTTCTGTGAGTAGCTTCTAGAAGCTTTCCCCACTTTTTACAC
Organism: Eubucco bourcierii; assembly: GCA_013396675.1. Classification (NCBI taxonomy): domain Eukaryota; kingdom Metazoa; phylum Chordata; class Aves; order Piciformes; family Ramphastidae; genus Eubucco; species Eubucco bourcierii. The sequence continues at coordinate 1,853 of VWZE01000080.1, forward strand.
ACCCAACGCCAAGCAGCTCCAAGCAGGCTCGCTGATGGCCAAGGCTAAAACCATCTGCAATGACAGCAGTGCTTCTGGGATAACATATTTAAGGAGAGAGAAGGGTGGTAGAATCTGTGGAAAAACAGCTGGAAGAGGAGTAAAGGATATATTAGTGAAACAACTCGACAGACCCAGAGGTCAGTGATAAAAGGAAGAAGTGTTCCAGCTGCTAGAGATTACCCTGCAGCCCATGGTTGAAAGACCATGGTAATGCAGGCTGTACCTCTACAGTCCACGGAGGTTAACAGAGGAGCAGATACCCACCTGCAGCTTGTGAAGGACCCAACACTGGAGCAATGGGTACCTGAAGGAGGCAGGATCCTGTGTGAAGCCCGTAATAGAGGAGGCTTGCTGGCAGAACTTGTGAGCTTGTGGGGCTATTCACACTGGCATTGATCAACTACACCCCATGGAAGGGACCTGTGCTGGAGCAATTCACAAAGAACTGCTGCCCTTTGGAAAGACTCATGTTGGAGATCTGTCTTCTGTGGGAGGGACCCCATGCTAGAGCAGGGGAAGAGTGTGATGAATCCTCCTAAGGAGGGGGGAGCATTAATGACAATGTATGATGAACTAAGCACAAACCAATTTCCTGTCTTGTTATGCTGGAGTGGAGGAGGTAGAGAAAATCAGGAGTAAAGTTAAGTCCATGAAGAAGGGAGGGGTAAGGGGAAAGTGTTTTAAGAGTTTTTAATTTTTTTTCTCCTATCACCATATTCTGCTTCGATTGGTAATAAATTAAGCTAATTTCCCCAGGTTAAGTCTGTTTTGCCTTCTTTGCTTACTGTTCCTCAGCTCCAGTCACTGACCTTTAAGAATGTGGTAGATTGTTCTTATTATGACATGGTGAAGAATCAGAATACCCTCAGGAGAACAAACAGAAGTACCTCTTCAAGGATAAAAATGTTAACTCTTTGAGAAGATACCCTATTACTGAAAATAATTATTAAGTAAAACTGAAGATGTTTAAAATGTATTTTATGGACTGAAAATTATGGGCATTTGGTTGGAAAACTATTCCTGTCTTGGTTGGAAGATCCTCCTAGAGATGATAAGAATGGGAGGATGGTCTCCTGAATTCTGCTATCAAATATGTAATAGGAGTCATGTGAGTGGAAAAATGAAGTTTAAAAATGAAACATTTCTGAAAACTGACAGTATTTTTCCATCAGTTGCAATGGTTGAAGACCTTCAATCTCAGCCTTAATTGAACTGAACTGATATGAGAACTGGCCACCAAAAATAACAGACTGGTTTTCAGGTGCTTTTTAAAAGCAGTGATACCTACTAAAGCTTTTTTTTTTTTTTTTTTTTTTTTTTTTTTNTAACTGTTTTAAAGTAGTACAATGATAAACTGTCAAATTATTTTAGTAGAACATAATACTTTTGATTTTAAATGGAAAATACTGACCTAAATTAGAGAAATCAGGAGGTTTCAGAAATCATGCAGTTGTCATTCCCTGATGAGAATATTGTGAGATACATTAGGGAAGATTTGTTTTACTTTAAAATTTATTTCTGGCAAGAAACTGTGCAAAAGTTCTCAGAATTCTTGTTTCTTCACAGAGTTGGTGTGTAACAGAATTCTAAATTATAGTGTTGTGCAAAGATACATAAAGGTGAGGAACTCAGTGAAAAAGGCAGCTTTCCTCAACTTTGTATTCTAGTTCACCTGAGAAAAGTCAGGTATTGAGAAGACCCTTTTGGATTCACTGTATGTAATTGGGACTTTGGGCTTCCCTTGCAGATGGATGAACAGATGTTGCACAACTGCAGATGTCTGCTTCTCTTTCCACTGACTGGAGTTCTAAGCAGGTGTTGTGGATTGTCCCATATACAAACTGATGAGTCTTGAAACAAGAGGTAAAAGTGCCATAGGATTTCTTAGTTGCATGAAGGTTGTTAGGCACTGGAACAGGCTGCCCAGGGGAGGCAATTGGATGACCATCCTGGGATGTGTTTCAAAGCCAAGACGTGCTTGGGGATATGGTGTAGTGGTGGACTTGATAAAGTTAATAGTTGGACTCAATCTTGAAGATATTTTCCAACCTAAATGATTCTAGGAATTTGTGTTGCAAGGAGGAGACCTGTCAAATTTATATGGATCTGCAGACAAAGTTGCTGTAGCAATAGACTATCAGATGCTTTTATGTGAAGGTGTTTGTCTGCTGTTGGCATGCGTCTGTTGCAGTAAGCATTATTCCACCTTATAGACAGGCAAACTTGGTAGGTCTCTGGTAGCAAACTGTTGATGATAGGGAAAAAAATTCTGGTCAGGATAGAGCCTGGCCTATGTCAGGACATGTTGTCAGCTGTATCGCTGGTTCTTCACCTGGTTGTTGAAGCAGCAGAGTGATGTGCTCAGCTTCTGCAGTACCCTTCTGTCAGCAGAGTAAGGTTGATCCCCACTCTAAATGATGTCACAACTTAGCTTTAGGAATGTTGATGGGTTTTCCTTGAGCTGCTTACAGCAGTGATGACTAACCCTGTGAAGCATGCTTTGCACATTGTGAAGAAGGTGAATTTAATGTTTATCTAGTTTTCCTCTGGAAAAAATGTTTGTCATTACTCTTTATGCTGTACAGCCTCTGTTAGGGACACAGGCTGTATTGGTGGGTGCCTTCAAGCCCAAGGACCTGTCTAGATGCTCTGAGTGAATACTGGAAAAGTAATTTCATGACAACAGTGGTTTGATCCCTTTTTCACTAGATATCAATGTATTTTGATAGAAAAGAACTGCTTAGGGGCTCGTTCTGCTCTGAAACACCCTGTAACTTTGAAGCATTGTGCGGTGAAGTTTCTTTGACTCTTAAGTGAGGATAATACTTATTTCACTTACAGTATAAAATGGCAATTGGAACTAATTTAAATCTGTTGTTACCATGAATGTGTTACTTTAAGAGGAGCCTTGCGTTACTGAATATACAGTAGCTGCCAGGATTGCACTAGTACAATGAACAAAAGCAGATGAAGCTAACATCATTAATGTGTAGAAAAGCTTTAAGCATTCTCTCAGATCTGATACCTCTGTCCTCTACAGCAACATTCATTAATGAACTTCACCTTAAAATTCATTGTACTTTCTTATGTCTTAATTTTGTTTGCACACTGCTCATGAGTTGAAACAGCTTTTTGGGATTTACGTGACATTTTGTCTTTTGGAGAGCTTACAGAGGTTCTCCTTTGTTCTCTTTATTTCAGTTTCCTCTCTTTCTGTTTCTACATCTCTCCTTCTTTCCAGTAGTGAAGGGTACCCTTAGCTCCCCACCATCCCTATTTCGCTTTAGACTGGTAACCCCCTCATACATGGGACTCCTATCCTATCTGTCTCCTTGACTTGTGGACATTTCTTTACAGCTGTAAATCATACTTTAAAAGTTTTATCCACCACTGCCCACGGATCACTCTGTGTTCTGCAGCGTATTATTACTGAATCTATAAATAAGGGAATAAATCATTGGTTTCAGACTTGCAAAGAATATGCCATGGCATACAAAAATATATCAATTTTTAATTCATTTTTGAAGGTGACCCAGAAGCAAGTGATCACGATGGAAGTAAAATAGAAATATGCATATAATATGGTCCCTGATGAGAATTATATTTTAAGAGCATCCACAGGATTTATGATCTCATATTTATAATTTGCATATGTTCCATATTTGTTTTGCATTTAATGTGCTGTAATTTCATAGTCACATAAAATTCAGTGGGTACTGCTGCCATCTCCTGGTCAGTATCTTAATTAAAAACTGATCTAAAAAGCTAGATCTGACGTTTTGCTGGGATTTCCAAGGTTTTCATTGTTAAAGCTGAACATAGAATGCCCAAACACTTCAGCTTTCGTTGTAGGAGCCTAGATTGGACAGACTGGCATTTGTGATCAGATTCACTAGAATTTAACATGGAAGACCAGCACAATTTACTTTTGTTCTATTTTACCATGACAAACTTGAGTAGAAATACCGAGGCACATTACCTCTAAACCTATGTACTTCTAGATTCTTAAATTAGATTTTTTTTAAAAAATTATCCTTTTCATTTGAAAAATGAAAGACATATGTTGCCTGGTAGGAGCTTTCCCAAGTGAATTTATTGTACTATCTCTCTGTCTCTCTCTCTCTACCCCGCTACCCTGCCCCCCCACACACTTTGTCTAGAACCAATGAGTTTATTCCATTTATTTCCTTCTACCAAATTTGTTGTTAAGAAACATCTGCAGGGTAAAATCTACCTAACCACTGAGATATGGTTTGAGCGTGGTCTGGTTGAGCTTCCTTGTTAATCTGCCCATTTTCAGCATAATAAGGTGATTATTTTTTTTTTTTTTGGTGTCATAATGAATTCCACCAATCTAATGAATGCCACAGACCCCTGTTTCTTAACTGTGTGCTTAAGACATTTTAAATCTCAGTAAATTTGTATGAAACAGATGTGTTTGTGTTGTATTAGTCAAGGTCTATAGTAATACATCGTGCAAAACAAGGACATTGTTTCCTCTTTGTCTTTTTTAAAAGTAGGTTTACCTCATTTTGAATACAGAATATGAAAACACCTCATGAAATAAGTCTTAACACCAATTTTTTTTTTACACATAACCTATTTTAAGCTGTGCTGTAAGCTTGTGGATCTGTTCAGGGTCTCAGAACTAACACTGTTATCAATCTTCAATTTCTTGTTCCTGTGAACTCTAACAAGTTCATTCGAACGCTTATTGTTGCAGTGGTATTTAACATCTTTGCCACATAGGCTGACTAACTTTTAAGTGGTTTTGTTTGACCCATGCCTGAAACAAGAGGAAAAACTTTGAAATTTTTCCTTTGTAGTATCTCTTTTCAAATTCAGCAGTGACACTGTGCAACATTTTGGTGGCAAGTTCATGCACAACGTTAATGAATGTCTCCAGCAATGGAACCTCCACTCTGGGCAACCTGTTCCAGTATTTCACTACCTTCATTGAACTTGCTCCTAATGCTCACATTGTCACTGTGAAATGCCTAAAAAAGATGCCATGCAGAGGGAGAGTGACCAAAGAAAATGCTCCTTTTCTATGTGTGAGAGAAGAGCACACAAAGTAACCAATTTTTGTGATTAAAAAAAAACCCTGAAGTGATCAGATAGCATCGAACTTCACTAATTTTTACTGATATGACTGTCATAATGAGCTAGACTGATAGCTCATATAAATAGTAGAGGGGGGAAAAAAGTAAACTCATCTGGAGAAGGGAGGAGAAAAAGGAAAGAGCAAGATGGTAATAAGTTATGAGCTTGACAGCTTCTGTGCTTTGGATTCAACATAAGATTGTTGTCACAGACCAAAACCCACTTCATTGTTTTAAAACTCACCTAATTTTTGAGTAGTAGGAACAACACAAACCATTGAAAGGTGGTTGCATAAATGCAGAGATGGAAAATACATTTTTTTACAGGAACAACATTCTGGAGGTGCTGTGGAGATTTTGTTCAAACCCTCCATTTCTTCTTTTCGTGTGATGCTAGGTACGTGCACACACAAAAAGATCCCGCAGGTATTTCCCTCTCCTCACAATAACTTTCTTACAAAATCAGTCTACAGAATGGCAGATATGTAGTCCTACTTTGAACATTTTGAGTCAGGATTGCCTCATTACAAATTAAGAGAAAATATTTATGTATCTCTTCAGGTAAAAGATAATCGAGTGTGTGTGTGTGTGTGTGTGTGTGTGAATACTCCCTGACTCTGAACAAACTAGATTCTGTGTTTAGGCATCTGGAATGTTTTAGAAGGACCCAATAAGCTACTATCAACAGGACTTTTTCTTCTGATTTTTGAAGACATTATTCAATTTAGAACTTGAGCTTCTAGTAGCAAAGAATATTTTTTCAGTGAGTTTGTCCAATGCCTGCACATTTTGAATACTGCAAAATTTGAAATTTGTGGAAAAAACCTCAGTTTCAGGTTGAGAGAATGTAGATTGTAGTGGCTAGATATTGACCAGTTATAAATTATTTGCAGCATGATTCTTTTTAATTGTTACTAATTGCATTAAAGTCTGGCTTTAATTGTTTATTTTGACATCCTACAAGTCTGCCTTTGGAGATGTTGCAAACCAAGTCTTTGGGTGAATAAAGAAGAAAAAAAGTGTTTGTAACTAACTCATCAGATCCAACATAAATCTTTATTAAGAACCAGTATTTGTTTATTAAATCTTAAGTAAGATCCTGGACTACTCCTTAAATAAGAAATGGAGATAGGTAGGTAGTCTTTGAAAACAGTGTGGGAAGACTGATCCAAGAACAGGAGTGGGAATCTCTGAAGGCAAAAGGAATATTGAAGGGGAATGAAGAGTTTCAGTTGTACTTCCTGAAGTGATTGGGGAGGTACAAGGAATGTAGATCAGGCTGCCTCAGCACACATTTCCATGTGAAGAATTCCAGTCTGGACAGCAGGCCCGTTGCCTGTGGTTGCATTTGGTGAAGATAATTGACAGCTGTATGGACAGTGAGACTGAGTGCACCCTCAGCAAGAATGTGGATGACACCATGCTGTGCAGTCTGGTTAAGAGGGAAGGGATGCCATCTAGTTGGCTTGGACAACCTTGAGTGGTGGGCCCAAGCCAACCTCATGAAATTCAACAAGGTCAAGTGCAAGGTCCTATGCCTAGGTCAGTGCAATCTGAAGCACAAATACAGACTGGTTGAGGAGCGGTTTGAGAGCAGTCTTGAGGAGGAGGTCTTGGGGATGTCAGTTGATAAAAAACTCAACATGAGCTGGCAATGTGCACTTCCAATACAGAAGTATACAGAATGCCAACTGTATCCGGGGCTGCATCAAAAGAAATGTGACCAGCAAGACTAGGGAGGTGATTCTCCCCTTCTGCTTTGCTCTCATGAGACCCCACCTGGAGAATTCATTCAGTTAACTTGTCCCTAGAATAAGAAAGGCATTGAACTGCTGGAGTGGGTTGAGAGGAGGGCAAGAAAGATGATCAGAGGGCTGGAGCACTTCTGCTATGGGGACAGGTTGTGAGAGTTGGGGCTGTTAAGTCTGGAGAAAATAAAGGTCTGTGTCTGCCTTAGAGCCACCTTACATTGCCTGAAAGGGGCCTACAAGAAAGCTGGGAAGGGACTTTTTAGAAGCGCTTGTAGTGATAGGACAAGAAGAAGTGGATTGAAGCTTGAGGAGTGTAGATTTAAACTGGATAGTAAGGAGTTTGGGTGACAAAGCACTAGAAGAGGTTGCCTGGGGAGGTTGTGAATTCTTCACTGCAGGCATTCAAGACCAGCCTGGATGCATTCCTATGTGACAGCTCTAGCTGGTCCTGCTCTGGCAGGGGCTTTGGATCCTTCAAAGTCCTTTCCAACCCTTAACATTCTGTGACTACATTATGATATTGATGTAATGAATTAATGACCTAAGTTGACTATATATATATATATATTTTTTTTTTTAATATATAATGGCATTCAGGTCTTCTAGTTACTACAGATATGCTGCAGAACTAAGTGTCTTTACTTGTAGGTATAACTTTCAAACTTAATGTTGCAGTAATGAAACTCCCTATAATTATTTTCTTTAGATAAAGATTTTAATTACACACAGCTAAACATGAGTTCTTAGCTCTACTGGGTATCTCAAAGAATTTTCTGAGACAAACCCCAGTTCTCTCCAAAGATCTGCTATTGCATTAAAATGTTCAGTATGTGAAAGACTAATTATTTAACCAAATGTACAGCTAACAGCCCAAACCCCCCAAACAATCTGTAGTTGAGGAACTAATTGTGTTTACATTCTACAAATGGAGCAGACCGGTAAGAAACAAAGTAATTAAAAACCTTAGAGGTAAGTGGGTAAATTGATTTTATTCCACCAGAGGAGTATCCTATAAACTTCCAGAAATTTCATGACAAGCATGACTTTATCTCTTGGTCTTTAATGCTTTTTTTCGGCACCATCCGAAGACATCTTGTAGGACTGGAGTCTTGCATTTGCACGCCCTGTGGTGATATGCATAATTGACTAATGATGTCTGTAATTTGCCTGTGTGATTAATTTATTTGAAGCTATAAATATTCTGTCTTAAATTATGCAGAAAGTCAGCAAGTTTTTAATTTACTGAAAGAAAGAATATTTTCTGTTTCTCTTTTTGGTTCACTGAAAAAGTCAAGAATTAAAATAAATCAAGTGGTATTTTAGTGTCAGAAACCCGAAAGTGACTGTAAATGATTCAGGTAGACAGTTTTTCCTATAATATGAATAGAAGAAAGAACTTTGCTTCTATTGTGTTTTTAAAAGCTTATTCTAGTAGTACTTTTTTTAGTAGATACATCAGCTTAAGATGTAGTATGTGAACTCAACGGAGAAAAAATGTCTTGTGGATTTTTTTTTTTCCCATGTATTTTGTATGAAACAAGCAGGATATAATTTGTCTTTTCATTTATAGAAGAATAAAAGAAATATTTTCTCTCTTTCTCAGAATGAAAACAATTTGAACAATATTTATGAAATGCTTAGAATATTATTTCATTAACTAAACTTTATTTAGTGGACTAATGCATTTTATTTTCACCTGGCTTGACTTGAGCTTACCGAAGCAACTTACTATCATGTAGAGGCTAAAGTTTAGTTGGATGATTTTATTTTATGTATCTTCAGTGATTATAGACTGCCTGATCTAGCTAAACCTATTGCTCAGAATATTCCAGACAAAGGGGAGAGGGAGAAAGAACATAATGGTTTATGCGTCTCTCTTTGTTCTTTTACCAAACAGTTGAGAATTCAAATCCTGTTGTGATAACTTTGAAGAGATGCAGAGATTAATGAGCTAACATCAGGAAGAAAAAGGTGGCCTGATTGAATCTTAAGAAATATTTTCTTGTCTTTCCTTGCTGTGTGCTTAATCACACAGTGTATCATCCTTGAAGTGCATTAAGACAGGACCATTGATACTTGTGCTGACTTTCATCTTGGAAATTTGAAGCTATCTTGCTATTAGAGCCCAAAGAGATCAATTCCTTAGGTATTTGAATCATGAGCATCATTTCCACGCACAGTTATAGGCAGATCATGGTCAGTACTCAAGATCACTCAAGTGTTTTAGTTCCTCTTAGACAACTTTATAAAGACTTCCTTGGTGTTGTAGGAAAGAGTTTTCAATAGGAAAGAAATTTTACACTAAACAGCATGGCCTTATCTTCTGTTAGCTAGAACTGTATTTCAGTATTTGGTGTCTATTGGTTCAAATCTCCTGAAGGACAAAATGATGTGAAAGCAGTACTGAAGCTGAGAATGCAGATCTTTAGAGTGCCAGTTGCCAGGTACACATATATCTGTGCAACAAGAAAGTACCACCTTGCCTATGGCCTTGCACTGACCAAACTGAAAATACTGATGCTGATTGCTGACAGACTTTAAAGCTAGAGATCTAATGACTTCAAAATTACACCTGGAAGGCTGATGAGCAGTTTTAGGTGAGTGTCTACAACATCAGGAATTAGGAGATATTTCTGACACCTGAAATGCAAAGAAATCAAGAGCAACAATATAGGTGTGAGTTCTTTTCCATATGTTTGTAGCTTCCAGGTTTCACACAATGAGAAAAGTGGTGTTAAAGACATCTTTGGACTAACTGAAACCATTCTGGGAGGAAGCAGTAGGGAGAAAATGAGTGTTGCTAGAACACTCATTTCCTACAGGGCTATGTAGGAGTTGGTGGTCATTGAAGGATAATTTAGTTGTGAGATATTTCTGACCACATGCTTAAGATCCTATTTGACTGTGCAGTTTATGTAATCACAGAATTTTTGTGGTTGGAAAAGACCTCTAAGATCAGTCCAACTGTTGACCTAACACCACCACACCTCTTAAACCATGTCCTGAAGTGTCATGTCCACACATTTCTTGAACGCTGGTGGTAACTTCACCACCTCCATGGGTAACCTACTCCAGTGACTGACCACTCCATCAGTAAAGAAAATTTTCCTAATATCCAAACTAAACCTTCACTGGCATAGTTTCAGGTCAGTTCCTCTCGTTCTATTACCAGATACTAGGAAGAAGAGACCAACCTCCACCTCACTACAACCTCCTTTCATATAGTTATAGAGAGCAATGAGGTCTTCCCTCGGCCTCCTCTTTTCCAGACTAAACAACCCCAGTTCCTTCAAATGCTCCTCATAAAACTTGTTTTCCAGGCCCTTCACCAGCTTTGTTACACTTCTCTGGGCATACTCCATCAATTCAATGTCCTTCTCATAGTAGAGAGGTCCAAAACTGGACACAGTATTCAAGGTGTGGCCTCACCAGTGCCAAGTATAGAGGCACAATGATCACTTCCCTACTCCTGTATTCCTGATACAGGCCAGGATGCCATTGGACTTCTTGGCCGCCCAAGCACACTGCTGGCTCATGTTCAGCTGGCTGTCAACCAGCATCCCTAGGTGCTTTGCTAGGCATTTGACTCTATCCCACATGACATCCTGGTCACCAAACTGGAAAAACATGGACTTGATAGGTGGAACATTCAGTGGATAAGGAATTGGCTGGATGGTCAAACCCAGAGAGTGGTGATCAAGGGCACAATGTCCACCTGGAGACCGGTGACAAGTGGTGTCCCTCAGGGGTCAGTGCTGGGACCAGTGCTGTTTGACATCTTTGTCAGTGGCATGGACACAAGAATGGAGTGCACCCTCAGCAAGTTTGCAGATGACACCAAACTGTGTGGCAAAGTCAACTTACTAGAGGGCAGGGATGCCATCCAGAGGGACCTGGACAGGCTGCAGAGGTGGGCCCAGACCAGCCTCATGAGATTCAACAAGGCCAAGTGTAAGGTCCTGCACCTGGGTAGGCACAATCCCAAGCACAACTCCAGGCTGGGTGGTGAATGGCTGGAGAGCAGCCCTGAGGAAAAGGACCTTGGAGTCTGGGTTGATGAAAAGCTCAACATGAGCCTGNTATGAGGACAGGCTGAGAGAGTTGGGGCTCTGCCTTCGAAGAGAAGGCTTCGAGGGGACCTGATAGTAGCCTTCCAGTATCTGAAGAGGGACTACAGGAAGGCTGGGGAGGGACTATTTACAAGGTCTTGCAATGACAGGACAAGGGGCAATGGGTTTAAACTGGCAGAGGGAAGATTTAGACTGGATGTTAGGAGGAAATTCTTTACAATGAGGGTGGTGAGACACTGGAACAGGTTGCCGAGGGAGGTTGTGGCTGCTCCCTCACTGGAGGTGTTCAAGGCCAGATTGGATGAGGCCTTGAGTAACCTGTACTAGTGGGAGGTGTCCCTGCCTATGGCAGGGGGTTGGAACTAAATGATGCTTGAGGTCCCTTCCAACCTTACCATTCTATGATTCTATGATTTGCTGCTGAGCAACTTTCCAGCCATCTTGCTTCAAACCTGTAGCATTGCATGGGGTGGTTGTAATCTTAAAAAATATGAACTGGAAATGTTATACTCTGAACTATTGCAGAGCTCATGATGTTTGCCATAAGGCTTTCAGGTTGAGCTCGTGTCATACCTAACATGTTAAATGAATGGCACCGTTAAGAGCTGCAAGAGTATGACATTAGAAATATTACAGTGCTAATTGGCACTGCTTTTCCAGGCCTTAATGTTGCTACTTTAAGTTCTCGTTGTTCGCCTACCAGTTACATTACAAATCTCCTGATGAATAGCTTTTTGTACAGAATTGTCAGATTCAGCACTGACAATTAATTTAATGGATGTGTAATTCAGATAGGTTAACTTGAGAATGAAAGGGTCATTCTGAGAATGGCTGCAACAGAAAACAAAGTAATTCCTTGCACCTTTGATAAAATGAGTCAGAAGACTTTTTCACATCTATGGATGCTTAATCAGGAAAAAACATGTAAGACTGTAGGATTGAGATCATATGTTTTGTCCATAAAATAGATAGAAAAGATAGAAATCACAGTGGTTACACAGTAAATGAAAAAGTAAATTGAATATTAAGTATGCAGTCTTAAAAAGAATGCATTTTTGAAAAATTGGAACTCCTAGATTAAATTTTGTTTTAATGGAGCAGATACTTGATTAACTAGCATATAATTCCTCTTATATTCCTAATACTGTATAACCCAATGAATGATCATGAGAATAAATCAGGATGTTAATCTCCTGTGCATCGGATGACAATGTTATAGAGTGTGGTCTCATTGTAAACTAAAGCAAAAACCATACTCAGTGTCAAATCAACCCACTATGAAAAAGCCAATTACAGTTTATGGTGTTTTTTCTTTAATGACACAATAGCAATTTGCAAACTAACTACAGTAATCTCACTCTCCATCCCAAATTGTAAATTTAACATATGTTTTAATGTGAAATGTGGATAGAACACAGTAGTGTATGATAAATGATCAGGAAGATTTTGATGATGTGAGGATTGTACCTGTCATCAAAAAAAGCATCAATAGGATCAGCTGCCATAGGGTGCTCCCATTTACATCCCTTTTTGCCATGCTCATGGTCCTTATGACTGCAGAAATGGGTTCAACCCCTGTAGTATAGTCAGGTGCTGAAGCTGGGTCTTCAGACCAATTATTACAGGCACATCTTGTTATGTTTCTTCCTATTTCTTCACTCTCCTTTTTTATCACCTTTGTATTTCCCTGTCTTTGTCCTGTTCTTCTCTCAGATATCCTATCCATAATTACTTAACACTTACTGATGTCAAGTTTGCTGTACCCAGATCTGGTATTTCTGACACAAGGTAATCTGTGCCTTATGATACACTGAAATGGTGACCTAAGCACTGTTGGCCATGCAGGATGACCTTCTTGTGCTCTTCAATAATCCCCTCCTTGGTTGTGCAATTTGACTTTCTCACATAGGAACCCAGCAACCATCTTTAAAAACCAGCAATGTCTCCTTTTCACATCTGTAACTTTTCTTGAGTTCTCACTTTGTGAGCTGTGAATCTTCTTACGCCATCTCCAGCAATTCCTGACCTCCAAATGTCTTGGCTAGTGTGATGATACCTACTGTGTAATATCTTTGCTCTAATAGCAGTGAACTAACTTAGTTTTTTGTTTATTCTGAGTTCAGTTTGACTTCTGAAATACTTAATAGATGATGATACGATTGATTATTGTGTGTAAAACTTCCAAGTGTGTGCTAGAATATGCTAGAAAAAGTTAAAAGAGGCCACAACGTTTCATTTGGGTGGTCAAAGCCCTTTGTGTGCAAAAGGATCACACTCTGCAGCTGAAACCAGTGTGCTCTGGCACAGTGATACCTACATTTTGCAGCTATTTTCTATGCCTCCCCCTCCATTCCTTTGTTTGAGAGGACCAAGAATCTGAAACCTGAGTTCTAGTTAGACAGGAAGACAGAAAATCCCAAAATCTCAATAGTCCAGCTCACAGATGTTATTCTTAAAAGGCAACAAACTTTGTAGAAGTGCTATCTGAGGGGTTTTTATTTCACCTGGAGTGTTAGGTTTGTGCTAGATTTCAGTGTTCAGAGGTATCTTTGACTTGGGGAACTAGATATTCATTGAAACCTAGGAGCTGAAATTCTTGAGAATTTTGGGAATTCTCTTTGGGAAATGAGCGCCACAGTAAACTCTGGTTTACTGCAATAGTTAGAGTGGACCTGACTGTTCTGACCTGGTAAGCTCAGAACAAAATAATGTAGTGATGCTGTGTCCTTTCATAATACATCTTCTTGTCTTCCAGATTGAGACGTTGTTCCTGTTTGCTGTTAATTTTAGTATTGTATCTTGCTTTATTTGGAAGGATCTTGAGTCCCCTTTTGGGGCATTGAACCTTCATATTTGCTTCTAAAGTTTACTCCAAAGAAAAATTAAATTGTAGCTAATAAAGAAATATTTAGAAGATGTAATATCATGCATGTGAAGATTCTGAAGTGAAATGATGGAGTAGGGTATGATTATTATTAATTTCACAATAAAACCAGAGGAGTTAATTATAAGGTAGCCATAAGACCAGGCTCATGTATTCTGTATCTCACAAGCAATGAACTAAATGATAGACTGATACTTTTGGTGTCTTATAGGCGTGTGTGTGTATGCATATGAATAGGCAATAGATTTTCAGGTTTCATGAGGTATTTGGAACATTTGAGATGCATGGAATCTGCAATTCCTGTCTTCAGGAGATCTCTTATGAAGCTTATGAAGGAACATTGTTTCGTAGAAATGTTGTCAGTTCACAGTTCAACAGGATCATAGAATCAGATCTTCACTAAAACTTGTCATGTATCTTTAAGAACAGTATTTGATAATTACATGTCTTCAGAGGTACCAAAAAGTTCTGTGAATATTATTTCTTCAGATGGGGAACTTGGAAGATGCTTTGTTACCTGATGGTCCTTTCTGTTGTAATTAGACTTTATATATGCAACTAGAAACATTAATGATGAAAATTAACAGGCTAGACAGGAAAATGAATAATAATGTGTAAAAGTAACAGGATAGTGTACAACAGTATGTCAGTGTGGTCGGATTATAGGAAACTATTTTCTAAGACTAAGCGGATTAGAAAATGTTGCATCATTTTTTAAAGTGTACAGAAGTTTTCTGAGGTTCACGCCGAGAGGTCGTGGTACTGTAATTTTTGCTCTTACCTTCCTATCCATCTGTGTTAAGATAATTCAGAAAAGTTCATAGATCAAAACAAGTTTAAAAAACAGTATTTTCCTGATCATTTGACATTCAAAAAATCCCAAACAAAACAAAAACCTCAGGAAAACCCAACTCACTACATCCCACTTCTGGAAGGGTAAAAACCCTTCCAATAAACAGATACTGTAGATATCTAAAGTATTAGGTGTTAGAATTACTGTCAATAATAGAAAGAATGTGGTTTAATTTTTTTCATTCTCTGGAGAAATTTCACTCTGTGCTAAAAACTGGAAATTCTGAGTGACTTAATCTTAGAAGGATAATGGTTTTCTTGTTGATTTTAAAAGCATGTCATGTACAATGACAGCTTATCAGTTACAGTATCTGTACGAAACAAGGTATTGAAACCTAAATCTGAATATTTTTCTGCATAAAGTCTGAACAAATAGAAACAAACATCTACTTCATCACTGTGGTGGTTCGGATTTGCCCCCCAACAAATTGAAAGTTTACCGCTCTAGAGAAAATTTACCACACTACTCAGAGTTTTGGAAGTTAAATGAAGTAATATTTACAAAAGTAGACTAAATATAAAAGCATAACATGCAATAAACATATACAAGGCAAATTTACATATATTTACAGCTTAAAAACAACACAAAATCCTATTGTACACTATTTCAGCATTTCCATTGCTTCTGGACACAAAGCCCAGAGAGGCTGTACACAGCCAGCTCTCTCTCCCCAGCTTTCCCTGTACCTTACAAAGTCAAAACAGATTGCAGTCTCCCTGTGTGAAGCCAGGAGCACAGATAGAAAGCAGCTAGAAGTCAAGCAGAAGGTAGCCAAAGAGAGAAATAGAGAGCAAGCTTGTATATCAAAATATAAGATATTCAGTAGACCAATGGAATTAGAGAAACATATCTTACTATAATTCTGTATCCAATCCTAAATTGTTTAGCCTTTAGACTGAAATACTCTGGAAAAAATAATTTTTATTTACAATTAAGACACTAGGTTAGGGCATGTTTTAGTGTAGTTTATAGAATGGACAGACTTGATTATTTTGCTTTTTTCCTTTAATGAAAAAAAGAAGGCAGTACACTAATAACACTCTTACTGAACTGAAGAGGAATACAGAAAAGTGTATTTAAAGATGTGCGGGAAAAGATACGGAGTATGTGAATCCTTAACACCTAATACAAATACAGGATACATGAGAATCCTCCCAACCAAACTAAACCACCAAGCCCCAATGCTCATTTTTGCCCCCCCCCCCCCCCATTGTCTCCCATTAGACCCAAGCAGGCCATAAATTGCACAGCTAGAAATTCGCTGTGGCCTTGAAGGCTGCAGGCAGCTTTTACTCCTGCTTAGTTACCACAGATTAGAATCCTTCCAGAGGTCCAAAAGGAAGGGAGAAAAGAGAAAGATCTAACTTTGCTGCCCACTTGTAAAGTGATAGCAGGATTGTGGGATTGAATAACAAAATTATGATTTCTAGGGATGACCAGGTCTGGCCTCTGGGATGGGACTTCATCCCTGTGGTCTTCTTAAGGGAACCTGGGAGCCTTCAAACCACCACAGGGCACTAGCTCTAAACTGTAACAATCACGGTCACATAACGCTTTGTGTTTGCTAAAGCTTTAGTCTCTAAAAGGAAACCTATGTAATTTGAATAATAAAAAAAATAATGAATGAATTCTTAATACTCTTATGGAATCTATGAAAGGTAATTTCATTAATTTATGGGAAAATAAAAATAGCAGACAGCAATTCAGATTTTAAGTGGTCCGTATTGGAATAATTGGTTTGGGTTTTTTTTCTACTTAACAGTTGTATTGCTTAGGGAAAAAAAAAAGTACAAATTAAAAGAAGCAAAACCAATCAAGCAAACAAAAGACACAACAATGCAACAACAAAAAACAAACAAACAAGCAAACTCAAACAAACAAAATCAAACAGAGACCCAAGAAAACTGCATGCAGGAAAAGGACATCTTTATTTCATCTGAGGAAAATGTGCTCACAGAGTTAAGAGATAAATTTAAATTTTAAGAAAGTAACATTAATGGTCTAAATGTCTCGTACATTAAAGTCAGAGAATTGAGTGTTAATCCAAACTAAATGTGTTGCAACATGGAAATACAGGAATTTAAATTTACTCTTTACTAATGCTGCATGGTAATCACACAGCTTCCT
The DNA here is from genome assembly GCA_013396675.1 of Eubucco bourcierii. NCBI lineage: Eukaryota > Metazoa > Chordata > Aves > Piciformes > Ramphastidae > Eubucco > Eubucco bourcierii. Next base: position 18,682 of record VWZE01000080.1, read on the forward strand.
GTCTTTCATCTTAGATCAGGCTGATTTGAGAAAAATACAACACACATTTTAAAAGATAACCCTCACAATCTGTCTTTTTACCAAGTGTATTTTTCCAACCAAAGTGGGTTTTAGGTATTGCTGAAATGCAAATAATTAATAACTAGCATTATTAAAATATGAAGCATAAAAAATGTCTGTCTTACAGTTAACTGTGTTCAAACTATAATGACAAGATTTTACTACCCATTGTAGTTACTGGAACATATGGTGAGAAATAGGTAATAAACCTGGGGTTTGGGTTTGTTTTTTTAATTGTGGTATAATGCATATCTGGATGGTCTATACTATTTCCACTAAGATATCAAAAATGTAAAACGTGAGACTGAGAGGAGGAAAAGTGATGCAAAAGTCTTCCCTAGCTTAGAGTTAGTTATACCAACGAAATGAAAGAAAACAAAAATTGAGAATATCTCATAATTTTTTTAATGAGTTTTGAGGTTATCTTCCTTTAGGGTAGTTACATTGTGTATGTTTAGCCATTTGATTGACTTTTTTTCCCTTAATATTTTGCAAAATAGTTATGTGAGAGAGCAAATCTTCTTGTATTTTGAACGTATGTAAATACAGAGAGAGGTTTTTTTTCTTCTCTTGTCTTTGGCTATGTCAATGAACTGTGCTATAGTTAAAATTCAGATGGAACTTCCATACTTGACTCCTGCTCCAACTTCTATGCATTTTGTGTGCTAAGCCCCTAACTATCCCAGGCATTAGTCTCCAAAATCTTGTTATGGTTTTCTGTGCTCAACACAGACCTGCCTGTTGTTGTGAGTAATAATTACTGAGCATTTTTACTGAAGGGCTAGATTCACATAGGCTTGTGACTGGTTGCTCTTTGCGAGGGTTCAGCACATTGGCAGAAGCCAATCTTCTGTCTTGGCACAGATTTTCCATTTTCTTGTATTTGTTCTGGAAAAAAGTAAGAAATATTTTTCAGTTTTAGCCAAAATATGAAGGGACAATCTGTGCAATAACGTAAGTGTCTTCTCAAACTCTGATACTTCCTGGTGACACTTACATGAATTCTGGGATGTAAATTTATTCTGCCTCTTCTGTACAAAATATAGAATCATAGAATGGTAAGGTTGGAAGGGACCTCAAGGATCATCTAGTTTCAACCCCCTGCCATAGGCAGGGACACCTCCCATTAGTACAGGTTACTCAAGGCCTCATCCAATGCAATGAACACAGTGACTGTTGTAGCCAATGATGCTCTTCAGTTCCTTGCTCTAAACCTGTGTTGCCCTACATATCCTGCCAGTGCCTTAGAATCTTAGGATCTTAGAATCACAGAATCAACCAGGTTGAAAGAGACCTCCAAGATCATCCAGTCCAACCTAGCACCCAGCCCTAACCAATCAACTAGACCATGGCACTAAGTGCCCCATCCAGGCTTTTCTTGAACACCTCCAGGGACAACAACTCCAACTACCTCCCTGGGCAGCCCATTCCAATGGCAAATCACTCTCTCAGTGAAGACCCTCCTCCTAACATCCAGCCTGTAGCTCCCCTGGCATGACTTGAGACTGTGTCCCCTTGTTCTGTAGCTGGTTGCCTGGGAGAAGAGACCAACCACCACCTGGCTACAACCTCCTTTCAGGTAGCTGTAGACAGCAATGAGGTCACCCCTGAGCCTCCTCTGCTGCATGCTGCACACCCCCAGCTCCCTCAGCCTCTCCTCACAGGGCTGTGCTCCAGGCCCCTCACCAGCTTTGTCGCCCTTCTCCGGACATGTTCCAGTACCTCAACATCTCTCTGGAATTGTGGGGCCCAGAACTGGACACAAGACTCAAAGTGTGGCCTGACCAGTGCTGAGTACAAGGGAAGAATAAACTCACTTGTCCTGGTGGCCACACTGTTCCTGACCCAGGCCAGGATGCCATTGGCTGTCCTGCCCACCTGTGCACACTGCTGGCTCATGTTCAGCTATTATCTACCAGTGCCCCCAGGCCCCTTTCTGCCTGGGTGTTCTCCAGCCATTATGGCCCCAGCCTGTAGTGCTGCTTGGAGTTGTTGTGGCCAAAGTGTAGAACCCTGCACTTACCCTTGTTAAATCTTGAAGTGTGATAGCTAAAATTCTGGTCAAGGAAATAATTCTCATTGTAGAGTTAGCAAATCATCCCCTACTCAGCTTAATGTGTAATGCTTAGACAGTTTCTCTTTAAAATTACATTTCGCACTGCCCTCCTTTCTCACTGTGAAGTCAGTATTACTAAGAAAAAAACATTTAGTTTTAGACATATTTCTACAAAACTACAAACTTAGCCCTTGGTTTGGCTTGTCTTCTTTCCTAAAGATGGAGGATTTTTTTTCCCCCCAACAGCTAGGAACAATATTTCTTTTAAAATAAATACATATTTTTAAAACAGAAAAGTAAATGGCCTTTTCTTTTGGTATTCCCATAACCAGCTCTTTACATTTCAAGATGGTTTGTCAACATATCACTACCATGCTTGTCACAGCCTCTTTAAAGCTGTTAGAGCGAGTCAGAGAGTGATTTTTCTGCCAGAGAAACCTGGCAGTGATTACAAGCCTAGTGATACCTCTGCTGTGCAGAAAATTATTATTGATGGTGGTAAAGATAAGCCTGATGAGGGAAAAGTTGTCGAGCTGAACAATGATGGGGGGAGGTGAGGAGCTTGAGTTTTTTGTTGTCACTGAGCATACTGTGGTCATGTCCAGTAAAAAATAACAGCTAGGTATTAAAATCAAAAATCTTAATCCTATTCTATTTTTCCCCACACTGTTTTAAATTATTTTCCTGAACAACCTATTAATTCTATTAGGGTGTGCATCAGATAGTAGCTAAAGAGAAAGCTCAAGCTTCTTGTATAGGGACAGGGAGTTTCCCAAAAACTGTGAAGGAATTAATAAAATAGGGCAGTGAATACTTAAAATTTCCTAATATTTTTCTACGATCATATAGTCTGCTGATATGGTTTTGTGGGGTTCTTTTTGCTTTGGTTTGTTGGGTTTTTTGTTTTGTTTTGGTTTGGCTGAACGTAGTATAACACTCATTTTTAAATTCCCTTTCAATTACAAAGAAGTCTTGGTTTCTCCTCTATGATTATCTGTAATGCAGCAAACTTCTCGAGTGCTAGATTTCATACTTGTCTGTGTTTTCTGTGAGTTAGGCTCTTACATTTCCGTAGATTGGATGTTGCAAACATGGGAGTAAGGATTCGTCTAGTAGGAAATCAAACCTAACAGTAATTGTGAGGTTCAAATGTGTTACTTCAAAGTGTGTACTTGAAAGTAGCCATTGGCATGCTCTTAACTGTTGGTAGTAGCATTCACTCGGTACACCTTGACTCCTGAAATTATTGTTAAGTGCTGTAGGAGGTTATAGTGTTTTGGTAAATGTTTGTGTTTCTGACTCCTGGGCAACACAAAAGCCTTGATCATGCTGTGTATAAAAGCAGCAGATGCTTTCCCATTGTTTTCTCCTTTTTTTTTTTTTTTTTTTTCCTCTCCAGCCTTCCCTGAACTCTTTGGAGCAAATTAAGTAAAATATGGAGGGAAGTTAACTGGATGTATTTAGTTGTATTTATGTGGGATATCTGTAGCTCTCAGTGTCAGGTCTTGAAGAGAGCTAAAACATGGAAAACAAAATCTTGTATTTTTTTCTTTTTTAAAGAGAAGATGCAGGAAAGAAAAAAAGTGTTGTATTTCTAAGGTTTGGAAAAAGAGTTTGCTGTTAGCATGCAGGCATCAAATCTATGTCTTCATTAGCAAATGAAACAGCATTAACATACAGGCTGAGCACCGGCATGCGATTTACTTATTTTGTTAACGTGTTAAGATGATCCATGGTATGATTATGGTTCAGGCTGAAAGTTATCTATGTTTTTCCAGAGACTGTCTAAGTATAGGCTGGGAGGTGGCACACTCAGGGGCCTTCCCAGGGGAAGTGTGGCTAATAAATCTGTACCTGAGTGCCACAGACAGAGGAGAGGATCCAAGAACCTTAGCGCGGCAGTCGACGTGGGAGGTGTTGCTTGGCCTGGCTGACCTCACAGCTTTGATTGTTTGTTGCCCTGTGGGATGCTGTGTGATAAACCTGTTTGTAGACTTTCAGCCTACATTGTGAAATAAGTCATAAGCAGCAAACTTTTTTTAGGTTTTCAAGATGTTTTTTCATGCAAAGTGGTAATCCTTTTAGTACTGGCAGCAGAGGAAGCTTGCTGTGTTTGGACACTTTAAATGTCACAGAAGTGAATTCATCTGTAGCCTCTCTGTAGGGAAATTTTTGTGTTGAGGGCAACATCCTCAAAGTTTGTATGGAAATGATGTCTATGCTTTTTAATATTTTTGTAGGGTTTTTTTCCCTTCATGTTTAGCCAAATTTCAACAAATACTAAAAGTAGATCTACAGTGAGAAGAACGCGTGAGGGGAAAGAATAAAAGATTGACTATTAGTAGTCTCTTAGACCATCTGCTTACATTCACCTATGCTCTATCAGAACATCTATTGACCTGTGTCACTAGCATCAGATTAGGAGGTTGTATTCTCTTACAGTACTACACAAGAGGGGTTTGCAAGTCCCTGGTTCCAACGGGTTATTAATCTCCAATTCCGTTAATCCTAAAAGTACTCCTTAAATTTAGGCTAAATTTGGTACATCTTGTATTCCTAGGGCAGCTGAAGTTTTTCCACCAGAAAATTCTTCTTTGTTTGTTTGCTTGCTTAAAAGAAAACAAAGCAATGTAACAGGAAACCTACAACAAAAACACAGCTGAAGAGTGGCAGTGTATTATGCTACACCTGCTGTGCAATGGGCATCTCCCATCCTGTTTCTCCTGCAGATGCATGTGCTAACTCAGGCTGTGGCACATCACCCCATAAATGGCAAAAGCAAGAATAAAAGCTAGGAAAGACTGAAGATCAGCATTTAACCTAGAATAAATCATTCCAATTCACCACACAGACAGTTTTTGTGTTAGCTGCTTTGTTTAGCAAATTGAAAGACCTCATCACAGACAATGACATGTGCCAGGCAGGAAGGCAAGACTGTAGCAGCAACCATGAGCCTGCCTGTGGCTACCAAGGAATCACAGCTTAGAATCATAGAATGGTAAGGTTGGAAGGGACCTCAAGGATCATTAGTTCCAACCCCCTGCCATAGGCAGGGACACCTCCCGCTAGTACAGGTTACTCAAGGCCTCATCCAATCTGGCCTTGAACACCTCCAGGGAGAGAGCAGCCACAACCTCCCTGGGCAACCTGTTCCAGTGCCTCACCATCCTCACTGTAAAGAACTTCCTCCTAACATCCAGTCTAAATCTCCCCTCTGCCAGTTTAAACCCATTTACCCAGTTTAAGGTTGGTTAAAGGCAGTAATGCCTTCCTCTCGCTGTCTAATAGCAAATTTGAGTCTTTACACTATGTGTTCAATTTTATTTTTTTCCCCCATTTGTGGTACGTTTCTCAATCTCATCTCTGCTATGTGTACAGATGAAAAATTATGACACCACCGCATTCTCCCCACCCCTCTGCTGCATAAAAATTCTGACTTCAGTGACCCAGTTCCTCATCTTGCAGAACATCTGTCAGTCAATCTCCAGCTTGCTAGGCAACAATTCATATTTAATTGATGTACAGGTATATATGTACTTACTGTGCTTTCTTGAAAGCATTATCTGTGAGGGAGAGAGATCTTTTTAAATAAGACTCTTCTGCATCTCTTTCAGACAGTAAGTGGTACAAACAATGTGAAACAAATAAACTGCTACTTAGGATTACACCCATTGGAGATAATAGACAAATCTTTGCTTTCAGCCCCATGACATTATTTCAATTCTGTAGTAAACAAATTTTCAATTTCGAAATTAACTTTAGGGGACTCTCTAGCAGATACAGTCTCTTGCCTGCTCAAAGCATCCAATCAACTAGATATAATGCCTTATGAAAAGCTGGTATGCAAGCTTGTTCTTCCAGGAACAGTGGGAGATATGAAAAACAAATATTTATTTAAAGTCTGTTTTGTTCCTTTTTATTATGTCTATGCCATCATTGCATTTGTGAATAGTTAAGCACTGTAAATAGGCAGCCATCTGGCTCAGTGGCATAGCCATTTCTCTTTTGTGGATACCATTTGTGTAGGTCCATAGAGGATAGGGTGGGTGCCACAGGTCACCGAGGAGGAAAGTTACTGAAAAACTCCTTGTGAAATTTGTTGAGCGACCAGTGTCGATTACCAACATTTGTTGATTGAGCAATGCTGATTACCAACAAGGTATGTAGTGCAGTGTTTCTTCAGTATCACATATCTGTCTGACAAGGCATCTTGTAAGCAAGTAATCATGAAAGTTTATTTTTTGTGATAAATCTAATGTTAGAAAAAGTTCATCTATATGCTTTGTGCAGCAACTGACCTCGCTCCAGGTTTAGCAACATCTCTTTTTGTAGGGAAACTGTGCTGGTTTGAGGCTAATTAGAATATTTTAATAGAGAAAATTACACTATAGGCTGTGAAAGGAAAACATCATGATGTCTACTTCACTCATACGCTTGCTGGAGAATTGTTTGGGAACACTAACCAAAACAATTGATAAGTGAGTCTCTCTCTGTTGCTTGCTGGGACAGGAGCTGCTGGTGAGATCTAGCAGCTTCTGGGCTCTGGCTCCTTTGCTGATTAATCCTCACTAACCACTTTTCTTCTAACCCTCCTGGCCAATCTTCCTAATTTACCTTGCATGTAAGGAGTGGGGAGAAGGTGGAAGGGTGGTTGGGAGCCCCTCCTGGGGTCTCTGATCTCTGGGAGGGGAGTTGTGTTGCTGTATTACCTTTTACTTGTATATTTCTGTAAATATTCTGTATATAGTGTAAATATCTGCTGTACATTGTGCTGAGCTGTAAATAGAGCTTCATCATTTAACTTCCAGCCGACTGAGTGCTAGTCTGGGTCATTTTACAAGTGTGGGGTGTGGGGGGTAACTCCCAAACCTTCACAGAAACTAACAGAGGTCTTTAGGTAGTTAGCACTTTGCCCCAGTGGTACTGATAGGAATTTGAATTAGAAACTCACCAAGAAAGTAAAAATATGTTTACAGACATGTTTCTTTTTATTAGGTACAGAAAGTCAGTGTATAAGATGTCATAGTCATGGTATAACATGGGATAATATAACAGTGGAAGAATACTGGATTTTTGAGGATAACAGAAATGAAACTTGGATCTGATTAGCTTTGATTTCATTAGGCTTAATCTGACACTAAGGAAATACTAATATATATGCTAATGTATATTAGAAAGAAATAAGCTTTAGAATTCCTCTATCTTGCCTTTTTGTCGATGTGACCTGTTACAAAAATAAATGTTTATCTGAGGAATGCTCTCAGAGAAAGAAATTTCTTAATTACTGTTCCATGAAAAAGGTCTGCAGGTGGGCCATGTTTTAAAACATGTCTTCCTTTGCCCTTGTACATTTTCAGCAGAAAGTTGGTCTACAGGACAGAAAGAGCTATACCAGCCACGCTGACAGGTACAGCTCACAACACCAGCTGAGTAATACTTCTCTAACCTGTTAGCAGAGCTGGCTCTGCACATGCACCTTGGCTGCTGCAGTGCAGGTTTCTGAGTTTGATGTTGCCTATGAAAGGGAGTTGGAGCTAACTGCAGCTTATGCTAGGGAGGCAGTGACCTTTTGTAGAAGGGTAGGGGAAGATACCTTTCTCCAAGGTACTGCCAAAGTACACCATGCCTTTCGTCACTCTGGCATGAACCACAGGCTAGACAGATGCAGTTAAACAGCAAATAAGGTCTTGGGGGACACTTAGGCTCATAATTTCATATATCCAATAGGAAGGAATAGCCTTTTGGCTGCTCTGTGAAATATTATTGACAGTGAATTTCTCAGTCAGAGGAAATCAATTCTAACTTGAGTCGAAGAGTATTTCTTATTTTTTTTTTTTTTTGCTATAATTTTCACATTACAACAGGGAAAAGGTAAATTGTGCAGAAGATGAAATCTGATTTTGATGGGGTTTTGGTTTCCTTGTTTCAGGAAGAACAACTGTTTCTTCATATCTGAGTACTTGGTGGCCAAGAGTCCTAAGATAGGCCACCAAAATTGTGATATTTTGAGGAAACCTTAAGAGCGATTTTTAAATTACATTAAGGACCAAGATGATCAGAGGGCTGGAGTACTTCTGCTATGAGGACAGGCTATGAGAGTTGGGGCTCTGCAGACTGGAGAAAAGAAGGCTTTGAGGAGACTTTATAGTAGCCTTCCAGAATCTGAAGGGAGCCTACAGGAAGGCTGGGGAGGGACTATTTACAAGCTTTTGTAATGACAGGACAAGGGGTAGTGGGTTTAAACTGGAAGAGGGAAGATTTAAACTGCATGTTAGGAGGAAATTCTTTACACTGAGGGTGGTGAGACACTGGAACAGGTTGCCCAGGGGGGTTGTGGCTGCTCCCTCCCTAGAGGTGTTCAAAGCCAGGTTGGATGAGGCCTTGAGTGTCCCTTCCTATGGCAGGGGGTTGGAACTAGATGATCTTTGAAGTCCTTTTCAACCCAAACCATTCTATGATTCTAAATTGAAAAATCAGTAATATTTTTCAGGTCCTTACCAAAAAAACCCCCAAAACCCAAACAAAACCCAACAACAAAAAACCCCAACATGATAACCTATATACTCTGAAATTATATTATGAGCATTACTCAAATCTAAGTTAAAATCAACTAAGTTGAAATAATTTTGTTGGCAAAAAGCATCCTTGTGTTTCAATCTTTCTCAATATAACAATACATTTGGAAGTGATTCTTTCAAATTTGACAGGACTGAGGAAGAGTGGGGCATGCTGCTCCATCAGACAGTGGTTTTGAACCTCAGTGAAGGAAAAATCAGCTATCATTTCAACTATAACTGACTCTGAGTATACTGAAATCTATCTGTCCTGACTCACCCTCAGGGAAGTTTGTGCAAGATTCCTTCTTGTTGAAGGGGATTTTCACTGGGGCAAACTTAATTTTAAACTTGGGAAAATGCAAATTGCAGTATGTTGACTACCCATTTAGCCTTTGAAAATGGTTCAGCTAACTAAAAGATTATTTTGGACAGTTCTAGATGTTTTGGCTTGATTTTTTTACCATTTCTGTTTAGCATTTTCTCTACACCTTAGAGTAGACTTTCAAATGTAGTCTTACAAAATCCTTTTAAAGAATATATATTCAGTGGTCAGGAATTAATAAACCCTTTTGTTTTCAAAGATAAATATTTCAATTTCTAAATTTCCTTCTTCATTTTGTGTAGACTCAGAATTTAGCATGGAGCCAGGTGAAGATGCCATACTCTGTTTTGTTATCTGCTACTTAATATGGTTTCTATTTGAAAATCAGCTGGGAAATAACTCTTTTGGCAACTGTGCCACAGAAACGGATCTTGGGATTTTACGGTCTAAAAAAATGTGCGTTATGAAACAACATAAACACCCCTGTCTTTTGGTGGTTGTTTAGATAGGTGGATCACTTGTATGGCAGGCTCTTCTTGGCTTCATGGGATCATGGGTAAAATACTATATTCTGGTTTATAACGTGGTCTGGTGGAAAAAAAAAACCAAACCCAAAACCACACCACCAAGCAAAACAACAACAAAACCCTTTAGTACTGCTATTGGCCATGTAAAATGTATATGGAAGTGCCTTACAAAATTAAACAAGTGCCTGTCTCAGATTTAAATAAAAAAAAAACCCAAACCAAGACACAGGTATAGCCAAAGAAAATAAAAATTACATTGCAAAGACTTCAAGGTGACTTTCATGAAAATGAAGAACAGTTTTGATTTACTTCCTGAAACAGACCCCAGGCAAATCCTCTGTTGGAATGAATTCTGAGGAACTGCTTCTTGTACAAGTGAGGAATTTTACATGTACTTCTGAAGACTATGGATTGAAGTTATGAATGATTTCATGTGGGGAAGATATGCTTAAGACTGAGAACCTCCCTATCCTAGATTCTCACACTAGGAAAGGAAAAAAGCTATTTTTCTAGAAAAGCACAGCACAGTTGATTTCAGCTGAGACACTTGTTTGAGAGAAATTCTGGGGACACAGGCTGAAAACACTGTTTAACAAACACTTTAACAATAACACAAAAATGTTAGACTACTGGAAGAAACCTTGCTGCTAAATGAAGGACATAATTTGATGATTGAAGAGGTCATAAAACTCCTCAAAGAACACTTTATTGCTCTGATTAATATAATTCATTTAATTAAAAAATTTAAGAGTAAAGGCTAGGGAAAAATACCTTGAAAAATAAGCTAGCTTTGAAGAGTTCTACAAAGTGTTAGCAGGAAATACATTAAAGAAACCAGAGGTTCATAGCCCAGCAAATGAGTGTTACCAGATCTGTTCAGACTGCAGAAAAACCTGAAAATAGCAGAATGTATCCTAGTGCCATGCCTATTTTTTAGCCAAAAAAATGAGGCCAGACTACCAGCCACAGGTATATCTGAGATAGCTGCTTCTAAAGATTGCCTTCACCACTGTTGGACCTTTGCTCTGTTTTGGTTGGTAGGTGTGTGAGGCTGCATTCAGTGGTCTGGCATTTAATTCATCCTGGGAGGATATCAACCAAACAAAACTCAAAACACCAGCCCCCAAAAAGGACCAATCAACAAAACATAGCAAAACCACCACCGCTACCAAAAATATAACCCACAAAGAACAACCACAAAAACCCCAACATGTGTTTTGGGTCAGGTTTTTTGTTTGTTTTGCTTTGTTTGTCCATTTTAGTATTTGCATTTTTAGTTAAGCTTGAATAGGGAAAAGTGTGATTCAAACTGTAGTAAACATAAAATGTTTTTGTTTTTAATGAATCCTTCTTGGCAGAGTAGCAGTGTCAGCCTGCTACCCAAGAGGAAGTACAGGCTAAACTCCAAAGCTTGCTATGTCATTCCCCTTTTAAAGAACAGTCTAGAAATGAGCATGCTCACCAAGAAAGGGAGAAAGCAAATTCATTATCTTCTCTGCTACTGGGATCCTGCATCTTTCTCTCTCCTTAAGAGGATACTATGGTTATCAGATTATTTGTTACTCTCAATGCTTGTAATATTCCTTCAAATAGTATGTAAATATTCCAGCAGAAGCTGGAATTCATTTTTCTGGTGACCATCCTATCCTGAAAATGCAACCTGAATAAACTAAATATTAAACCTTTAGGAAATACTTCTTGAATATATGATACAGAAGTGTAAATGCACTTTGATTTCATTAAAAGCAGAACTGTGAAACAACTTTTAAAGGACTGATTAACAGCATGCTGACATGAGATAGTTTTCAACAGATTGGTTCAGGCCTATCCTATAAAAAAGAGACTTCTGTACTTAGATCTTCTAACTATTACACATAGTCCAAACCCATGATGATACCAGCTGAGATAGAATTGTGCTAATCCAAATTTCATTTTCAGACAGCATAGCATGTTATCTAACCTACTCTTCTTTTACAGAAAAAAAAAATTACTTAGCTCAGCTCCTAATCTCATTTGCATCAAGAGTATGAAAGATACCTAACTTTTGTTTATCTGTAACTAATGCCCTCATTAAAGTATGACAGCGAAAATTCCTTGGCTATTGCTGGTTGTGGATGTTACTTTTTTCAAGACCCCAACATTGCCTGCTCCCAATGTGCCTTTGTAATTTAAGGATACAACTGAATCTTCAGAGATCAGAATAAAATTCAGTAAAAGAACAGAATGTAACATGCAGCGAGAGACTAGGCTGGAAAAAACTTGTATCTAGACTAGAAACTGAAGATTCCTCTCTGTCATTATCAGTGCCAAGGTACAGCCAGGGCAGGTCTAATATATTGCACTTCATCTGGTAGAAACTGCTGTATAAGATGTATTAGCTGAAGATACGCTAAAATTAATGAATTACTTCCTGCTCTGATAGTTGCAGAATTTCTTTTCAGCAGGCATGGGAATCTGAAAAATGGAGTCCCATTCCCACCTATGCTGCCTTGGTATAATTTAGAGGTTGACACACATCCATCTATGGAGAGATGTGTATTTTTTTTAAATTTAGTGTGTACCTCATTCAGATCTACCTTGAAGCTTTCTGTGTTTAGTCTATTTACACTGCTAGTCTTTTAGAACTTTTTTTTTTTTTTAGAAAGAAAAGTTTCTCCCTGATTAATATTTATGAAACTTGACGCTTTCTATAAAACATTTTGGTTTGTTTTCCTTTTTCATCCTTGACTTTAGAGATAAGAGTATTTCCAATTTTATCCACATCAAAGACCTCAATAGTGCCTTAGAACTTCATAATACAGGTTTTTAGTGAGAAGTTGCACCTGTTTAGAAAAATGATAGATGTCCAGGGGAAAAAAAAAAAAAAGAAAAAAGGATGATCCTAAGGGAATCCTTTAATTGATAAATGGCACTTTTCTTGTTATGCCTGGGTAAACAGATTTACTCATTCAGCTGGAATTAGCATCATGCATGAACCACGGGACAATGTTTTGGCAAGAAATGAGGCTTGTGGTCTGATTTCCAATAAAGATCTGAGATGAAACATTGTATGATCACTTAATCTTGTTAAATGTAGCACAAAGCACTAAGTGCATTAGAGCGTGTACTTAAACGATAACAAATCCTGCTGTTAGACCTAATAGAAAACAGTCCTTTCTCCACTCAGCTGCTGCTCATACAAGGGATTCCTTTACACTTTGGAGCTATTTACTCTGCTTTCCTGTGGTTGACTGGTGTGTTTTGATACATGCTTTAATTGTTTGCTTTTAAATATTTGCATTTATTTCTTATATTAAAAAAACCCACCAACCAAACAAAAAAAAACCCACCAAACCCATAACCATTTATCAAGTAGAAATTTTAAAGGTTTTTGTTTGTTTGTTTGTTTGTTGGTTTTTTTTTTTTACCTGAGAGAATGGTGAGGCACTGGAACAAGCTGCCCAAGGTGGTGTTGGCGTCACCATCTGTGAAGATGCTCAAGAAGCCTGTAGGTGTGGTGCTTCAGGATATAGTTTAGTGGTTGTGGTAGCTGGGTTACAGCTGGACTTGATGACCTTAAAGGTCTTTTCCAACATTAATGATTCTATTATATCATACATTAAATATGTATTTTTATGCAAAACTGTGATGGTTTGGGAGTTCCCCGCCCCCTCACACTTTGTAAAATCACCCAGGCTAGACTCAGCCAGCTGAAAGTTAAGGACTGAAGCTCTATTTACAGCTTAGCACAGTGTACAAGCAGAGATATACACAATAGACAGGAATGTTTACAGAAACATACAAGTTAAAGGTAATACAGAAACACAACTCCCCTCCCAGAAATCAGAGTCCCCAGGAGGGGCTCCCAACCACCCTTCCACCTTCTTTCCACTCTTCTACCTTACCCCAGGGTTTGGTTTATGTGCAAGGTGAGTTTGGAGGATCGGCCAGGGGGGTAAGAAGAAGATTGGTTAGTTAGGTTTGCAGAGAGGCCAGCAGACCAAAACCCACAGCTAGAGTGACTGAGACTCTCTGTGTCTGTGTTATCTGTGTTTGTGTCCTCGTTCTTATACATCTCAGCAAGCCTTTGAGTGAAGCAGACGTCACCATTGTTTTCTTTTCACTGCCTATAATCTATTTTTTTCTTTAAAATATTCCAATTAACCTCAAACCAGCACAAAACCACACATACTAATGTAAAATGCACAATGCACAGTTATATAATCTGCTATATTCTAATGTATTACAACAATATTAATAATCTATACATAAAACTCAGAGGTAATATGAGTAAAGTGTCTGAAACATCCACAACCATTATAGGAGGAATCTACATTTACTGTTTCCGGAAGTAGTTTTTTGGGGTTTGTTTGTTTGTTCATTTGTTTGGGGTTTTTTTTTGGGGGGGTAGCGTTTAACAAAGTAAAATGTGGTTACATACTTCAGTGAAAAGAAAGGGTAGGCTTTAAGAAACAGTTAAGTGCCCTGCAATGAATTTGGAATCAGATAGATTTTAATCTGTTTAAAAAGCAATTTAATTTTAAGGAGTTCTGTTTTAAACCCAGTTGCAATAGCTTGTAATGAACTATGCAAAACCTTTCTGGAGGACCAGTACAACGTCTGTTGTCTAATGGCTGGGGTTTTTCAGCCCTTCTTATAGTCTGGAGGGTTACTGTGTCACACATTCTCCAGCTGGCACACTAGTCATTCCCTCAACTGGCCTCTCTTACAGGTGGAGCTTTGTGCAATGTGCCAGAGCAGAGCGACAAAGGTTATCTATGTTTATACTTGTACTCAGTTTTTGTTCTCATCAGCTCTGCCTCGTTATTGGTTCCTAGTTCAAAGAAAAAGTAGTGGTTATGCAGCTCATGATCTGACCCAAGTCTGCACCACTGCTATCTTTCTGAGCATTAGCACCAAGGTGCTTTCCTAATATCGCTCATCTACACCATTTCCTGGTATTTCAGTGTGGAATGGTAGAAAATATACAATGCTTTCCCTGACACAAAGAAAAAGCTAAAAATTATTCAAGGTGTGTGTGAGACGTGTCTCTCTTTTTTTTTTTTTTTTTTTTTTTTTTTTCTAAGGAAAGCTTTTTGTGCTGACACTGCTTTTGTCACAATTTCAGTAGATGCCTATGACTTCCACCTGCTGCTTAAAAATTACTGCTTCGTTTTGACAGAAGAGTTATCACTGAGGTATGAATTCAAGTTGATGTCTTGTAATCTGTTCTGTAGAATTAAATACTCAAATACGAGGCTAGGGACTTGAAATAAAACTTGCCTTTTATAAATCTGAATATCAGAAACATTGAAATCTGATACTGAAATATTAAAATAAAAAAATGGGTTTACGGTTAAAGGTTTCACATATTGGCTTTGTGTGTTTATTCTTAACATTAAACTGTAACTCTAAAAATATACACATTTAGATTAGTGGGTGTGTCTGCATATTCTTTTGGTGCAGGATCATCCAGTACAGAATTACAAAACTGTGCACATCCCAGCTGCTGCCTATTCTCTGGATACTATCAGTTGTCCTTGTTCACGTCAAGTTGCTCTGCGTGCATGCATCATCCCTATAATTTTCGTCACATTAATGTGATTCATTAACTGTTTAGCAGGAAGAAGCATGTCAGATGTTGTAGAGCAGCAGTAAATTAACGTTGAGGTTTTGTCGGAAATTGATAAATACAATTTTGCAGGCTCCCATGAAGGTGTGTCTAGCACGTGCATGCAAAGTAAATACAAGGGATGGTGACTAATGGCAGAACTTCCGTAACTGGGAGCACACACTTATCTTTCACCTATGTAAAATAAAGTGTTGGCAAATTATTTCAATGTATATATGCCCATCACGTTTGCTGGTGTGATTGTAATCCACAGATCAAAGTACAGTAAAGAGGAACAGTGTTAAATTCACATCCTGTTTTGTCCTTTGTCTGTGGAGGCAAAGCCCCAGAAGCGCAGGGAACGAGCTGCCTACATACACCATTCAGTCCAGCCAACTCCTTCCTAACACAATTCCAAATCAAACTGCTTGGAGCAGTTTATGTCCATAAGAATAGCAAAGTGTAGAGAATATGATAGGTACCAATAAGGAAAAATCCCTAAAAAGAAAGTGTTCACATTGTCGATGTGCTGCTGGGAGGCGAGTAAGAAAGAAAATAGGTTACAGTATTTAATAATGTAATTACAAAAGCTGATTTGAATTTGATTGTCTGTGAGAAGTGCTGATAAGGGTAAATCTCTGTGCACTTGGAGATCTGAATGCTGAGGACAGATCAAGTCTCTGCAGACTTGCGTGGAAAAGCACAGCTATTTCATGACCTCCTTCTCTCTCCCATTAGGTTCATGCCTTGTAAAAGCAGAACAGAGTTTGAACTGCGTTTTATAAATGCAAAATGACCAAGTGCTTTACAGGTATGCCTGGAAAAGGTTAATTAAATTTTATCCATTCTTTGTGAGAAGAGATTGCGGAAATCCCAAAACCTAGGGAATCCACTTAATTCTATCAAACAGTTAAGGTTACTACGCATTCTACATTTAATTTTTGTTCTCATATAAACAACGTACCAAGATCTTCTTTTTCTTTTAAAATAGAGAAAAAACCCCCAAACTTTTAACAGCAAGAGAATAAACTGTTGTCTGTACATTTATTTAATTCCCTAGGTAAATCAAAAGAAGCTGTAAACTCTGCTCTTGATTCTTTAGTGTACACTTTATTACGTTTTGTCTGTGAGAGCAGTTTGTGGTGAAGAATCTTATGGCTTGTGAAGAGGCTTTTCCTGCACTTTATTTTGGTGGTGTTTTTTCCCTTTCTTTTTGTCGTCAGTAACATTTCTGATGTGTCAGCAATTTGGTTTGTCTAAAACCAAATCACTTTAAGGTCTACTGTACAATCACAGTGCATTGAACCTGTCTCATATACTTTGTGGAATGGTATTGCTAACATGCTGTACCGTTTCAGCCTATGTTTATTTCAGCTCTTTGTAGAGGTTGTTTGATCTCAATTATAAGGCAAGTGTCTTGCAAGCTGACTAATGGATGGTTTGCTCTCCTCTTCATCCTTTTCTTCCTTTTATCTTTCCTATGTGTCCTTGGCACCTATAATTCCAGTTTACCTTAATGATAGAAATGCCTGACCTGGCAGCTAAATCTCCTCAAAGTCCACATGTTCATACATCTTTTATTGGAAAAGGAACAGAACAACTTATCCTGTTGTATCTGAGAGGTTTTGTGGCTCTCTAGACTGCAAAGGGAGAACTGATAAGAAGGCAGGGGTTTGTTTCTTTCTTTTGTTTTGTTTTGTGGTTTGTTTTGTGGTGGTGGTTGTTGTTGTTGAGGTTTGTTTGGTTGGTTTAGTTTTTTGTCAGGTTTTTTTGCTTTGTTTTTGGGGGCCTCTCTGTGTGTGTGTGCACGCATATATATGTTGTGGCTTTGAGTTTTGTTTTGCTTGTCACAGAGCATATATGTAAAACAGGTGAGGGAAAGTAGTAGAAGACACTAAAGAGTACATGGAATGAGTTCTGGATTGAGAGGTTACATCATGTGTCTCTTGTGACTTTTCAAAAGCAGTTATACTTTTCTTGTGAAATGCTGGCATTCGCTCCTTGCTTAAGGTACTATCGCGTTCTTCTTCGGCTAGACCTGGGAACTTTTTGCCTGCTTTGCTAATCATGTTAAACTGCTTTGTATTAAAAGTTGTAAACACTGAGAGGTATACTTTGTGGTAAAACTCAATGTTTACTGTAAAGAACATTAGATAAGATGACAACTTTGACTAAGATGTTCGTTTACTCAGTATTGCTATTGGAGAGCACTTTAAACCGTTGCATTTAAAGCTTCCTCACAGCAAAACCTACACTGTGCTTTTATATTCCTGGCACTGACAGCAGTCAGGATTAGTCCTCATATGGAAGCAATTTTCAAGTTGATTTTTTTTCCAGAAAAGTTAGTTTGTAGCTTAATGTAGAAAACTTGCCACCACATAGCAAAGAATGAGTGAACTTGTAAGACAGAAAAAAACAACTGATTCTAATAACAGCACTCCACGAACATTAGGACATATGAGATGGAATATGTCACAAAGCTAAGAAAATGTCTGTTGCTCAAACATTATTTTTCTTGTGTACAGGATAATGGGCAAAATATAACTGTTAATATTTTTTTCCCCCCCCCCACGAGTACATTCTGTAATGTGGAGCAGGAGTTTATATCAAATTTGAGTATTTGTTTTGGCAATAGTTTGGCACTAGTGAAATTGGAAATGTAAAGAGAGATGAAAAACAAAACAGCTACTTTGGAAGCAATTTTTTATTATTATTATTGGACCATGTAAAGTGTGTATCAACTCCATGGATATTTTAAGTATCACTAAAAGAATTCTTTTGGGGAAAAAATGTGCTTTTGACATAGTTACCTAAAAATTAAGGTAAAATAATAAACCCTCCAATCGATTAAATTTTTATTTTACTGCTAGCTCCTGTCAAAACAAAGATACAAAAAGTGGCAGGTATTCTTATTTTATAATGTAAACCCTATGTGATGCACACATTTAACATAATAGTTAATGAGAAGCAAGTGACCTTGACAAATGATTCTTGATTTTTTTTTTTAATTGACTCTTTAACCAAACACTTAATAAGCTGCACTTCACGTTTCTGTTTACGTTTAAACCATGCCCTAGTTTCACCTTGTATAAATTTAATTTCTTTCCTGAACCATATGCAAATCCTAAATATTCAAGAGGGAGAAAAGCTTAGCTGTGTACTCCATGTAGACATGTTAATGATGTGGATTCCACCAAGTGCTGCAATATCATGGAATGGCTTTAGATAGAGTTATTCAGGTAGTGAGAAGTTTGGTAGGATTGTTGTTGGGTTTTGCCTTTTTGGCAGTCTTCCAATTTGATGACTTCTACGTTGTTTTCTTAGAGGCAGGATTTGATAGCTCAAATACTCCTTGGTTCCTTGAAAGGCCATGCAGCTAGAATGAAGTGCAGAAAACGTGGGCCTACAAGTTGCCATCCTGTAAGTCTACTGTTTACAGAGAAACTTGAAATTACAAAACTATCATAAGCAACGAAATTTAGATGAAAGTATATTGGAAATGATTACGCTGTTAGAAATCGTTTGAATTTCTTCTAAAACTTGTAGTACTATTATTTTCAGAAGTGTTTGCCTTAGTTTAATATCTCCCCTTAATGCATCTCCTACATTATGATAGGTTATTTTTCACATCCATTGGCTAATGCAACAGGGTAACCCTACAGTGAAATGCTCTGTACTTCTATGTTCTGCAGGTAATTAGCTACCGCACTTTGGTTCATTACTTCATAGGTGATAAATTACTTTGGGGAAAAATGCTTTTAAAGAGTTTGACAAGTTTAATTAATCTATTAAAACTTTGACTCTTGGATGAATTTGCAAGAAACATCTTCCTGTTACAAGGGCAGCTCAACTACTACCCTCTACCATCGCATTGAAGTGACACTGAGTAAGAAGCAAAAACAAGACTAGTGAGATAAAGGAAAAGGTAGTCTTGTACTTTGACACCCACAATGTAGGCAATTACACGTTTCACTGAACATACAGCAGAAGAAATGCTATTTTCATACTGTCCATGTAAGGTGGTGGTAATTAGTACCCAAAGTGAAAGAAATTAGTGTAGTTGGATTTCGTGACTTTTCCACTGGGAATGTTTTTTCTTAAATCAGAAAATCAAGGGAAAGAATATTAGTATCATACGCAGAATGCAAATTTGAGTACTCAAATGACAAATCAAAACTTCAAAGTTTCCTGAAATGCTTGCCTTCTGATACATTTTAAAATATATATATTTTTCTCTTCTATGTCACTTAAGGTACAAAATAGCTTTAAGAAGCAGCTATTTGACATTCTTATTTTTTCTTTCTAGTTCCATATGCTCATTTTTATTTCTAGTCTGCAGTTTAAATCCTGCTCTGAAGATAGAATTCTGAATTTCTTCAATATTCTTTCTTTCATACTGTATCATGTTTCTAGTATACAACTACTTTAAAAAAATACTTTTTTTTTACAGCAGCTTTGTAAGTCAAAGTAATATAGTTTGTGGATTTTTGTCAGTTCTGTGAGGCAGTAAGAGTGAAAGCAGAGGTATATAATTAGATGGACACTAATTCAGAATCACTGAAAATATGACCATATATCTGTATACTTTCAATTGTAAAATACCCAATACATCAGTCAGAAATCAAATGGCATTAACACAGCTTCCTGATGAGAGGGAAACATTTGGACATCAAGACTTTGACCACAAAGCAAATAAAGAAATTGTGGCCATTTTTTTCTGGTTTATTTCAGTGATTTTTCCTAATTCTACACAGGTCTCTAATGAAGGCAGAATAGAACCCAGTTCTTGAAATCATCCTACACCTGCTTTAACCATAGTAATCTTTATCTTCTTTCTCTTGAGTTTTACAACTTCTCTTTGGTTGTAACCATCATTCTCAACTGGAATAGTCATCATTCTTAATAGGAAAGAAGGTTGTTTGTGTATGTCTTCATTATTACACAACTGTGATTTGTTCTCATTGGAAAATGAGCTTGCAGTAAAAAAAAAATAAAAAATCTGTAATTGTATAATTAGAGACTGTAGCACTGCAAGTGCAAATGAGACATGAAGCTGAAGAAAAAAAATCTTTTACATATGTGACAGCAGACAGAAATCTTCATCCCACACTCACAGTGCTTTGCTAACTGTAGATATGAAAATTACCAAAGCTGCAATGTGTCCAGTAATTGAATGCAAGTGTGATATCACGTAGTTTTGTCTACCTGCTTCGGCCTGCATGGCATTAGTGTGTATAGGTCGAGTTGAAATGTCTCTATCCATTGAGCCTTATGCATCAACCTACATACTGACAAGAATCTTGAGAGGACCATCTAAATGGCACATTATAGAACGTTTCTGGCTATTGATTGAAACAGGATACTAAAAGAATAATGAACCACTTGGAGGTTCTGTGGTTCCTAATAGATGACAGGCTATCTAAAACTGTTCTATCTGTACATCTAAGGTAAAGCAGAGGGGAGAATGGGCAGCATGACTAAGTGCTGTTTCTCTTAAGTTCATGATAATGCTATCTAAGATTTAATAAAATAATAATTTAGAAGATTTTAGAAACAGACTAAGTCATGTAAGAACACTCTTCTGAGATGAAAGGGCATGGCAAGAAGTACAGGAGAAAAAAAAAAATCCTTCACTCTCAGCAGCTGCAGGGTGAGTTATTTATACCAGCAGCAGTAGAGGGCTGAAGATGTCAGTCCCTTCTCACTATATGGCCTTACTTACTTGCAGAAGAAGCTGACTGGGTTGGTCAGCAGCTATTTGCAGTCTTCAGCTTATTCTCACATTCCATGGAAGAGATGACTGCCCAGAGTTGTAAAAATTCAGATTCACAGGCCAAAAAGCCATGAGGGATTGTTTCTATTTTATCTGTTAATGTTACTAGTTAAATTATTTGGACTGTAACATAGCTGGCTTTAGCGAAAGAGACACGATGAATTGTAAGATGCCAAGCATGCAGGAACCTAGTGTGAAGGGGCAGATAAAGTGTAGAAAAGAGTGAAGAGCAGGTCCTCAGGCCAATATCTCATTATTTGGGTTTCTATAGTTTGATTTTGTTTTTCCCTTTTATTGGCAAATCTTGCATCTAAGCAACAAAAATATGTGCATAATCTTTATTTAGATTATTAGATTTTCATGTATTAGGGGAATGGGATGAATATAGTGAAATCAAACTGCTATCCCTGGTCAGCACTGCATGCAGACACGTTGTTTGCTTTTTGCATTAACCGCTGAAGTTTTTGTGCCTCAAAGGCACAAAAGGATATGCTCATTTGTGTGTCTTTATCATCTGAGTTTTGCTGCTCTTCCTGCTTCTAGGGCGTTAAGTTAAATTGATATAATCTTATCTTTAAGCTGTTGGTAAGAATATTCAACGTACAAAGGTGTTAGGACAAGTGTGTGGGTGGGCATATTCTATGCACATGTGCACTGTACGGATGTGCAAAGGGAAAAGATGGCAAGTTCTTAACACATAAAACGAAATTTTAAGTTTCCAGGTTATGTTACTTTTGAAGTGTGTGAATAGCTGAGCAGAGGTAATGTGTTTGGCTTGGGTTTTTTTTAAAGGATGCTGTAGTGCACATGCATGCACGGGAGTCTGTGGGAGCACTTCTCAGAGAACCTTGTAAACCAAAGAGCTCTTCAGACCCCTTAGTGGGTGCATCAACTGTCTGTTCTAATCACTCTTTTATTATAATTGAAGTATGTAATAGCTCAAACGAAATTAATGAGCTGCATCAGGAGCATTGTATTTTTTTACGGTATGCGGTTTTCTCTGCAAGGGATTTTTGAACTTCTTCAGCTAAATGTATAGCAGGTATAAATCATCTAGCTGTAATTCAGTAGCCTAACTTAAATTAGATAATCATTCTCCCTGTGATTTTTACCACATAAACAAAATGGATGACAATTACATGAATGGTTAAAATGTTATGTTCAACAATTAATTTTTTTTTCCTTTGGTCTTTGTGAGTTGACAGTTTATTTTTTTGAGAAGCTGAGATTCTGGAGTAAAGTCAGATTCGGGACTCAAAGAGAAGATCTAAAGTGCTAAAACTGAATGAAATGAAATTTGACAGAGAATGGTTTCTGATTTAAATTGAGCTACATGACAAACAAGTGTAAATTATTTAAAATGTGTGTGTGTGTGTGAGTTTGTGTGTAAGAAAAGTAATCTGCAGGAACCTTAGATGCAAAATACAGTATATCATACACAAAAATCTGCATGGAAACAGGGTTTCTTTTCTTAGAAAATATTGCCATTATTTATTCTTCTAAAAAGCTGCTTGTAAAATGTGATTTCTTAGTTATTTTAATATGCTGTGATATAGAGTTGTATTTAAGCAAAAGACACAGGGCATATTGATTTTACCAGTAAAGCTGGACTATGCTCTTTTACCTCCACTATTTTGTTAGCACTTTGAGAGTCTAAATTTTCTTTCTGACAATCTTTTCTGGCCATATTTTGCCATTTGTTCTAGCCAATTAAGTCCTTTAGGATTACTTTTTTTCCAAAGGTGAACCTAATAGAACAGTATCAAATATTCCCAGAAGTGGTGATCTGCTAATTCAGAGCAAAGGGGTAACTAAGTCCATGTAATAGCAACATATAAATGTAAGGAATAGCTTCAGGAGCTCGATGAAGTGAAAACCGTTAGACACTAATAGAACTGTGAAACGCGGCAGTCAGTCAGTGGTTTTGTGGAGTTTAAAATTATATGAACAAGGAGTTTAAAATATCATTTATCTAAAGAGTCTACTACTTTAGCAACAGAAGAGACAATTTAATTACGACTCTTAAAAAAAAATTAATCCTTAATAAAGATACTTTGGATGATTTTGTCTTTCTCTTAGCTGAGCTACTGTTCCAGATAAGCACCAAAATGAGGTAAACTGCTCAGTCTCTTCAAAGACAGCAATATATCCTATACCTTCCTTACATATTGTACTGAATGGTTGAAATGAATGTGTATTTTTAAGAGTATAATGTGTAGTAAATCAAATAATCTGAATAATTAAAGGGAAAAATAGAAATCTGAATATTTACTGACTCGATTCCAAATTCTTGCCTCTTGTTCCTAAGCTTGTCACAACACTAGAAAATCTCTGAGATTTTGCTTCTCTAGTCTTTTTCAAATAAATTGAGGGGATGGAATTCAAGGCAAGTGTTCCTGCAGTCTAATGGTTACAAATAAAGCTGGGTTTTTTTTCTTAGTTTGCACAAATGAAGAGTTGTGTTATATCTTCACAGACCACCGTTTAAAATCAAATAATATGGTAGAACGTAGCAGTGTATTTTTGCTATTAGTTCAAACCTCTCTCCAACTGCTTATCAGGGAGCATTGCTTTCTTTGACACTGTGTGTGTGTGTGTATATGTGGTGTTTTCATTTTGGATGAGCTGCTCACTTTAGCTGTGCAGTCACCTAAGTAAGAACCATCAGAGCACAACAAAGAGGTGGATAAAACTTCTTCCCAGAGCTGATGTGTTGGAGATTACTAGTTTGTGGCTGAAACCACCTTTCTTTTATTTTGGATGCTTTACACTCTTCTGTAAAAACCTTTGAGTGGCAGAAGTTACCAGGTGTTTGTTGGATTCCTGTTTTGCCTCCATGTCTCTAAGAACCAACACTATTTTTATTAGATTTCTTTACTTGAGATTAACACTATGCTTGGAATACTGCCATATACAGACCTCCCATAAATTTCTCTACCATAGATTGCAGTCTGAAATAATTCATTACTAGCAACCTATTTAAATCTGATAGTTTAGAAATATCTTTGTAGAAAAATCAAGAAAAAACAGCTTTTTATAAAATCCACTGTGGATGTATATACATGTGTCTTGATATCAGTGGTATGATTTTTAACCACATCATGCCCTATAAGAAGAGAAGAAATTATTGTACAAATCCAGCCCTACATGCAGTGCCTTTGTGTGTGTAGTGGTGTGGAAGGATAGGACTATGTTTCTGTCAAATGCATGAATGCTAAAAGATGCCAAAAACCCCAGACAAATGGTTTTGAGGGAGTGATGCTTCATTATCTTGAGAAGTAAATGCAGCCTCAGGTACACCTGATAACCCCAAACTATCTTTTGATGTTTCTATTGATTAGACAGAGCTAAATGTCTGCAGCATTGTAACATTTGTAGGTGGTATTGATTTTAACACTCGCTGAGAATTCATCTGTTCTTGATACAAAAAAAGGCCTCTGGTGCAGAGAAGGAAAAGGGGAGGGTATCTGAAGGAAATCTGTGTAAACAGGTGCCAAATCAGTGCTCAGCCAACCTAAAATTGTTGTTAGCATGTTTTCAGCCAAACTCTAGGCATGTAAGCCTTCCCCCAAGATAATTCACTGAAAAATGTGCGGGTCATAAATAAATTCTTGAATATAGACTGAAAGAGAAAAAAATAAGCCTAAAAATGGTTGAACTTTTATTGAGGTTAAAAAAACCCCTTAAATCCAGTCTTGTGGATACATCAGAAATCTTCTTTTACTGAAGTTAAATATGACGATTCAAAGTCATGAAAGTTCAGACCTGAGATGTAGCAAAACTCTCAGATTATTTTGAAAAAGCAGGCAGTGAAGAATCTGTGAGAAAAGTCCTAATCAATAAATGAGACTACCATTAGAGTTTGATAGGACATTTACAGTGCTTCAGAATTTGAATATCAGTACAGCAACTAAAGAAACCTCAGCAGGAAAAGGACTATAAATTGAAAACGTCACTAGCATGGCTTAAATGTAGCAAAAATGCACAGAATAAACTAGCTGAGCAAATGCTATAAATCCATGTTAGAGATGTGTTATGAACATTTTCAGGTTACTAGACTAATTGTAACTATTTCTTTTTTCAGTTCTCTCATCTACTTGTCTCCCCTGCCTTGATTTTTTTCAGTACAGCAAATTACTCTTATGAGATCTAGAAAGACTTTTAAACTTAGACAGCCATAAACAGTTTGTAAGCAGCTTATAAGCATGAGGGAGTAGTCTGGAGATGAAGTGGCATTCGTGGAGTGTATAGGTTTTGGCTTTCTTTGCCTTGAGTCCTGTTGACCACTTTTGTCCTCTGGATGTATAGTCAGGATTTCATGGTATACAGAACTCTGTTAGAAAATAACATAAAAATGTGCATGATTTTCTTGTGTGGACATTAATGGTCCAGAAGCATCTAAACACAAAACTGTCATAAATTAATTGTCCAAACACACTTCCTGTATACTTTGAATGGGTTATTGGCCTGTCAAAACCTCCATTTCAGTTTCTTTCCAGCTGTCCTTCTGGGTTTCTTTTGTTTGTTCTCTCTCTGTTTCTCCCTTGTGAGAAAAAGAGACCCATAGTTGGCTGTGTCATCCAGCAAGAAACACTTCTGTCACTAGCAGGGAGCTTCCACTACTGTCCTCCAAACTGACTTGTCCCTTTTGTGGAAGGAGATCACAGAGGTCTTTGTCAGTAGAAATTTAAACCAAGAAATCCTGACAAATGTGCCTGTCCATGAGGGACGCAATGTCTGTGGTTTTCTAACTTAGCAAGCAATGAACTTACAATGAACCAAATTGTACTGAAAGGCAAAGCTTAACACATCTGCCTCTGTTTTGAAGATATGCATGGATAAACAAAACAATAAGACTTGTTATGAATGCTCTTCAAGAACTACTTACTTAATGGATTGGCTTTGCAATTAAGCTATTTGAGAAGATGCTGCCAACCATTTCCCATGGATTCCTGGACCTGCCTTTCAATTTTCTGCAAATATTAGTTGCTAAAATTACCAGTATGAAAAGATAAGTTTGTTTTGGGGGGGTTGGGTTTTGTTTGTTTGTTTGAGGGACACAGTGTGGGAGAGACACAATTTTAATTTGGACTATTCAGTGACCTGAGGACTGGCAGGAATGTGGACCATCAAACTGCCAGAATCAATGGAGCAGTGAACTGAAGCATGAGGATGGGCAGGGCTGGGGTTTGAACAGCAACCTGCCCTGTAAATAGATGTGCACTCTCCTCTGGTGTCAGCATGGTTCCTGGGAGCCATCAGATCATGCTGTGAGCAATTCAGGCACTTCAAGAGCTCATCCTTTTAACGGCTTCTGTTCTTTGGAGTTTAAAGGAAGAAATGCTGATCCAGGGCAAAGATCTGAGATTTCTGTGAGCTGTGAATGTGTTCTTTAAGGACTTCTCTTGAACTTCCAGCCCAAGTTCTCATAAAAATATCACCTTATTTCTGCCTGAGAGCTGAACTCTGTCTGAGAGAGTGGAGTTGCTGCTGCATTAGGATGTGCTTGGCCCTGTCAAGGGATTTGCTGTTTTGCTTAAGAAAATGCATTCATGCCATGTGGATAAGTCAACAATCACCTCTACTGTTACATACACAAAACTTATGTGACATAAAATGCTTGAATACTTCGCCTTACACACATATTGGTGAGAATAGAGAATTTGCCAACAGCCACAGAGTAAAATGGGTAGGAAAGCCAGTGGCTCAACTAAGCAATGCTTTCTTCCAGAACTTCTTCAATTCAGGAGATGAAACCTGAAAAGTGCTTTGTATACCTTCTTCGTGAAAAATACAAAATACAGCAACACATAACTACACAGAAACAGGCAGATACAACCCATCTGCCTGGATGCATTCCACTGTGCACTGCCCTAGGTGATCCTGCTTTGGCAGGGAGGTTGGAATTGATGATGTCTGGAGGTGCCTTCCAGCCTCTAAAGTTCTGTGATTCAGTGATTTAGTCAGTTTTCTGTGGCAAGTGTTAAATTACTCTGATTTTTGTAGAGTTCTCAGATTGTGGTGTGAATTGTATCAACTGCTTTCCATAGTATCTCCTTCAAGAGAAAAAAGGGGTTAAAACTCATGCTCAGGGCAAGGGTTTGTGTTTTTTTCTGCAGAGCTAGAATGTCACAAAAGTTAAAAGCAAGCCAGAATGAGAAGGAATACTAATAAAAGATTAAAACATCCTTCTTTAACCTTTTCTAAATGTATCTGTCTGATATGAAATAATTTCTGAAAGAATTTATTTAAATCCACGTTGTCTGGAGTGTGTCTGAAAGTAATTAAGAAAATCCATAAATTTTCAGAAAAGTCACCTATGACATGTATTTAAATGCAGTTCTTCAGAGTAGTTTAGACATGTTAACCTTACACAGCAAATGTGAAAACAATTCCAATGCCTGTATTTTGAGACTGGTAGTCCAGCATGCTCCTTTATTTCAGCAGACTTCACAACTGTGTTAGATCATTCATACAGTAAGGCAACTGCCTGTTAGAGGAATCATTACACTTCCCCACCCCCCATCCCCCTCACTCCAGGCATCTCTTATCTTTTATTTTGGTTCTTTATTCCTTGTTCTGTACTAGTCTAACACCTGAAATGTTAGGATCTTAATCTCTAACAGGGAATATTAAACCCAGTGGGAATACAGAAATAGCAGCAACCTATCTTGCTATCAGTTTTGTTATGTGTTGTGACACTCGCTGAAATATCCTAAATGGTAGAAGATTCTTGACAAGCATTGTCTCATCAAAGTCTGTTCACAGAAAAATAGATTAATATAAAACAGTTTTAACAGTTAATATAAAACTGTTTCCAGAGAACAGTTATCAATGCTTCAGATTTAAATTTGAAGGAATTACAAGAGGGATTGAGCTCAGTTCTTTCTCGGGTATGCTATTACTGAGTAGTTTTGCTAACAGCTTGGATTGTTGAATGCTATATTTGGTTAGATGAATAAATGGGTGGAGAGCAGCCCTAAGGAAAAGGACCTGGGAGTCTGGGTTGATGAAAAGCTCAACATGAGCCTGCAGTGTGCACATGCAGCCCAGACAGCAACCGAGTCCTGGGCTGCAGCAAGAGCAGTGCGACCAGCAGGGCAAGGGAGGTGATTCTGCCCCTTTACTCTGCTCTCGTCAGACCCCACCTGGTGTACTGTGTGCAATTCTGGAACCCCCAGCACAGGAAGGACATGGAAGTGTTGGAGTGGGTCTGGAGGAGGGCCACAAAGATGATCAGAGGGCTGCAGCAGCTTTCCTATGAGGACAGGCTGAGAGAGTTGGGGCTCTGCAGCCTGGAGAAGAGAAGGCTTCGAGGAGACCTTAGAGTAGCCTTCCAGTATCTGAAGAGGGCCTACAGGAAGGCTGGGGAGGGATTATTTACAAGGTCTTGCAATGACAGGACAAGGGGCAATGGGTTTAAACTGACAGAGGGGAGATTTAGACTGGATGTTAGGAGGAAGTTCTTTACAGTAAGGGTGGTGAGGCACTGGAACAGGTTACCCAGGGAGGTTGTGGCTGCTCCCTCCCTGGAGGGGTTCAAGGCCAGGCTGGATGAGGCCTTGAGTGACCTGTACTAGTGGGAGGTGTTCCTGCCTATGGCAGGGTTTTGGAACTAAATGATCCTTGAGGTCCTTTCCAACCTCACCATTCTATGATTCTATGGAATACATAAAAGTGGCTGCATGTGTTTCATAGTTTTAGAGAGCGGACCGAAACTCTCTTACTGCTCCCCAAAGGAGGGAAAGAAAACACTCCACACAGGATTAGAAAGAATTGGGAATTTAAATGGAAGTATGTCCTGACCGGGCAAAACAGGCCCAGACTTGTTTGCAATGGTGGTGCCCTATTTAATTGGATAGGGTTTCAAATTTCTCTCCTGCCAGTGGTCTGGTTTGCCTTGAGGGGTGATTGAGGGGGTCTGCTCTGGGAGGGGCTGACTTTCACTTACTTTCAGGCTCTGCCTCTCCACCTGCTGCTGGTGGTGTGTTGCGGACAGCTACCCATAGCGAGGACAGGTGTCTCCACCCTTTTCCTTTTGGTTTTGGCAGCACACTCTGCTCCTGCTGCCCTCTTTGCCTTGTGGTTGCACTGAAAACACAATTTGGGATTATAACTTCTTCAGTTATTACTTCAACACTGCATCTCGGACTGATAAGCTACTAATCTGTGAGTAAATTTGGTTATTAAAATAATTGGAGGTTTTCTCACCAACAGCCCTGTTTGAGGGCAAGGGGAATCCATCTTGTGGCTGGCAGCGGCAGTTGCTGCTCCTCACCCTCTGATCTGAGGTGTGCGTGAGATACAGAGATTTATATTTCTTTGTCCCTTCCCTAAATTGCTTTCCAGTTCCTGTTGTACCTTTTGTATAAATAATTCCTGAATGGGTATTTGAACTTTTGGTAAATTGTAAACAGTTCACTGTTNTTTCCAAAGTTCCTGTTGTACCTTTTGTATAAATAATTCCTGAATGGGTATTTGAACTTTTGGTAAATTGTAAACAGTTCACTGTTCTAGGGTGTGTGTGTGTTTGTTTGGTGCGGATATTTTCCTGTTTCTGCATATTACACTTGCAAATTCATAACAAAGTACTATTCACCGCTATATAAAACAGTACAAAACTGTGCAAAATACACACAGTTCATATTCAGCCTCTGTCCACTTCTCCAACCTGGAATTTTCCACAATCTCATTAGGCCAAAACTTTCAAAACCTCCCCCACAACCAGGCCCCCTCCCCCCATACCTGCCTACCCAGGCCCAAACGACACAGTAAAAGTTATGCAAGACACTCAAGGCCAAAAGGCTCAGTTCTCCTGTAGAAGAGAGAGAGAGAGAGAAAAAGGGAGGAAAAAATGGCTGTGCAGCCAGTTTATATAGGGAAGAGTGTTACAGGCTGATGGGAATGAAATAACAAAAGATTATGTTTTCTGGTCTGCACCTCTCTGGTACTTGGAGGACTTTCAACCCCATGGTTAAGACATCTCAGTTCTTAAATCCATAATAATGTGCTATTAAAAAAAAAAAAGATATAAAATAACCTTGATAAAAACAATAAAAAATATCTATAAAATAATCAAATAAGATGCAACTAGCAAGGATGCACACAGTGAGCTGTACTTGTGTTTCCTTTTTGCTTCCTGTCAATGTTATTACTCTGTTTCAAGAATCTTCTTGCAGTTTGGTGGTCACTGCTTAATGTGTTTGGTGGTCAACTTGTTCCTTAGCACTATAGGTAAGGAACCCTGACTGTTTTTTTGTTGTGTGGGGCTTTTATGTTTGTTTGTGTGGTTGGGTTATTTTGTTTGTTTGGTTGGTTGGTTGGTTTTTGTTGGTGTGAGTTGGTTTGGTTTTCTGTGTGTGTGTGTGTGTGTTGGGGTTTTTTTCCTAATTCCATCACCTCTTCAAACTCTCTATCAAGGTTGTATTGCTGAGAAAAATTGTTTGCTAATTTCCATGTCATCTTCAAGTTGTTCCTAATCCCTTTGGGCCAATTTAGTGTTTACATTTATCATGTGAATATTTTACTCCTACTTACTTGATTTAGACGTAATTCCTTCTTCTGCAAATAGCTTTCTTACTTCTAAAAGCTTTATTACCTGGCTTTTTAGAAAGAGTGTCTTTTATTGTCTTTGTGAACATTTTTGGACAAGTGAAATGCATTTCTGTTAGGCCTACAGTAGAGTGTCTATAAACAGACTGGTTTGTGGCTGAATATTTTCATCTTGTAGATGGTTTTTTAATCTTTCAAAGACATCTCTTATTTTTGTAGTAGGTTGTTTGGGGTTTTATTGTGAGATTTTTTGCCCACCACCACCACCCCACCACCCTCCGCCCTTTTTTTTTTTTTAACTAAGCAGCTCTGCAGTGTATTTTTTAGCTCTTCATGTGCATTTCAAGCGAGGTCCTTCATGCTGCTTCAGACCACTGTCCAGAGATGATGCTTCTCTCATGATGCCTCAAACTGCTTCTTTTGTGTAGCTGTCATTAGCAGCAACTAAAAATTCAGTCTCAGAATCACAACTGAATGTGATAATTGTGCAGACCATGATAGGAGTAACTGAGGTTTCTCACCAGTTTTATTAGACCCATGGATCTCTCACAGAACAATTCCATCATGGCCATCTTCCTGCCTGGGCTGTGGGTAAGACTGATATTTTCTTTGCTATGAAAGGACTTAATTTACTAGATTATACACATGTACCCATCATGTGTACACACATAAAAAGTGTGTACATTGTCTATCTATCTATCTATCTACCTACCTACCTATCTATCTACATAAATCCCTATATTTCAGGAATAAAAATGAATCAATTACAGAATTACCCTAAACTTTGCTTCATATAGTACAGTTTTCTTTCATTTTGGAGAACAAAATTATACATCAGGTGAGTGCTGAGAATTATCAGCAGATCTAAAATGACTGTTGCTATCAAATTCCATTTCCTGGATTCCTGACTTTTTGAACAGCAATGTCCTTTCCATAATTTTAAAGAAGGGACCTTTTATGCTTTCAAGAAGAAAGAAGACAACACCTCAGAAAGAAACTGCATTTTATCTTCCTTGGATCTTTGATGTTTTGCTTCACGTTTATCTTATTCAATATGCAAATGAAGTATTCTTTTCACAAATCACTATCCTGACAAATTTCCTATGCTCTGTTCTTGAAGACAGGAATCTCTTCTTGGCTTTGGCAGAGGGAAATGTTGTTTACTGAAATTTTGGTTTATTTGTTTTCATTTGAAATTTAATACGTATTTAATTCATTTAAAAACAGGTATGTGTTTGCTGAATTCATATTACTTTTGATGACTGGTTGATTGGATGACAATTTCCATGTATTTAGCTGTTCCTACTATCATCCTCAGAAGTTTTGCTAGTATTTGGAATTCCCTTGCACAATAGGGAGTAATCAGAACTCAAAAGTCACTCCACAAGAAATAGCACAACAAAGTAGAAATGTGCCAAATTACCCAGAAACAATTTGGACGGCTGGCAAACAGGGTAGCCCGCTGCTTTGTGAGCAGTGTAGGTAATTTGCCACTCAACTCTCCTCTATTTGCTTCAATAAATTGTAGGGTACTTAGTACCCTACTATCTGTTATCTATCTGTCTATGTTTCTTGGCGCTGTCAGTGTCTGACAGTAGTTCTGCTTAATTTTTTTCTGTGGCTGTCTTTCACTCTCAGCTTGGTAGAAAACCTTTGACAAGAGGTATGTGTTGTTTAGGAGGCTGAGATCCAACGGTATACACATCATAGCTCATCTACGTAGTCTAATATAAAAACTACAGTTGAAAGGAATAAAGACAATTAATCTAATACACCTGAGATGTAATTCAGCGACACTGTGTGAAAATAGATCAGCAATAAGTTCTTACAATACAACTAGGAAGAGTGATCAAGTCATGTAATTTTCAATCAACAGTCTCATAAACGTGTTGTAAGATTTGAACCACATCTGCACAGTCCAAAGATTGTTTAACGCTGCTGGTAAATGATTCTCCTTGCATTATGACTGCAACTCCATGCAAACAGAAGGGTAATAGGTCCTTTAGGTGTCTAAAGAAAGGAAAATAGAAATTAATAACATGGTGGTTAGCTGGAGGAGAAAAGAGAAATGTTTATTTTGTTTTATTGGGTTTTTTTAACATTCATTTATTTATACTATATAGTTATGTTCTTGTTTATGTGATAATTTCCTGTTGGTTTCTTTTTGTGTTGGCATTATCCAAGTTCAGCATGGACCCTTCTGGATAAAAGACTGATGTTGCTACTTATGCAGGCTTCTAAAAGAGAATGACATTAATGACATTTCTAGTAGAATGGATTCTTGTGGCTGAGGATTTTGAAGTAGAGCCCTTGTTGTTCTGTGAAGAATGAAACAAATCTGTTCTTACAGTATTTGAATGTACTGATTTAGAAGTCTGGGCAGAATTTCCAGTATTGCTTTCTTAGAGCATATTACTTATTGGTTATTTACTATTTGTTCTCTCTTAGATGACTGATATGTCTATATATGATTTTTGTTTTGCAAACAAAAAAAATTGTGATTCAGTGATTCTGTGATCTACAGGCTCAGGATAGCCAAGGCAGGAGGAGACACATCTTTGCCTGCTGCAGCTGGGTATGGACAAGGGAGGCTGTCCTGGGAGGAGGGCAGCAACCTGCACAGCAGCAAGGTAGCTTTGGGATAGAGAACAAAGTGTCACTGTGAGGCTGTGTTTGGTGGTTTCTGACAGGTTCTGGTAACTGGGAGAGGTTTCTGAGGCCTAGAAGGCAGAATCCAAGTCTCCATAAGCCAGAAAAATGACCTTGTGTCAAAGATAGTCAGCAGCCTTCTGAGCTGAATTAGAAGTGTTAGGAACTGGTCAAGACAAGTGATCCTTCTCTTCTTAGCCCTGCTGAAACACTCAGATTTCTGCATCCAGTGCTAGAGTACCCAGCACCAGACAGATAAGGACATAATGGAGAAAGGCCAAGGAAAAGCCACAAAGATGACATACAGAGACTGAGTGAACTAGGACTGGCCAGGCTAGAACAGAGCAGACTTGGAGGATCTGATCTGGTTTTGTATATACCTGATGTAGGGAGTAAAAAAGAATCAGACTTTTGTCAGTGGTGCAGTGACAGGACAATGAAACGTGACAGGAAGAATCTGAAAATTCTACCTAGATGGAAAATAATTTTCTACTGCAAATGATGAGATAGTGGAGGAGATTTCCCAGAGAGGCTGTACAGCCTCTATCCTTGGAGGCAGCTAAAACCCAAGTGAACACAACCCTGAGCAACCTGCTGATCATGCTCTGAACAGGGGCATAGACCAGGTGATCTGCCATTCTGTGTCTGAAGAAAATGTTTCATGTGGCTACATGAGTTTTTGCTGGCTGTAAGTTACAAATAATAGTGTCCATGAGATTTCCCCACCTAGTATATTCTATCTGGTGTAACAGACATCTAGACAAAGTTAGAAAGGGAGTCTTGAAGCTATTATTAGGTACAAAGATAAAACAAATCTGGAAAATGTATTTTGCAGTTTCAGTCTTTCCAGGACCTGGAAAGGCTTTAAGGTCTTCAAACAAGCTGTAAAAAAATCTGATTTCTTTAACATTGTAGAGGGAGGCCTAAATTAGCACTGCTGACATTTAAGTTAAAAATGTCATTGCAGCAATGAGTGTGTGTAACTGTATGTCTGCACACTGGCATTAAGAGATTCTTTAATGCTCTTAACAGCTGGCAGGTGAAAAGCACTGGGTAGCTTCACAGTCAACCACACTGCTTGTAAGAATATCTGTGGTCTTTGAATTTGTAGCTGGTACTTTGTGTGCTATCAGATGTACTCACATGTACACCAGCAACTGAAAAAGCTTCAGGACCAACTCTTCTCCAGAGGGACACACTGCATATGTGCAGATTGGCCATGGGCTGCAGACAGTGTGGCTCAAACACATCTGCAATGGAGTGAGTTTGGTCTTTGACCTAGAAATGTTAGGAAGCCTACTGTGGAGAGATTGGTGGACACCCAGCAGCCAGGGTTTAAAAAGGATGCATAAACACTGCAGAACATCATTCTGGATGGGAAGGTGTCAGTGCCCAGCCAGAAGTGATACTGTCTTAACTAGGTTTTATGGAGGTCTACAGATGTGATCTCAAAAAAAGATCTTTATGCACAAAGAATTTTGATTATCACTGGTAGTGTGAATGAGAGTTTCACTTCATTAGATGAAAGTCAGTTTTTTAAAGCTGTGTAATGTTCTTTTAAATCCTGTGAACCCTGTGTGCATTAACAGGCTAGCTGTTGCTTCACTAAATACACTGATGTTACTAAGAAATAAAAAAAAGAAATAAAATATCTGTATTCTCTATGCTTCCCTCCATTTTTAGTAAAACTGAAGAAGACACTATTGTCGCGTTGTTAGGTGGAGTTTTTCTTCTATTCGCTTTAGGATAACAGAGAGTAAATCATTAGTGAAAAAGACTGTCACAGGGTAATTATAAATAATTTTCTCCTTCAAATGCTACTTCTGCTTCCCTTCATCACAGCATCCCATCTCATTGCTGGGCTCTCCTAATGAAACTGGAATTTCTGCAGGAAGCCAGGATATGACTAATGAGAGTCACTGAGCAACAAGATTTCCAATTTCTGAGTTCTAGACACCACTTCAAGGACTCTCTTGACAACTGTAAAATTCTTTTAAATAAATATTGACATACCAGTTTGAAAAGTAATGAAGTCTCTTTTCTTCCTGCAGAATGAAGCAGTAAAAAAAGATGTGGGGATTTTTTTTTTTTTTTTTTAGTTACTTTAATGGTTAGAATTGAAGCTAAACCAGTAGGTAGTACGGGAAATTTAAAATGTATTACTTGGCTACTATTGGCAACTTGGAATCTACGTTTGCCATTATCTAGAGCTATAAATTATTTAAAATCAATATGTCAATACTTTACATGATATATGCTTAATATGAGGATAGAAATTTCTTTATGAAGATACTTTTTCTTGGTCTGGTAAATGTAGCTATTTAGAAAATATTAACAGATGATCATCATTTTAATAGCATATGTATGTTACTGAAAATTGTAGATGGAAGCAGCCCAGCATTCCATCTGTTTCTTAAATCCTCTGCACATGTATGTGCTGCAAAAAACTTGAAAATATTCTACTGCACAATTATTTGTAGACTCCTTTTGGTATGCAAAAGTGTATTGTTTTGTTGGCCTTTTATTTTTCCCCAGAAACTGAATATAAGAATGGCATGCGTTTACTTATAAATGTAGGGTTATTATTCTCAAAATAATACAAAAAAATCTTGAAAAGTGGAATTACTGTCCTCAAAATTTTTTAAAATTAATTTTGTCTTTAAAAGATTGCATTTTTTGGTCTATTTTAAGTGTATCATCAGAAATACAGATGTTTAAAACAGACTTTTAGTTTAATTGATAACTTAATTTTGCACTGAAACAATAGGACAAATGAGACATTTCAGGGAAATCTCGTACTGTTCCCTGCTACAGCTATTTATAGCATATCGCTACAATTAGAGTACTGGACTTACATTTGAGTTTACAGATATAAGAATTGTGCTCTTGCTTTACAAGGAGAGTAAATATCAGATAATAAAGTGATAATTTTCAGCATTGCCTTTTAGTAATAGGGGGATGCATTTGACAGTGTTAGAATTTAAGAATATCAATACACTCAATACATAACAAATATTTTTCTTTACAGTAGTTGAACTGTTTTTGATTTTACATCTATTCTATGAATTGCATCAGAGCAGAGGGGAGAGTACTTGCCTTCACGTTTGCCAGGCAAGAGTGTGCTCTGCTTCTGACAGGGAATGCTTTCCCATTAGTTCTTCAGATGGGTTACTTTTGCATTTAGTGAAGCTTCTCTAGTCTGTTTTTATTCTTCCTCAATTAGAATTAACTTCAAATACGTGAAACTTGTATTTCCTGCTTTTATGTGGTCTGATCTTCATTATCCTACTCTAGTAACTCATTTGCTTATTTAAAGTAATGAATAAATTAATAAATAAACAATGAGACTAGCTTTCATTAAGTTCTTATTAAATAATTAAAAAAAAAAGTATCTTGCTGATTAGTTCTTATTTTTGCAGGAAGCTTTATGCTTAAAGGAAAGTCTTTCAGCGTTTTGTTGTAAAGTGAGTTCAGGACCTCATTCTCAAAGCTTGAATGCTCCATTTGTTGTAGAAAATGAAAGCATGGCCAGGGCTGGATGGGTGGGGAAAACAGAAATCTTGCTCCTTTTNGAGAAACTGCTTTTTAATAATTGAGAAATTACTTGAATGTTTTCTATATGGAAGTATGTCTATTTTTCTGTTTCTCATTCTTGATTTCTTGATTGTGCTTATGTTCTTAAATTGGCAAAGCTATCCTCGGAGGTAGTGGTGGATTTTATTTTGGAAAGTAAATGCATTCGTAAATATCTTGGTGTAGGAATTTCGTATGCATATGATCAGTATACGTTTTTTCCTGTGTTGTTGCTTTTTTCTGTTTAAAAACTGAATATTTCCTAAACTCTGTTTCATCAAAGGATGTGTTTTTAATAGTTAATTCTGTAGCAATTATGTCTGATTATGTGTAAGAACCAGAAGACAAATTGGAGCAATGCATGCTTAAATTTCTACATATTTTATTGCTATAGGTACAATCATAGCTATGTACATATATTTATAGTTATTAATATCTCTCTGAAATTTTAAGAGGGCATTTGCTTGAAAAATTGGAGTTTCAACCATTCACCTTAAATCCCCACTTGTAGTCTGTTGTTTAATAAGAGTGTGATTCTGAAGAAATATGTTTACTTTAAGGAGCCACCACTGGCTACTAGAGGGAATGACACAATCTGTGGAGAGGGCTGGGGGGGAGGGTAACTGGGTCGGAAGATCCGTGTCCCAAGAGACCACCAACCCTTCTTTCAGTCTTACAAGCATACACTGCTCCTTTTCTAGCCTACTGCATGAAAACTATCTGATGGCAGAAGTGGGAAACGGGGTGGCAGCAGAAATTTCCTCTAATGACTGTGAAGGATGAGATTTGTTTTCACAGTATCACAGTATCATCAAGGTTGGAAGAGACCTCAGAGATCATCAAGTCCAGCCCATTACCACAGACCTTAAGACTAGACCATGGGTTTCCAAAAAAAAAAGAAACAAACAAAAAAAGAAAAAAAAAAAACCCAAACAAACAAACAAAAAATAACCCAAACAAACAAACAAACAAAAACCCAAACACAAGCCCTTTATTACAAAACTGTTAATTCCCATGTGCTTGTCAGAGAACAGGAGCAAATGCCTTGCTATTTAACATGGGGGGGAAAAAAAAAATTCTGTTGACATGGAGTCTCTCCTCTTCCTTTCAGTAGTTTTTTGTTGTTGAAGCACTAGTGCAGCTACTCCTTATCATGGCAGAGGATTAGTGTTGGACTCCAGGACTGGGCACTGGCCTATCTGGAGACCCCACCACCATTCTACTCAGCAAGAAGTGCCACAACTTGCTGGTATTTACAGACTTTGAAAAAAATAAAAGAACCCCCAAACACCCAAACAAGTAAGATTAGACATATCTATACTTCAGAATGTTAACTTTGTCATCTTAATCTTAAAAATCAGGCCTTAAACCTGCCGTGTTTCTCTGAGCTTGCATTCCTCAAGTTCACGTTTCACAGGCCCTACATTTCAGGATAACCAAACCTTATTTTTGGTTTGGTTTCCTTTGGTTTTTTTTTTCCTTCTCTTCTCTCCTTTCCTTTGCTTTACAAACACTCTGTACACATCAGATGGACTGTCCTGTTTTGCTGCTTGTTTTGGAATATCTAGAAAGATTCTCACATGCTGTAGAAAAGGTTGTTTTCCTGCACGATATTTTTGAACTTTCTGTTAATGTGTAAGTTGAACGTAGCTAAGAATGGAAGTTATGGTCTTAAGCTTGTGAGAATGGCCTTGAGAGAGGAATTTTGAAAGGTCTGGAGATGATCTGCATGGCCACAGGTGTCCAAATGCTTCATTGTAACATATGAATAAGTAGAAGGAATAATTATATCCGTGTTGTGGAGGGATAATTAATTAATACAAGGTGATATTTTTTTAAATTTAATATTGTCCTCAGACTCAGTGGCTCCAGGTTCTTTGTCCTCTTTCCCGTGGTTGCTTCTTCCCCAAAACAGAGAGAGGGAGAGCACAAAAACATGTCTGGGCAAGCCAGGACATGTATAAACCTATTTTGGCCTATTTTGGATCCTCACCAGAGAATCTGCTCAGTTGAGTGTGCAGGTATGGGTGGCGGTGTCTGGCTGCCAGACCACATGGATTAATGGCAGTCAAAACTCCTTTCTCTGTGACTGAACTTTGTGCGTGGAAAAAAGTGCTAGGAGGATACAGGGTAAATATCAGGGTGATAAATATGATTATTGAAACTATAATAAGAATGAGAGATCTAAATTGGGGAGACATACAAGTGGTTTTGGGTGCCTTATTAGACAGTAGGGAAAACCAGAGAGTGAAGAATACTGCCCAACGATTAATTTAGGCTTTATTAGCAGGAGGGCTCTTACAGGGAACTTTAGACACTAATTTCCCTTTGGCAGAGCCTCAGTGGGACCTAAATAATCAAAACAAGAGGGAAGCTTTAAGTAGATATCAGAACTAGGTTACATATGGGGTCAGGGGTGCTATGCCTGAGGCACTGTATTATTTTGAAATCTACGAGATGTGCCAAGAACCCCAGGAGTGCCCCCAAGTCTTTTCGGAGAGGTTCAAGGCAGCTATCTGTAAGTATAGCAGGCTTGACCCAGACTTGTCAGAAAATAGAGCACTGGTGGCATTAAGTTTTATGGAGCAATCATCACCAGATATCCATGAGGAATTACAAAAACTGCAGGGGGAAGATTCTAGGGATTTAGAGAAATTGCTAAAGGTAGCATGAACTGTCTTTAGTACCCAGGAGAAAAGGCAGAAACAAGCTCAGAAAGGGATGGGACCTTTAGCTACACTCAGCCAGGCCACAAAGGGGAGGGGCTGGGGAAAAAAGAATATTGAAAGAAGGGTCAACCCCCACCCACTGTTCCGAAACAAACCTTTAGCAAAGGACCAGTCCACACTCTGCAAGAAGTGACACTGGAAAAGGGAGGGAATTGGACTTTGAGAGTAATAAAATTAATGCTGATAGGGCAGGATAAGAACAACTAACTGGACCAGGGAAATCAATGACAGAGGCTGCATAGTTGGTACTTAACAAATGTAAGGCAGCCACTGTTAAGGACAAAAATGAAGTTATTATTGGTGGTACTGGGAAAACTCAAACAGAATTCTTTCTGGAACCCCTCATGTTACAAGTGGGTAAGCGGTGGCTAACACATCATTTTCTATATGATCCTGAATGTCCAATAAAGTTGTTGAGATGAGATATGCTTAGCAAATTGGATGTAAAGAAAAAAAAAATCAAAAAGGGAAAAATATCACTTAAAATACCTAAATTAAATTTGACCAAGGCTAGAATTTCTTTTATGTTACAGAAGAGACTATAGACTGGTGTGCCCCCAGAAATGGAGAAAGGAATGAAACCTGAAATATGGGCAACACAAGTCACAGGAAAAGAAAAAAAGCACATCCGCTAAAGGAAATCAAACAAAAAAATTGAGCTGAAGCCCAAGGCAGAACTGTTGAGATTAAGGCAAAATTCTATTCCCAGGCCAACTAAAGGAGGATTACAAAAATTGATAGGTAAATTTCTTAAATATTATCTCTTAGTATGAGTGTGAACCCCTATATTGCCTGTTGAAAAACACGATGGAAGTTATAAAATTATTCAGGATTTGAGAGATATAAATTATATTTTTTTTTAAAGAGGATTATTCACCCTGTAGTGGCAAATTTTGATGTTCAATGTGAAATACAGAGAAGGGAGAAAACCTCATCTTTCTTGGACAGTACTGCCACAAGGATTCAAAATGGTAAATGAAACGAACAAACAAACAAACAAACCCTCCAACAGCCCCAAAACAATCAATCAATCAAAGAAACAAAACCCAAACTCTTTGATATTTCAGAATGTGTTAGCAAGACAATAGTATACACAAATGGGAGCTGGAGCTTTAATGAAGACCATCAGAGAAAAGTATGGAGGATGAATCAAAATTAGTCCAATTGTTGAAGGTGCTAAATCTGTAATGTGAAAGAAAAAAAATCTAGGACTGGACACCAGAGGAATATTGACATGCAGTTACTGGTAAATGTTGGTGCCTTTTAAGAAGGCCTGAAACTTTTCCCCTGTCACACTAACAAAGCTACTGAGCAATGAGAGCTAGGGAGGTAGCAAAAGTTTTGTTAAAACCAAAGATATCCAGTTGTGAAATTCAATTGAAAATGTCAGAAAAAACACTCACCTTATAGCGGAGACTGCAAAAAATTTGAGACTGCAACCAAATTTCAAGGAGAAGATGTGCCCCTACAAACTTAAATACATTTTTTTACTAGGGGACAGTTATATAATGGATATCATGGTTTGTAGAGGAAATATGTAACATTTTTGGGAAAGGCACTCTCCTCTT
Organism: Eubucco bourcierii; assembly: GCA_013396675.1. Taxonomy (NCBI): domain Eukaryota; kingdom Metazoa; phylum Chordata; class Aves; order Piciformes; family Ramphastidae; genus Eubucco; species Eubucco bourcierii. Next base: position 59,638 of record VWZE01000080.1, read on the forward strand.
TACGTAGGTTTGTTGATTTAGCTTTTCCAGCACACCCCTATCATAGAGGAGATTCAATGTGCATTCAGACCTGGGATAATAAACCCCTTAAGAGAAGTGCAAAGAACCCTACCACTCCCTCTTTGAAGGACACCAACCAGCAAGCCCCAGCAAGTGGAACATGCGTATTGCATACTGGAAAGATATTTTTTTCAATCAAATTTAAATGTAATTTGACCAGATGTAAGTTTGAAATACATTCTTTGTATTCTAGGGGGCCTGTAAGTACAAATGTGAGATTCAACTGTATTCATATGCATACTCAACACCCAAAGTGCACCTTTGCATGTCCATATAATGCAAAGATATGATTCTAATCACACAATGCTTTTATAATATCTGATTTTGGTTCTGAGCAGTTGTTGCAAACAAATAACATTTGTGGTTCCACAAGCGTTAAAACATGTCACCAAAGCAAGGTTTATAGCAGGTGACAAGAGTAGGTAAGTTGCTCTTGTTAGAACTGTCATAAAAGGTGCCAATCATGATTTTGGCACTGTTAAGAGGTTAGTTAAATGTGCAAATTATCTTGGCCATAAAACCAAATTCAGAGAAAACAAGGGCTGTACATCAGTGCCAAGACCAACAGGCCACCTACAGACCCACACAAGGCAAGACCAGACAGGAAAAGGACAAATGCCTCCAAGAAGATCAATTCCTTAGTGTTGGTGAGGAGCCTTGAACCACAGGGGGAATTTGCAGCATCCTTGCTGGAGTCACGGTTGACAGCTTTTGGCTGTGACCTATCAAATGGGAGGCCTGTATGTTTATAGTTCATCAAATGTGATCTCGCCACTGCCAAAAACAGGCCACAGGCTGTGTACTCATACCGGAAAAACCTGATATAGGCATTTGGAAAACTTGCTTTAGCGAAAACTCCAGGTGAACTGTAACAACACAGCAAGACACAGGACTTGGAGCTGAAAAAAAAAACCAAACAAAAAGCCAAAAAAACCCAAAAAACCCCAACCCCCCCCCCCCCNCACCAAAATAGAGGAGTCTTGGAACTGTAAATGTCTTCCCTGCATTCAGCAGCTGCATACTACAGAAGAGTGTAACCTTAGGTTTAGAAAAGCACCCCTGATACGTAGCAAAGCAGGGAGAAGCACTGCCCTGCCTGGGGAATCAGCATGGGATGTATCAGGTTCTGAGTCTAGGTTTGAGACGGCTTGGATGAATTCTGGCAAGGAAAGGTAGAATCACCACCGTGAAGAGGGAGACAGGGGCCTCACAGTTGACATAATGCTGCTCGAAAGTGAAAGGACCAGATAAGATAAAGTGCTAAGATACCTGCAGACATCACTGAAATACAAAAATGAGTGAAGCAAGCCAGAATTTTGCACAGACTGCAGGAGAAAGGCACCACCTGAAAATTCTCAGAAACCTGGAACTGATTATCAGTGTGGGTTCCTGATTTGGGCTTTAGCCTAGAGAAGAAATGACTTGGAGCAGTAATCATTGCTTTTATTTACTACTGTTCGTATATATGTTGTCATATAGTGTGTGCATTCTGCTTTAGGGACTAGAATAGGGAATAGCAGGTGTGTATGTTAAGAGTTGAGATTGCTTCATGAAATGAAGTAATCTCAAAAGGGAGAAAATATCACATTAAAAATCAGACTCAAAGCTTGTTTTATTACTCTGAGCTCACACTCCTCAAGCTCACATTTCAAAAGCACAGACTGGCCCTGCATTTCAAGATAACCAGCTTTTGGCTTGTTTTCTCTCCTTTCCTTTGCTTCTTAAAAGCTCTGGACAGATCAGATAGATTCCCATGTTTCACTGCTTGTTTTGGTGTATCTAGAAAAATAAACAGATAAGAAAGGAGGTTACAGTCTTAAGCATGAGAGAGGGGATTTGAAGGACCCTGCAGGTGCAGGTGTCCAGACGGTTCGATGAGTCATATGCCATTAATAAGTAATAGGTAGGAGGAATAATTTTATTAGGTAGGTGTGGCTTTGCAAAAGCACCTGTATAAATAACTGTGGAAAACTTTACCTTGGATTCCCCTGGGACTTTGGGAACAGTCCCCCTAGGTTTGTCTTATTTAGTGCTAAATAGATCCTGCTTCCTGTCTAAGAAGTTTTTCAATTCTGGCATCAATTTCCTGAAATATTAGAGGTATTAGGGCATGCTCACCCTCTAACACAGATCATTGAAAAGCAGATGGGCAATTTTATTGCTGGCTTGAAACTGAGCTCCTGCTTTGGACAGTCTGCCTTGTATTTCTTCTGAAGTTTCCAAATGGGACCACATCAATATTCAGTTCATAACTCTCCTAACTATAGCTTTTTTCCTTAAATTGTCTTTTTCTACTGAGGTACAGTGTAGCCCATTTCCCTTTAGCTTTTTTCCAACTAGTGCATACAGAATATAGCAAGGGATGGTTTTATGAGCAGCACATTGAGAGCAATTAACACTGGAATTGAATCTACATCAAGATAACAACAGGTGATTATACTATTTAACAACTGTTAAATGGTGTTAATGGCTAAGTGTAGACTACAGGCCCAGCAGATTAAGACAGAGCTAAATTCAGCTGGCGAGTAAATTAACAAAAATTAAATGGATAATTTAGAAATATATTTGCTACTGCAAATTATTCTAGAATCCACTAATTGCCCACTTTTTTTGCAAGTGAAAACATTGATAGGGTAAGGAAGGTCATTATACTGGATATTTTAAATGGCAAATAAAAGTCGATTTGATTAAAGTGTGTTTGAGAGTGGTGTTTATGCATATCACATTCCTATTCGTTTTAATGTCTCAGTATTCTGTGCTGGTAATCACTATTTTGATGTGTTACATAGATCTTAGGACATAGGTAGACAAAGGACCTTAGATGACAATACAGGCAGTCAAGTACCCAAATTACAATTTAGTCCTGGAATAGAGGCAATTTCAGTTTCACAGTACATTGGAAAGAAAATACTGTAGTTTAGTTCAACAAACTATAAATGTCTCTATTTATGTCAACTTAACTTAATAGATGAAGTTGGATTTCCATTCTCCTGACAGAAAAGAATTTAAAATACATCTAAAAATGTGAAATTTTCTCTGTAGAATGTGTTTTACCAGTCTAATGACTGTTGTGAGGACATTTTTGGAATGGTATTCAAGTTTACTATGTTTTCTACCTGTTCTGTCACTACTCCAATTTATTTAGCATTTGCTTAGACATCAAGAAAAGGCAAATCAATATTTTCTTCAAATTGCTTTTTAACAGCAAATTTTCTGAAAGCACTCTAATATACTCTGTGGGAACAGGAAAAATTGAACTGGTTGTGCAAACTTGGGCTCTGCAAGTACGAAGACACAATCCTAGTTTCCCATTGTTGCACTTAGGAATGAGAACCTGCATGGGTCTTGTGGAATTTGCCCTATGTTCCTTGACATTGACTTATACTGTATGTAGGCTGCTCCTGCCATGCCTGTCTTGGGCTTCTTGTGTGCTTATGACACATAGCTCCAGCCCTGATAATTACAGCTCTGCTTCTAGCACTGTGATTGAGGACTTCGTGCCATGGAAGCAGTAACAGAGAAGAAAATACTGAAACCTTTTGTAAGATCTCAGATGTTACTAAAATAAAGATGTCTGCTTGTAGTCTTTCTTCTAAAATACAGTTGCAACATAGTGATCCTATTAGGCTATTAATTTTTTTTTAAAATACATTTGGAGGTTCTGCTAAAATATAAATATTTCTCTAATCAACTTTAGGATTTGGGGACTCAAATTGCCCATAGTTAAGTATCCATTTAGTATAGACCATATCCTAAAAGATCTTCAGCTGCCTTTGAATGGCAAGTCCCATAAGGAGCAAATCAACACTGATAGGTTATCAGTCCAGGTAGATTGGAACAGGATAATGGAAGATGTGAATGATTCATTAAAAATAACACTTTTTATGTTAGCTTGATATACGAAGTAACCTGCTCAGTCTAGGCCTTGCTTTCCATCTGTTAATTCCATGTTATTAAGGTTTTGATTCCTAGAGAAAACAGATGGCTATCAACTTAAACAGGTGTTCAAATTGCACTTTTTAAAGTTTAAATGCTGAACAGGTATAACTGAAAGTTTGCTCTGGTACATAGGGAACTAGTGCTTTGAAAGATGTGTGAGCAGAGAATAATTTGAAGGTATGAGGGTCAAGTAATTCACTGGAAATATACCTACATACACTTACCTATGGACCTTTGCTATTATGAAATGCAAGGAGATATGATAGCAGAAAGATTTAAAGGAACAGAGTTTCATCTGAACCCAAGTCCTATGTCTTTTGTTGAGAATACAAACCACGAAAATATGATGCAAATGCACTGCAGTATGTGAAAGATGTAGGGAATTTTTTTTTCAGTGGCCTGTCACATTGCCACCTTGTTAGAATGCAAACACATAGTACTAGACTTCCTGTGGATGAAATCATATCTTATTCAAACTTTGTCATTTGTTGCTCCAGTAAGCAAAATTGTCTACTTCTGGGGGGAAAAAAAAAACCAAAAAAAAAACAACCAAAAAAGTTTTCTAAAATTAAAGGTGCATTATGTCTAATATAATCTGGTTATAAATTAGCATAGTATTACCTGAGAATGACAACTTGCACATTCCTTCCCCCAGCATAATGCTGTATGTCCTCATTGTTCATCAAGTTTTGTATTGAAAGTAATATTAAAAAGTATCAGTAAATAATGCAGCAGGGTTGGCTTATTCTCACATACACACAGGTTTTTCTATACACATCTCATCAAAGATTCAAGAAGCCCCTGCTGTAGTTAGATCTCATCATGAAGACTCTATTACATATTATTAACATAATATATGTTTCAGCATATATACTACTGTTCAGTGAACAGGTAAATAATTTAAATTAGCATACATTGATCAAATGGACATCATGGATTTCTATGACACAAAACATTTACTTGTTTGTTAATTTATTAGCAGACAGATGGATCTATATGCAAGTTGCAAAACAGAACGTATAATAGCACCCTAATTTCCTCTTTTATGAACCCTACTGCCCTGTGGCAATCAGCAAGGGAAAAAGATCAGTGAGGTTACAAAATCTCAACCACCTTCTTTCTTTTCATGTTGAGGTGCACTGAGTGATTGAACAAAACCTCAAGTACTCTTGTGGAAACACTTAAGAGTACATGGTGACATTGCTTTCTACCTTTTGTGATCATCTGTATTTTCCCTCAAGAGCGGAGACTGAAGCAGAATTACTGACAAGGACAGTATTTGTCCATAAATACATGAGGCAGAGGCATCTAATGAGGTACTAAGGATTGCTTCTTTCTAATCTAAGTTTCCAAGCTATAAGGAAAGGATGCTGTTGAGCTTTTTGAGATTTCTCAACTGTGATCAGAGTTGCAGTTCTGGCTGATGATATCCTGAATGTGCTCATATTTATCAATCTATGGTGTAAAAAATAATAGCTGGTAAGTTATAATACTGGTAAGTTACCAGTAAACATGGAACAGTGAAAAGTTATTTACAATGTACTTTTTCACTTACAAAATATCTTTAACCTTATGTTTGAATGTGCATAGCTAAGAGTAATGAAATAATAAAGTGTTATTTTATTACCCAATAAGATACTGAACACTTGTAGGAATGATCTACAGTTAACACCTCTAGACATTTTAACATCATAAAATATTAGACCTTATGTCATTCACTGGTGCATGAAGAGTGTCTGTATTAGCAGTTTGGTTTGCTAAAGAGTGACGATTTGCTTTGTGACTGACATTGAAACCTGGCAGCCCTGATCTGAGCGCACTGAGTACACCCAGTGTGTCCCTTTTAGGTGTAAAAAGGGGTGAAACTACATGAATGCAGCATCCTTCGGCAGCTAGCACTCCATACATGCTGATGGACACCAAACATGAAACGCAACCAGCACAGGCTTAATTTCCAGTAAAGCCAAAATGTGGGCCTGTGGTCTTGGAACCAGAATGCACTGTAGGAAATGGAACCTTTCTCCTTTTGCCTTTATACCAAAACACGGACAGGACACACTGTAGATGTGCCAACACAGTATTCCTGTGGACTTGTTCTGAGGGGAGGCGTCCAAAATTTTGTGTAGGAAATAGATCTATGTTATGTGAAGGCCATAAAGCTCTTCCTCACTCAAAAAGATCCTTTAGTCTGTTCACGAGGCTAACGAAAAATGTGTAAGAGATGAAGAACTGGAAAAGGCTGCTGAGAAAGTACTTAAAAAATTCTGCATCCAATTGTATGGATTTCACAACTTCCATAAGGATTTCATTAGAGTAGATGTAGTTCCTGGGGATAGGCTTGATTTTTATCTTTTGCTTTAAACGTGGGATGAAGATGAACTTAATATTATAGATATTGCTATAATATAATAATAAGAATAATATAGATGTAGCGAAGAGATAGAGTTAAAGGAAAACAAAGGTTTTGGAATTATTATGCTCTACTTATTTTCCAAATGAGCTCTTTTCTTGTGAACTACCATAATAGATAGACACTAGGGGAAGGAAGCATAAAAAAATCTATTACCCCTCTAGTCAACTGAGCAATAGGATTATGTACACAGGAGCAAATGCCTTTCAGTTGTGAGTGATGCAGTTGATGTTTCCTATTTGTAACAAGAGGACTTAGTCTAAGATATAAATGCACTTTTTCATAGGTCGAAGGAAATGTCCCACAGCAGAATCAAAGGAAAATCTCTTTTCAAAGGACATAAAGAGTCATGCTAAGAAAAGCTTTTGTTGACGTGAATCAAGTATGATTGTCTTAGTTGACTGCTAAGAGGGGACAGGCTAGCTAATTTCATACATGCTGAGTCAGATCTCCAGTTGCTATGAATCAGAGCATCTCTACTGACATAGCACTTCACTGCTGACCTTCAGTGCTTGAGGATGAGGACTACCATGCTGGAGGGCTCTTCTCTTATCAAATGTCTACTGCATCATTGTAGCTTCAGATGAATTTCAGATGTGCTTTCAATATACCAGGGTTCTGAGGGATGCAAAAGAAGATCCTTTATTTTCAGTTTTGCAATTCTTGGAGACAGAATCAGATGTATTTATGCAGATCACTTAGCTTTTGCTACACTTTTTCTTACCACTGCTCTAATATTCACAGTTGTCATGGGTTGAGTTGAATCTGCTGATGATGTTCAATACCATGTTGCCATCATGCCAGTTTCAAATTGAAAGTGCTGTCTAGAGCAAAGTATTATGGGGCTTGAAGTTCAGACTGTAACACAAGAGGGTCCCTGTTCTGGTTGCTGCTTCCAGTTTCAGGGTATGGGGCGTTGGTCTTTTCTGCTGGGTGAGCTGCAGGTCAGGGGACGCTGGGGAGATTGTTGACTTCTACTGCTGCTTCTGCATTTTGCTGCACTTTTCTGCACACAGGCTAAGGTAGTTGTGCATTGTATTATCTCAGTTGCTGTACAACTCAATCTCAACCTAGAAGTTGGTTTTTTTTGAGTTACTTTCTCTCCCATCTGTGTGTGGGGAGAGGGGCTTTTGAGAGCAGGCTGTGTTAACCCAGGACAGCAACAGCATGGCTATTAGTAAGCAAGCTATTAGCTGGTAATTCATGGTTGATTGTTTCTTGATTATGAAATTATAATATAAATGTTTAAGATTATATTCAGGTCTTACGCTATCCCACAAGCATCATACGTTTACAGATGCAATTACACATAATATAGGAACAGAACTGCTACTTCACATGACTATTTGTGATGTCTGTCAACTGCCATGCTTACTGCATACCTCAGTGGATCTGGGGTGTGGAGAAGAAGGAACAGCCTGAGTGTGACATGGGGCTGACCAAACATGCTGCTCTGGCAGGCAGCTGGATTCTCTGATTTGGTATAGTAGGTGTGTGCAGCACAACCTCTGTGTTTGACAGCTTTGCCACTCTGTATTTTTTCTTTTCAGGAATTTAAGTATTTATTTGCAATGTGTTTTTTTTTTAATTTTTGTTTTGTTTTTCTTTTAATTAAATATTTTCTGTCTATAGCCTCAGCACTAGCTGATGTTTGCATAAGAAATGAGCCAGAAATACGTCTTGTTTGGCGTTTTACATATTTGAGTGATTTACTAGGAACTGAACCCAATCCTAGCTAAAAATTTGAAGTAATGGGGCTAAACCCTGTCCTTGCTATAATGTTCTGCATGCAAACTGAAGTGTGTTTCAAATGACTCAAGACCTCAGTTCTGCAATATAGTGACAGGAAAATGAGAAGAGGAAGTTGGAGAAGAAATAGAGAGCACCCCTAATGCCACTTCAGTGCCCTAAATAACCACTGTGCTTCACTCATACTAATAGAAATATAGTTAGATTTCACACCACATCCCAATTTTACTCATCCAAAATGGTTTTTTTGCAGTTTAGCTCCACGATTACCCTTTGATGTTCCTAAGCAAACTGTATATATAAGACGCATTTATGAGAAATCTCTGCTTTATGAGTTAAATGTGGTCTGTAATTAACATAATTCACTTGACAGCTTCACTGTACGCCTGTCTTAAAATATATTGATGATTTTTATTTTTTTGTGATCTTTAATTTTCATTCTGTTCCACTTAGGTTACATGCTAAATTGACAGAAGTGGAGATGCCTTTGCATTAGACATGTTCGTATTTATCATGCATTAGGGTAAATCCCTTGCACTACCAATCCAAAATTGGTTCAGGCATTGCGAGAGGAAGAGGCCCCCATTTATCTTTCCCATTTTCCTCAGGAAGAAATATTTAAATAAGTTGGCTGACAGTGAAAATTTTATATAGTAATGTGTAATCAAAACAGTGCTCTTGTTAATTTATGTGAGTGCTTTCATCAAAATAAACTAAGTTCCCACACTTTGAACATATGTAGCACAAGGACTAAACTTTGTTGGAATAATGCCATATATATTATCAAATGTATTGTTTCTTCAGTGAAGTGATCTTATGAGTGCTTCATTAATGTTTTGCTTTTTTTTTAAATAGTAAAATAAAACAGGGATTTAGTTTAGATAGTAAAGATAATGAATTGCCTTAAATAAATTGCCTTCATGCTAAGGGAAACAGTGGGTTGGGGCTCCAACTATAAAAATGTAATATAGGTCAATTAGTAAGAGATTTTTTTTCCCCTACTGGACTTATGATTCCTTCTTAAAGTAGCATTTAGGAAGAAAAGAGTGTATTTTTTATTTCATATGTTCTCCTTTTGGTGTGTAAGAAGCCAATTCAGGATTTTTTTCCCCTCTGTATTTAGGAAACTAAATAACGATTTGCATTCCCGTTTCCTTACATTTAATTAACTTGGTACAATGTGCTGTGATAACTGCATAATGCAATAGTTAGAAGTATGTATTGATTTATTTTGTGTCATTTCATGTTTTAGTACCTCTCAAAAAGAAGGAAATGGAGACACTACCTAAGGTTCATAAAATGAGTCAAAGACTAAGGATAATAGGAAAATGATTCAAACCTTGCTCTCAGAGATGTAGCATCTGCAGTGTATATTGTAAGATTTATGAGGATAAAAGAGTTGTCAATTTTAAGAAAGGTTTTTTAATATAATTTTAAATAGTAATTTTTTTTCCCCTGTAGCTTATTATCGTGTGTTTGAAGATTTGTGGTTTAAAATTCATGTATATTTCTAAACCTTCACATTACACTTAGGAAAGCTAAACGAACTCAAAGATAGGCTAAATCTAAACATGTCAGTAAATTTTTAAAGCTCTGTATTTGAAATGCAGTGCTTGACAAGAGAAACATGTTTCCAGAAAAGCAGTTTGAAGATAAATACTGATGTGAGCATCCTTGAAATATGTAAGGAAGCAGTACCCCCCAATTTTTGCAAGTAATGAAAACAGCACATTTTGAATTCTTCATGTATGTAATTTATCATTATACACGTACAGCAACTCACAAGCTGCTTGCTAATGACTCTGATTCATTAGAATGCTGGGAGAAGACAGGATGGAATAATACAAACCTTTGCAAAGACATGAACAGGTGTTTAATTTCAGACATTGTGACTTGTCTCTGTGAAAGCCATTGAGACTTCTATGCAAGTATCTAAGTATATAGGTATTAAAGGGCCTAGTATTGCAAGGTAAATAAAATGATAAATAATGTCTCAATGTAAGTGTAAGATTCATGAATTTTTGACACTTGACACATAATTGCTCAAATTCCATGAGAAAAGAATACATTTATATTTCTTAAAAACAAAAATGGTGTCAAATTTTGTCTGTCAAGATGTGATGCAGGATGCCTGTTGATGTCTTAATTTATTCTTTAGTAGTGAATAATGCAAAATTAAAGTGATGCATGAAATCAAGCAGCTGACATTTTTATTTTGCAAACATCGTATGTTGATGGATCAGTCAATGAAACAGAATTGTGTTCGGTAACTGGTTACATGGAAGAAAGGGAAATGTTGTGATGGCATAACTGCCAAAGCAAAATTTGAGACTTTTTTTGTGAAAGAACAGATCTTGGAAATTGCTACAGTAAAGTCGGTAGAGGCAAGTTGTGTCGGATTCTGTGCTCTACTAAAAAGATATTCATTCTGTTAGAAATATAAGTGAATTGATGTTATCTGCACATTAAGTTACCCTACCTAAAATCAGTCTTTGATAGCAAACCTGCTTTTAGAAGAGAACTTCACAAGTTGTAGACTGGATTTTTTTGGCTCAAGTCCAAGGCCTTAGTTAGCAACATTAGAGATCTGAATTAGCAGTTTCATTTTAAACCAATGCTTTAGTGCAAGAAACCTGTCAGAAAAGCTTATGTGATGTGCTATAACGTTTGCTGAGATGCAGTGGAAAACTGTTTTCAAGAGGTATTGATTTTGAAACTGTGACATTTTGTTGGGGAGAAAAGGAACAGAACTAGCTACATAGCATGAAAAATAATAAGACTATACCACTAGTAAATAACTGACATCTTGTAGTGCAAATATTATAAGTAGTGTAAAAACTAACAAATATTTAAAGAAATTTAAGTTATGATGTGTTTAAAAATCATCCGCATCCCACTCAACACTAGGTTATTGTGAGATTGAGTTTTAGTCTCCTGCTACTCATATCATGCTGCCTCATGCCACTTTCAAAAATGAAAGTGCTGGCTGGAGCAAAGTCTTACGGAGCTTGAAGTTCAGACTGTAACATGGAACATGGGACGCTTCCTGTTCCAGTTTCTGGGTTTGGGTTCTGGGCTTGACTCTTGTAGACTCTTTCACCAGATGGCAGGGAGAGTAGATCTGGTTTGGGCTTTTAGCTCACTTGCTTCTGCTTGCTGCTGCTTTCCACAATGCTTTTTCTGCAAATACGTTCTAAGGTCATAGTGCATTTTGTACTGATTGTCTGATATGCTCAGTAAACTCTTGCCTCTGTCTCTCTTTGTCTGAATGTATGTGTGTTGTTTTCCCCTCACTTCTGTGCTGGGGACAACAGACAGGTTAACCTGCTGCTTCTGTTTAACCCATGCTTTGATTTAAACCATTGAAGTTACCTGCCCTACAAATGGTTCCTTGGTTTAATCACAATTAGTTAATAAAACAACAAAACCAAATGAAATAGACATCTGAATAAACAAAAGAAATTCACCTTTTGACTGAATTCCTGAGAGAATAAAATTATTATCTTAGACCTTACTAAATGCCTATTTTCTAAAGATAAAATGATGCAAGGATATTCCTTATCTAAACTGTAATACTGAGCAAGATGACCAACAAAAACATGGCAACACAAGAACTGAAACCTATCTATCATAGTTCCTTTTTAGCAGACTGGTATGAAAAGTATGATATTATGATGTATGTATATTTATTCTTTAGATGTGAGGGTCAATGCCAGACAAACTTGAATTAAGATCTTTCATATTGAGATGCTTAAAGTACCTATGTGAGCACTTTTAATGAATACCTATTTCAACCAGGTGTGCGGCGCCGGAATGACACATAACTTTATAACCACAGGATAATGTGGTATCATTTTCTGTGAGGTTGATTTTTATTTATAGACATTGCTCCCTAGCAAAGTATAATTTAAAATGAACATCAACATAGTTTCTGAAGTGCTGAACAAATAAGAATTCCACACCAAACAGTGAGTGTTCAATCCACGTCTCAATCAATCTGCAATTTATAAGTCTTTAAAAGTAATACTAAAAAAAATAACGTCCCCTGACACTTTTTGGTAGAGGAAAAAGCTGACAGTTTCACACAATGATGCTTACAGGTGACCTTTTATTTTAATTCCATGTTCCGGTGCACTACAAATTCCTTCCTTTTCCCCTCTCCCCCCGCGGGCTTGAATGGGGAGAAAGCGGCTTGAAGGAGGAACAGCAGCAGGAGCCTTTCCCACAGGTGTGCTGAGCCGTGTGGCAGCCCGCGCTGGGAATGGGGCTGGTGCCTGGCTGGGTCTGCAAGCCCAGTGTGAATGGCAAATGGACACTTGGTCTGGAACAGCATCGATAGAGCAAGGGAGAGGGCGCGAGGCGCCTGCCTCAGAAGAGTTCCCGCCTTAAGAGCCTCCTGCCTTGACAGAGCTCCCGTTTGGGACCGTCCTCGCTTTTGGACGGCTCCTACCTTTTTACACGTCTCTCGGTTTTGCACCGTCCCTGCCTTTGGACGGCTCTCCCCACTTTCGCACCATTCTGTGCAAACTTGCAGGCTTGGCAAGTCCTGGGGTCCTTTCGAGAGAGCTGCCGGCAGCATCCAGACCCAGCTGCTCTCGACGGTACTGCAGCCGATTTCTTGGCTGCTATTCCGCACTGGGCAGACCCGAGCGGTTTGGCTCTCCCTTGCCGCTGCCCAGGCAGCGTCGCTTTCAGGAATCCCTGCCTTGTGGCAGTCGTATTTTGAGACACTTCTGACTTTGGCGGCTTTTCCACCCGCCTTGGATTCCTGACGCCTGGATCCAGACGATTGGATATTGCTTGCAGCGTCAGAAGGCAGCCGAGCCGCAGAGAAACCCAGCAAGGGATCATCCCCCAATACCTGTTTCACCTCCGTGAGTAAAGCCTGCTGGTCCCTTAATTCTCTGCTCAGCGTGATTGATAGTGGGGTACGGCTGTGCTTATAGCTTAGCCTTTTCATTTCCTGACTTTCTAAATCTCCAAATTTGTCCATAATATCCTGTTGCAGAGTTCCTGATCGAATTAGAACCTGTAGAAAATGCAGAATCACGGTTACCTGTTAAAGATTAAATATCTTTATAATTTAACTATAATTATTAATGGCTGAGCATCTTCCTCTGTTTTCTTCATAAAAATGTCAGAAAAGTGAAACCACAGAACTGCTGTGGATGAACTATTTTATTTTGCGCTACACTGATTAGAAAGAGGTAACTATTTGCTCTATTATGTCATGTTTAACCATACAACTTAACAGTATACGTTCTTATTTCCACTTTAATTAACCCAGAGTCTGAATGTCAGAAACTGTGTAAATTTTTACCAAAACAGAAAACCCCCCCAATGTTTAATTTATTTAATTTTTTGTGCACACTCAAAGACAAAAAATCAGAATAGAAATTGTGTAGATATAGTAATGAATTACCATTAGAAGTCTTCGCCACTTAGATAACCAATTCTAGTAACCAAATAATTCCAGTTCATTGTGCTGGTTTGAGGCTAATTGGGATATTTTAGTGGAGAAAATTATATTATAGACTGTGAAAGTAAAACAGTGGTGATGTCTACTTCACTCATAGGCTTGCTGAGATATATAAGACTAAGAACATAAACATAGATAAGACAGAGACACTCTCAGGCTGAGAGAGTCACAATCTCTCTAGCCTTCTTGCCTTCTCTCTGCTAACAACTCTACTTCTAATCCCCCTGGCTGATCCTCCAAATTCACCTTGGCACATAAGCCAAAAACTGGGGTAAGGTATAGGGATGGGGAGAATGTGGAAGGGTGATTGGGAGCCCCTCCTGGGGACTGTGATTTCTGGGAGGGGTGTTGTGTTTCTGTATTACCTTTAACTTGTACGTTTCTGTAAACATTCCTGTCTATTGTGTATATATCTGCTTGTAGATTGTGCTATCTGTAAACATTCCTGTCTATTGTGTATATATCTGCTTGTATATTGTGCTAAGCTGTAAATAGAGCTTCAGTCCTTAACTTCCAGCTGGCTGAGTCTAGTCTGGTTAATTTTACAAAGTGTGGGGGGCAGGGAATTCCAAAAATACCACATTCATGTAGTCAGACTTTATTATACTCTTACTTGTGGTGGGCTAACTGGAAAAGAATTAGAGACACATTTCCAAAATCGTGATAAAATGCCATGTTTGTTTTTTTTTTAACTGCTTTCTTAAAAATTAACAAAATATCAGTATATTTTGTAAATGGAATTATACCTGAGAGACCTGATGCAGTATGTTAGGAAGGTGTGCTTCACAAAAAAGATTGACAAACATTTAGAAAATACTGTACGTTGAAAATTGGATGTTATTTTGTAATTTAAAGATCTAGTCGTGGTTTACTTTCAAAATAACACACTTTTGCATGGAAAACTGAATTGCAGGAACTAACATGTAAGAAATGCAAAAATTTTAATGAAAATCCCCAGTCCCTCAGCTGCTGGTATAAAGGGTTAATTGAAATATTTTGTTGCTTTAATGTCTTCGCAAATGAACTGTGTTTATCCTGTTAGCAGTTGTGCAGCCTCATTAATATAATGAATTGATCTTACTGTTAAGATGTTCAATGCAACCTACAAATAACGTAATGAATATTTCATCAGCCATTGATCTCAGTCAGCATATATGAACATCATTCAGTCATATCAGATCAATCTTCATAGTTTCTTTGCTTGCTGTCAGTTACTTGTTGAATTAAAGGTATTTTGTCATTTGAAGAAATCACAGATACGTCTCTTCTGTAGGAGGAAGAGCTCCCAGCTCTCTCCCTTGACACCACTGACATCCACATCTGCCTTTTCTTGTTTTTCTGTTCTTCTGTTGATTTCTTTCAATCTGCTTTTCCGTTCCAAAAAGGAAGGAACTGGGAGCTTAGTTTTATGGATTTCATTTTTTGTCTAGCACAATGTTACTCATCTGGCTGCCCTTGTAGCACAGGGTCCATTAGAGGCTCTACTTCAGAATTACTCCTTCTGATAGTTCAACAGTTCTGTCTATGGTGAAGTATATGAATTCTGACATTCACTCCATCAATCTACTACACTTTATTTTTTTTTTTTTATCTTCCAGTCCAGAACACATACATTATATTCTGCAAGAGGTTTTGTTTTATCTACTTAATGCCTGATAGCAATATTAATGACTGCTGATTCTCTGAATTTGGATAACTGGAAAACCAGGATCCCTTCAGATCCAGGCATTTCAACACAACCTTGCTGTTCTCTTAAAGAACCATCTTATGCCTCATGATTATACCTGTTTCCAAAGGGGAAAAAAGACATTTCATACCAGATTCTCCAAATATGTAGTAATAAAGCAGTAGCAAAGAACAATGTCTCACCCCATTCATGGATAAGTGATCAGAGAAAGTCACACTTTCCCTTTGATTGAGATACTCTTGCCCTGTTCTGCAAAGATGCAAGATCTGCATGATGTCACAAAATTTTTAATAGAACAACTGAAAACAAAGTTCTGTACATGACAATGTTCCTTGGAAATGTCTTTAAAATATTGTAAGGAGAGGTGCTTGCCGAGATACGTTCTTTAACTCTCAGTGACTATGACTTTCATGCTCATTGGACAGAGGGAAAGGCACATTTTGGTGAGTTAAAGTCACCAAATACTGAGTCTGATAGGAAATTTTTTTCATAAAGTACAACATGAGAAGGTTTACTTATGTGCTTATCATTGCACAATAGTGTTACATGACTGAACTCCACAGGTTGCAGTGGTTAGGACTAAACTCGTCTGAGGCATAGGCAACATGGACAATGGCATTGAGTGCACCCTCAGCAAGTTTGCTGATGACACCAAGCTTTGTGCACTTGAGGGCAAAGATACCATGCAAAGGGATCTTGACACGCTTGAGAAATGGGCTAGTGCAAACCACATGAGGTTCAACAAGTTCAAGTGCAAGGACCTACACCTGGGTCTGGCCAATCCGAGGCACAAATATAAACTGGGCACAGAGTGGGTTGACAGTAGACCTGAAGAGGAGGACTGGGGGATTGTTAATAGATGAGAAGCTCAGCATACTCTGTCAGTGTGCTCATGGAACCTAGAATGTCATATCCTGGAATGCATCAGGAGGAGTGTGGCCAGAAGATTGAGAGAGGTTATTCTCCCCCTTTACTCTGCACTTGTGAGACCCCACCTTGAATACTGTGTCCAGTTCTGGTGTCCCTACTGTAACAAGGACCTAAGATCTGTTGGAACAAGTCCAGAGGAGGGCCACAAAGATGATCCACAGGGGCTGGAGCACCCCTGCTATTGGGATAGGCTAAGGAATCTGGGCTTGTTCAACCTGGAGAAGAAAAGACTCCAGAGGGAGATTATAACTGCCTTCCAATACCTGAAGGGAACCTACAGGAAGCCTTGAGAGGGACTTTTCTACAAGAATGTCCTCCTATAGGACAAGGGGAAATGGATTTAAATTGAAGGAGAGTAGGTTTACATTGGTCTTAGGAAAAAATTCTTCACTACAAGGGTGGCAATCTCTGAAATGGATTGTCCACAGAGTTTGTAGATGCCCCCTCACTGGAGATGTTCAAGGCCAGGCAGGATGGGACCTTGAGTAACCTGACCGTGAGGTGTCCCTGCCCGTGGCAGAGAGGTTGGATTAGATGATCTCTTAAGTCCCTTCTAGCCTAAGCTGCTCTATGATTCTATGAATTTTGATTTCAGCCTTTACACTGAAGTAGGCAGAAGCAGCTTACATGTATTCAGTAACAAATCACAGAGTTACAGAGCCTCAGAGGCCTTTTTGTGAATAGCGTTCCAGAGCCCTTATGCTAGTTAATTCTTGAACATTGTTGATATTTTTCTTCTGTTTCTGTTCTTCTGAATCAATTAGCAAACTGAGTTGATTTGCAATTTTTCAAGAAATCAATTAATTTTAAAAGTATGGTGAGGAACTGATGAAAGGTGTTTTCTCACTCTGGAAATGTTACTGACTTCCAGCTTACTGCCATCTTCTTAAGCCTGGAAATCTAACTTTGACCTTTAAATGAAATTATTTTACCATTGGATTCACTATCACTCAAGTGCTATCATCCCCAAATGTTGCAAGTCATGAATATTCAAAACAAAGAGTGAAATTTAAAAGGGCAATATCCGAGATATCAACAGGTTATCTGACTAGTGTTCAATAGTGCTATACCAATAAACTTAGAAATCCTATTGTATTTTTAGCTCTCTTTGTCATTTAATGATATTTATAGTATAGATTTGCTAGAGATACCAGTTTCTTAGACTTAATAAATTTAAGGATACACTCTGTTTTAAAAATAGAATACAGGAACTTTATATGTCTAATGGAGACATTTCTTCCATGGTAATCTTTTTTAACCATTTTTTCCTTATCTTCCTGGAATTGAATGGAATGTACCAAAACAAGTGAGGAGCTTTTCCACCGAAACTATCTATATGCCTTTCTCTCAGAAATTAATTAAACTTCATCAAACCACTGGATTTCTGAAATCTGACACGCTGCAAGTAGATAATCAAACTACATTAGTAACAGTACTGTCTGCAAGATCTGGCTCTAAATGTATGTTCCACTGAGTAAGAAGTCAAACAGAAGATTTACACAACTTTGAAAAGTTAAGGTCTATTAAAAACAAAACAAACCCCAAACAAGCAACTTGTCTGTCTTTTGCTTATATCCATGAATAAATCTACAAATGGAGTTCAGATTTTTGTTTCAGTGAAATGGAAATATCTGGGTTCCATTAAATATTTTAAACTAAGACTTTTTGGAAATACTTTGGGAAAATAGTATTGAAATAACCTTAGAAATTAAAACAGGGGAATATTTGGTTGTCCATAGAGTAGCAGTCCCTTTTCAAACTTTATTAATCTTGAGTTAGAGGGCATTTAGAACATAATATTTTCCTCAAAATGCGTTTCATAATGGTGATATACACATTTTTTGAGAATTGGGACTTGAATTTTTTATGATTTTGTGTCATTGTTTTTCACCTTGAGTGTGATTTTCATATTTTGGTTCTCTCTTTACAGACCAAAATTAGAGCTAAATGAATAGAGTGGACATTGGAGAATTGTATACTTAAAGTGGAACTACTTTTAAAGCTATTTTAACATGATTATAGGATACATATTTTTATAGTCCACCTTTTGCTGTAGTTCTAGACAATGTTTTGAAATATATTTCTGAGTCTCTTCTTCAGGAATGGAGTAAAATTCTACTTTTCTTGCAGAATGCAAGACTGCAATTTGTCTGACCTTCTTTCTGTTTTCCATCTGCATGCATTAAATGAATGACTCCCCATTTTGCAGATGAGGGAAGCACAACTTTGAATGAAAAATGTTGCCATTAAAAAAGAGGGAACAAATTGCATAAATTATAAATGACCTGGAGAAACTGAAATGTACTACCATGTTAGCCTGATTATACATGCATGGTTTTTTGTCATTAATCCAACAAAATGGCATGGCAATCTATGGAAGTCATGCAGATACAGATCTTTTGGTAAAGAAACAGAACTCCAAATGAATTTAGATTTATAGTATTGCATTATGCTTTACAAGGACAGAATAAAAAAGAAAAGACTGGTTCAGTTGCTGAGTTTGTACTGGTAAACTTGTACATCCAGAAAGTTGGGTTTTGCTTTATANTGCTTCCTCACACACTTAGGCATTTCACAATGTCAGATCACTGAATATTGATGCAACAATTCATTTAATGAATAAATTAACCCATAGTTATTAAATATATTTAATATATATCAGTTTTGTTAGGATTATTATAAGGACACAGAGAGAATACTAAGTCATACCACAGATTCTGTCCTATTTCTGTTATTCTCTGGAAAAAGATCGTTTTGTCACATTGTCTGTCAATTTACAGTTCAAGAATTTAAATTTATGTCTTTTGATATATTCTTCCAATAATACATTCAGTTGTTTAAAAGGAGTTACTTAAAATACAGTAGTAGTGGTTACATGCCCAGGGCACAGATGAACTGTCCAGTGTACACAGGATTCTCCCTTTGCATTTGAACTTTTTTGGGTGGTTTCATCTAATGATTCTGATTCTTCTGTTGAAGGAAAGACTCGATCGTTATTCTTGTCTTTGCTGTTCATGACTTAAGATGACTGTTATCAACTCTGTATTATAACCTATTTTTCAAGTTTACAATTACTGGGGGTTTTGGCATTCTTCACACTGTAGTTGTCAACTCTATTTGCATTAGATTTTGCCATCTATGCCACCTTTTCTGTACATTTTTTGTACATGAATCCTGTTATGATGGGGAGAAATGTGCCCAGCATCTGAGATGTGGCTGCCTTCTGACTCGTGTACACTGGCACAACGGCAGCACTTTCGTACCTTGTGCTATCCTAAGAGATCTAAACACTGGAAACCCTTTCTTGTGTCAAAGACAAATGTACAAACTCGAGCTCCTCCACTGTCAAATACTTTCCCCAAATGGCTAAATAAGTGGGCATTTATCTATGATGATTATCATCTTCTTGTTAATGCTGAATCATTTGGAAACTTGGGACCTTTCTGTTATGATTTGGCTGTAGTCACACTAGATGTAACTTTGTAATTTCACTTTTGCCCACTCTTCCAGGTAATTTTTTAATGTTTTCAATAGCATGTCAACAGACTTGCATCTACTCTTCAGGCCATGTTTTTCAGTATTTCAGAACAAAAGGCAAGAGGTTTGGTTTGTCCGCACTATATTTTAACAGTCTAAGCATCTTGTACTCTGTACAGTGAAAGACACAGTATTATTTCAGGTCTGTTTTTCAATATTAATTTACTCTGTAATGGTGTAACCACTAGTGTTCTTTACACGTTTCTGAATGTATTTCTTTTGGGAACATCTCTAGGAGTACTTGAAAATTGGACAAAACCAATCTCTCCTTTGCCTTCTAAAATAATACTGCCCAAACTGGCATATTTTCCACACCACTCTCAAGGTCTTTATGTCAGAGCAGGATTCAAGAGTGACTGAAGATATAATTTGTTCCCTTATGTTCTTGAAGTGTTAGGGCTCTCATTACGATAAGTTGTAGACTTGAGTAGCTTCTTCATTTTTATCTATTTCTCCACTGTTTTCAAGCAACAGGACAAAGGCATTTCTATTTATCATTAACAAAGCAGTTGCTGTGCAGCTCTAATGTAACTGGAAGATACTAAGATTTTCCATAGTAGTTAGGTGGACAAGATTATTGTGCTTGTAGGCCTGGAAAAGGCTGACGGTTTAAAGCCTTAAGCTCTTGTTATAACTTAAACTGCTTACATTTACACTGCAGCTTCAGCAAAACCAGTGTTGCATCCTACATGTCAGTAAATTGGCAAACCTCATGGTAGATGCCTCAGGTTTTTAATATGCCTAGGCAGCTGGAATCTTTTTAATTATTTTTTTTTTATCTAGTTCCTTTGTCATATTAGAAGAAAATGAAGCTACCTGGGAAAAGGAATAAGTAAATTATGAAGCACAAAATAAGAGTTACTAAAGAAAATTGAAGGATGTGAAATATACCTCTGTTTCTGAACAATTGTAATGTGTTCATTAAAAGTGAAATCAAGTTCATCCAAATGAATGTGCTTCATTTTCACTTGGTATATGTATGCAAGCGGCCCTGCCCTTTCCTGTATTAGATAAAGAAACTGTGGAATACACACACACACACACACACACACATATATGTATGTGTGTGTGTATATATATATATATATATATATATATATATATATATAAAAGCAGAATCCACCCAAGTTTGTGACTGGTAAATAGTACCTGCTTTTAATTAGTGCTATTAATCTTGGGTGTATTGAGTCCAAACATCTCTTGAAAATATAAGAGGAGAGCTAAAATACTGTGTTTACCACATAAAAGAAATCCTAACATAATTTCTCCGTCGTTTTAAAAATAATAATGTGCCATTTTTCTTACACCTATTTTAAGGTAATATTTATAAAATAACATTATAGCATTTTAAACTTCAAGCAATTTAAAAAATAATGGTGGATTTTAATGAATTTTCTTAATTAAAGGTATATAGTTAATTGTGCCTGTTTTCAGTAAATTAATTAAACTTCTAGTCATTAAGCAAAAAGTTAATTCATTATTGTAGGATATAGGAAGTGTAAAAACTCTGGCATTTGTGATGGATGCCATAACCTAATCTATTATTGATACTATGGAATTGCATGCTTGAAAATGTTCTTGGTAGTATGAAATATTACAGAAAGTACCTGGTGCCTAGCTAGGGGTTTTTAAAGCATTTTAGTTTTAATCATCATCTCTGATATAAGAATCATATATGTATGTATAACTGGGTTTAGAAGAGGTAATTGTTTTCTTTCTGAAACATTAGTGGGCAACTTCTTTGAAAAGCCTGTGACAACCATGTTCTTATTTAATGTTCATGAATTCAGGATGACAGTGTTATTTTCCTGTGAAGCAGAAAACATCAAAGTATTAGCACTGTTATAAATACCTTTAAAAAAAAAAAAACAAAACCAAGAAAACTGCATAAATACTTTTTTTTTTTTTTTCTTTCTCTACTGGACTTTCTCAACCTCAGATCCTGTTTTGTCATGAAGTTGCTCTGTTTTTCTTATTGTAACTCACAGAATACCTTTGTTCATACTTTGAAAAATGTGGTGTAAGGTGACTGCAGAGGCATTCTCTGCACAACGTCCTACTCTGTTATCAAAGAGAAAGGCAAATGAATCTCCCATACATTGAACATTAATTTTAGTAATAAATAGATTAGATCTTAATCAACGGTCTCGTTGCTCTCATTCTTATACTGTGGCACCCTAGAACACCTCAGTGTGATCATTTACATGCTCTGCCTGATTTGCCTGGATTAGAGAGAAATATGTATGTAGAAGCAGGCAGTGCAGTTTTATGACACACAGGGTAAAAATTTTCTTTATTATGTAGAGTATCGCTATGTCCTAGCCAGTTATTACTGCTTGCAGCTGGCACCCTTGCAGCTGATCCTGGTCTTGTTGCTGCAGATGTCTGGCTGTTAGAAGGGGGTGTGAGGAAGGAGGGCTTCACTCCTCTCTGCTGATTGCTGGCTGTGTAGCTGGAGTACCACAGCTGGGCCGTTACGAGTTGAGACTATGTGTCAGGAGAGGAAATTCAGTTAACAGCTTTGTAAGATTAACGTTAAGAACACCATGTTTCTCAAAAACAAGCAAACAAACTTATTTTCTTGGTTTTTTTGATGGACATTTGGTCTTAGAAAACCAGTGCAAATCAGCTTCTACATTGCATAGAATTAAAATCCCTACTCTTTCTTATCTTTGTCTAATATAAGGAGAAAAGTTGTTTTCTCTTTAGCTGCAGGAAAGTGGAATGTGACAATGCGACAGTATAAACCCTGCCCCTGCTATCAGCATTGTAGTAGAAAATACTAATGTGAAAGAATGCATACGTAGGTATGAATGTGCACATGCACAGTTATCTTTGTTAATGTAAGCTTTTTTCCTATTTACTCTCAGTCATGTTCATGTAACCCTTTGTGCTGGCTTCGATCAGGATATGAAAGTTGTTATCAAAACCTTGTAGTGCAATTTATTGTTGTATTTTGCTTGAAATAGCTTTGATGGTCAAAACACCACTTTCAAGGAGCAGAGGGGGACCTCTATAGCCATTGCTTTTTGCATACTTTGCGACTGAGATGGATGCTGTGGGATGCTCAGTAGAGAGGAACTTAACAAAGTGGTTTCTATCATAAAATGCAACTCTCTGAGGAAACCAGATTCTATATTCCCTGCTAACGTGTTTTCTGTGACAGCAGATTTTCATTAGGTTGATGTTTGCATGATCTGCTATGATTTTTACCTCTCGATTTTTGTTAACTGTGATTCTCCGTGATGTGGCTGCTTTCCATTCAACATCAGATAGCTATATCAGTTTAAAATGATTAAAATGTGTTTTTTCAGAGAAAAAAAATGGTGGCCTGAATACCTCATCTCGGTAAAATTTAATGGTTTTTCCTTTTACAGTATTACACAATTTGCTGTAGTAGATTAGAACAAGCTTGATAGAAGAATTGCACATAATTAAATTTTCATGTGTGATTCGAAGTGCAAAAAGATTAGAAGGCTATTTAAGAGGTTCTGGAACTGTCACACCGTATCAGTAAAGTCTATGAGATGGAAGCATAAAAGAACTGATTTAGTGCTATGTGTCACATTAATATAGTAATAACTACAAGGAAGATTCCATGGATGAGTGGGTATCTATGCCTATGAATACTTGTAAAGATAATACAGAACCCCTTTTTTTTTTTGTTAAAAAAGATAAGTAAAATGAATCCAGAAGGTGCATTCAAAAGTTGTGATTTAATCATCCGCTTATTCAAATAGGATTTTAAGGAACTTTTGCATTACCTTTCTTTTCTCCAGGCTTCTTAATACTTCTGTGCATGGACATTTATGAAATATTAATATACTTAGGGAAATTTTACATTTTGTTGAGTTCTGATGTGTTGGTTTGCGGCAATATTTTCAAATTCAGTGAAAAGGGGAAGGAATCTCTGCAACTCTCTAGATGTGTAGGACCAATCCTGTTAGTTAGAGCTAGGGTGACTCAGCAGTGATTCAGCTCACAGAACCAAAAGTAGACCCATCTTTTGGTTATTTTGTTTATTTGTTTTTAAAAGTACTGTGATTCAGCTAACATCTGTTGTCTCTTCAAATATGACTTAATAGCACTGTTCTGTTGAAACATAATTCTGACTCAAGTCCTTTGCCATATTTCCAGGAATATACATAGTACTGGGAATAATACAAATCACCATTTAAGAGAATCAGTGCAAAAACCCCAATTGATCCTTGAGAATACTTACCAACTGTTTTCTTTTTGTAAAGGTAGGCCTAGATCCAACTGATACATAGGCAGAGCATAAAAATATACTTCAGTGATAATGTGTGTGTATTGGAACAATCTACAGCCATCGTGGTGGTTTCTTTCCAAAGAACACTAGTGAAATTTTGTTGTGTTTGAGATCAGAGGCACACCTTCTAACAGCTGTGAAGCAGCAAATGAAATATTGACCATGTTATTGTGTCATTCGATTTGTAATGATTTTGAATACTTTTGAATCATTGGATGAGACGTGTGGCAAAATCCAATTGTGTCATTCCTTGTAATCACAGGAAATAAGACAAATCACAATATGATGAGAATATGAAAGATTAATGTAATTTTCCAGAACTAATGAACAAGCACATATTGCACCATAAGACTTGTGTCTCAAAGCCTACTTTTTTTTTGTCTAGCTGGAACCGATATATGTGTCTAGCATTAAATGATTTATGAGACTTTTATTACATTTTGCCTTTGTAGGATGGGTTAAACTTCATTTCAGAAACACATATCAAGTTATAAAAGTTATTAAAAAAATCCAAACCAACCTGCCAGTTGGTTTGGTCTCAGGTGTTTCTCCAATATGTAAAAAGTGTGGGTTCAGGGTCATGCTTTGGAATTACATTTCCTTGGTCACAAATTTAAGTAGAAAGAGTAATCTCATTGCACCATTGAGCTCCTACCAAAAAAGGTAATTTTGCTATGTGGCTTTAAGAGAATGGAAGCAGACTTTGAAATGTATCTGAATCAGAAAAGCATAAATAAGAAAGGGAGTCAGTCACCCATGTACCCAGCTCTGCTTGAGGGAGAGTTTTGCATTTTCCGTGAAATGAATTGTTTCACTTCTTGAAATCCAGAGCAAAAATGAGGGGAAAAAAAAAAAAAAAAAAAAGAGGAGGAGAGGAATACCTTTGCCTGTCTTCTCACCTCAGAGATAGAGAATTCTTCCTAGAATAGTTAGGGGTTTGTTTTGTGTTTTAGTTTGGGTGGGTTGCTGGGGTTTTTAGTTTGCTTTGGGTTAGGATTTTTTTGCATTTATGCTAGAAAATCAGCAGAAAACAATTCCCTGTCAGAAACTTTAATACCAGGAACATAACTATAATATAGAACAGCAAGAAACATAGAAGTTAGATTTGCAGGTTTGGGATTTAAAAGATTTTTTTGAAATTTCTTTGTGTCGTAGAAAAGTTTGTTATGATTTCACATATTGCCTAGACATGACTCTGAGTTAATTTCTGAAAAGGAAAGATCAGTAGAGTTCTATGATATTAGTAGTAACTTACAGGTCTATCTAAACTACTGGTCTATCTAAATATATTGTTTGGAAATTTTTTTTTATGTTGGATTTCCTACCAATAAATATAAAATCTTATTCATGTAGAGTTAGATGATCTTTTAGAGTAGATGGGTAGAAAACTTTAAAAATTACATTAACATTCAAGTAGAGTGTTATATTTGAGTGTGATTTCTACTCAGCTATAGACTGACTGCCTGTTGCATAGAAAAGATAACTGAAGAAACCTTGTTTACTTTTGGCTGAATTTTTCATGTGCGACTTCTGAGGATTTGCCCACTGTTTATTTGTAGTGTAGCAATGTCCAGAAGCACAGTCTAATCCAGCTGGGCCTTATCCTTTTATGTGCTGTATCAGCAGACACTGTGGTGTAAGCATTTATGAGTTAAGTCAGTAATGAATCTTGGGATCCTGAGGCAGATTTTGTTATGGAGTGCTTATGCTGTACAGACAGTGTACCTTGCTTCACAGGGTTTCAGAGGCCCTGGCACTGCACTGTGGATACCTATGGTGTGAATATCTGTTTGAATTTGTCCATGGGAAGGAATGATCTCATGTGCATCAATAGAGAGGTAGTTTTTTCTAATTGAATGTTGATCTTCCTGTAGGTCTGAGATCAGTTACATTATCCCAGGTACCTCTTCAGCTCTCATTATCCCAAATGATGGAGACTTCATTAGTTTACATGACTACTGTATATGAGGTCATCTCCATAAACAATCACACACAGTCACTCTTGTCACCACAGGAATATTAATTGAACCTCTCCAACAATCTTCATTGTATCTAGTTTGTCATGCTCACTGTAACCCAGAGAAATAGATTTTTTTTTCTCTTTTTTTACTTCATAATCTGCCAATTTAGGTTACAAGATACATAGTTTATATCATTTAGGTTCTCTTTACTATTTGAAAATATAGCCTATGTTTTTGTGTACCAGTAATTAATACAAAAGGTACTCCTATCTGCGTATCAATAATTAAAACAAAAGCCACTATCCATACTTCTGGACACCCCAGGAATAAATTGAAAAATCAAGTCAAACTTGGAAGCTGTCCAGAAGCTGAACCTAAGTTGGTTCTAAATTTCCTTTTCTTGAACCCAAACAACAAGAAGTACCTTTTGCTCATTTAAAAGGCTATAAAAGGAGCAGCCACCTCCATTCTTCTTGCTCATCTGTCTTCCCTGAGAGAAACGGCTGTACTTCCTGCTCTTCTTTCAGGGGAAAGGAAAAGCTTTTAACAGAGCTTTTGATGGGACAGTTACCTTTTTGCTGCGCCCTAATATCCCACTGTAGTTATCAGGTAGGGGGCGGTATGTGGAGTCAGGACTTGCCTACACCCTTGCTCGCTAGAGAAAATGGTTTGTTTGGTTTTGTTGTTTGTTTGTTTGGGGTTTTTTTGTTAGGTGTTTTTTGGGGTTTTTTGTTTGGTTTTTTTTACTTACAACCCCACTGAAATAAGGAGTCGTAGTTAACCATTTTGCCACCTGAATGATGGCTTGTATAGGGCAGTTGTGGCTTTCCTTCCATCTCTTGCCACAATAATTTAGTTAAAAACTTTTAGTCGAAGAGACTGACGTTTAAGTGTTTGTAGTTCTTTTCATCGATTTGAACTGTGTTGCTCATTGAGAAGTGCATCAAACTGGCTGCTCATCGAAGAAGCACATTGGACAGACATCCTCTTTCACTTAACAGTTGCTATGAACCTTCAGTAGCAACAGCAAAGAATTAACAACTCTGAATACAGAAATTGCTGTAGCTGAATATATCTATTTACTCTCCTATTAGCTTTTCAAATACTTTACATTCCTTGACATGGTATCTGGTAATGCATCCAGTCCAGGAATTGGCTCTGATAACTTTTGAGCAGTGACACCACCTTACTCCCCCCTTAGGTTTGGCTAAAGTTAGCATTTAAAGGATTTGTGGTAGGTTATTTTGTTTGTTTGTTTCTTTTTTTCTTTTTTTAAAATAACAGGACAGTTTCTTAATTTATCACATTTTGAACCATTAACCCAAGATAGAATGAGGCTAATGCAGCTGGAGATTCCTTTGTTCCTTGGGAATATGTCCTTGGAACATACTTCTTTTCACAGGGAAAATATGAAGCATTTTTAATGTGTTATCCAATGGCTGGGTACTATGACAGCCAGTATACTAACTCCAACAATCTCCCATAGTCATATTTCTGGATCACCTTGGGGTATTCGGGTGATATGACAAGAAATCTTTAGCCTCATTCATTCACATTCATCAAGAAAGTACATTTAATTCAGTCCTCTTCAGATCATGTTGAACAGTTCCATTATTGCTGTAATTCTAAAGTAAGTCAGGGATTCATATTCATTTTCCATCCTAGAACAGTTTGGGTCACTTTGGTGATTCATTCAATGCATTATTGTTGTTGTTACTACTGTTTTCATATTAGCTCCCAGGCTATTTTTTTTGTATCCCTGCAGGCAGACAGGCAGCCCTCTACTTTCTGGGGCCAGATCTGTAATCTGTGTGAGGAAAAATAAGAGCATCTAACTGTCAAGGAAAGCATGTGTCCAGCAGCAGCCAGCCAGTAGAGCAGTTCACGGTCTGCACATAAGGAAAAATAAGGGTAATTTTATGAGACCACAGCTAATGTGTTCAGTGAAGGAAAGGAGCCGTGAGGTAACAAGGCAGTAGGATGAAGTCAGCAGGCCGAAAGCATGCTGTAGAGGGATGATTGGTTAGGAGCAAGTTGCCAAAATGTGGTCATGTGCACCTCATCATTGATGCTGCTATGACACCAGCTGTAATATGAGCACATATAAAGCAGTGATGTGTAATCAACACCGTCATCTGTCAGGGCAGAGCTGGAGCTCTGCTGGGTGAATGGACACTGCCTTGGCTAATACTGAGTAGTAGGAAAATGACACATCTTTCTTAGGGGAAGTGCACATGCATGGGGGCACGTGGAGTTACAAGGGCATAGTGAGGACAGGGGCCACAGAATGCCTCTAGCATCATCTGTGTTCCCTCCTAAATTTGCTTGACGAGGTGTATTACCAGATGGGTAAGAAGTGACAGCAGAGAGACGTTCCTTCTTATCTCCTATAACCTGGTCCAGCTTCTCTAACTCAGACAGCTGAAGTTTTTGCTTTCAGAAATTGAGCACTGATCTTTTTCCAAAAAATTAATTTAGAAATTGAAGATGCAATATGTATGCTGCTGACCTGAACATATGTTGCAACCCGATAGCAACAGAATCATCACTCAGCAACACTTCACAAATGAGTGTACTGCTTAATCTTTCTGTGCCAAATCATGGATTCTTTAGGACCGCCTTATCACTCTGAGGCATTGCCTCTTCCTCTGCTACCATTAAGAGCCCTAAATGATTATATTCCCAGAAAACCAGCTATAGATTCACCTAGGTGAATCTAGCTGGATGTGCTGGTGCTATTTTTCCAGAGTAAATTTTAAATAAATTTCACATGCTCCTCTTCAATAGTCCTTCACACAATAGCATATAATTTAAAAAGTAAAAGAATAAAAGAAAATCAATCATAATTGTTTCTCCCATGGATGGGATGAAAGAGACAGAGAGATTATTAGTATCATTTCAACTGCAAATGCTCATCAGGCACCTGGATATCAGTCACTCACATAAGAGTACAAGTAAAGTGTAATTCAGGTAATTTCAGCTGCAGGAATGGAAAGCCATCTCTTTCTGGTTTGTGACTTTTTAAAATGATATATTAATGACATTTCTAAAAGCTGTATGATATTTTAAAAAATTAATTGGTTTCAGATGCAAAATCTCTACATGTTAAGGTAATACTGCTGTAGCACAAACCACAGTCAGAAAAATCTGCACACCCCTGTGCACAAGTACAGAACTTCATTAGCAGAATAAGAAACTTCCCTTTGCGTTATGGGGATAGGCCACCAGACAGAGGCACAAACCCTTCCCATCTGCTGCCTCAAGATGTCTACTGGAATGACAACTAAAGTCTAATCTGATGCTCCTCTCATTTACTTGGACCCTTTTGTTATGAATTGTACCAAAAGATTTAATAAGACAGATATTAATAACATTAATTATTATTAATTAATACAAAAAGTATTGCCTTAACTGATTTATAGGGTCGTTGTTTGATTGTGCAAGATATTTACAGGATATGTGCAGTACACGTGTGGAATTAAACAATTTGAAAGAGTTAATCAAAACTGGAAAATGCGAACAATAAACTTGGAGATTTGTGGCGCAGTATGCCTCTTGCCCTCTAGGGGGAGACTCGGCAGTCTCCTTGCTGCCAAACAGGCAGACACAATGTACAGAGTTAAACAGAGAACCCTTATATAAGCTTGTTACTTACAGAGTAGTGTCTCTGGAATCTTTTCAGGGTTGCGCTTATAATCCATGGTATGTGCTGTACCAGTTTTAAACACAAAGCAAAGTGATGTTGAGCCACGTGCTGGTTGCTGGTGGGTTTCTCATAGTCCTTGGAATGGGCTGGCCACGGCAGCTCTTCTTCCACTCTTGGGTGAAATTGCCTTGAGGCTTCAGGACCTTTCCTGGCTATGGCTCCGGTGCTTATTGGAGGTTCCCTGGTTCGCAGGCTGCACAGTGTCTTGGCATGGCCATAGCCTGCTCACTTGCTCTCTAGGTGCAGAGGTCTGAGTGCGAAGCTCCTTTTGCCTGTGAGTTGTAACTGTGAGTTGCAGTCATTCATCTTACCAGGAGTGCTCAACTCACTTGGTGCTTACCTCTTCATGCACAGTCTAGGCAGCTGCCTGCTGGCAAGGTTCTTGGTAATATGAAGGAAACTTGAACTTGGCGAGTGGCTCCTGAGAACACTCTGAGTACTTGTGCTTCTTGCCTATGGGTGACACGCTGGGCACTCGTGCTTCTCCCAGGTAAATTGAAGCATGGCAAAAATCACGGACAGACAAGGCAACAGGGCACACAGCAGCAAGGCACATAGTTTACAGTCTGGCTTTTATTTATCATTTGCCCAAGAGTTCAATGTGTCCAGTTGGCAATTTAAGTACAGAGTAATTAATCAATAGACTGTCATTAAGCCAGACTTGGACAATATTTGGTGAAGTCATGAGCCTTCCATAAGGCGAGCATAGACCAGTTGTGTGCACCCTATTTACCACAAGATGTGGATGCAAGCAAAACATGTCTGGGCAAGCCCTTGTCATCAGACTGGCTGTTACCTGGTCCTTTGTTTTTTTTTCCTAAATTTCCCCAGACTCCAAAAAGAGGGAAGAGGAGAGGAGGATTATACCCAGACATGCCAGGACTTGTATTGGGTTTGTTTTGGACTTACTTAGGACCTGACCCTTCCACCACACCTTTCCCTTGTGCAGAATCACCAAGTGCCTTGCACAGAAATAACTGACAGCAGGATTTAGTTCCTGTAGGTCTGATGGAATTTATCATGGTTGCTGTTTTCAGCAAAGCTCCACTGCCAAAATACTGGGGAATCTAACATAGTTTGTTATTGAGTCTAAGTTGCAGTCATGGTGGTGATGTCAATGTAGTTTAAAGATACCCAAAGCTAGCTTTAAATTAGCTAGCTCAGGTATAAATAGTACTTTGTGGCAACACAACACTCGGGGCAGAAAAATCTTGTTCTTGGGCAGAAACAAATATGTTTTTCTAAACCAGTGGTGATTATTATTATAATGAATATATGTTTTATCCCTAACATAGATGGGACATACTTCTGTTCATTCCTCATGAGTTTGCATGCAGCCTGGCACTCTGGCTAAGAATCAACCATTTTCCTGGGTGATTCATAATTTATAATACAGGATACTGTTCCAAGTTAAATGTAGATGTAATTTTGAGACTTCGATTTAAAAGTATGTCAATTTAAAAGTGTGGATTTTTATGAGGGAAAAATCCTGCATGTCAACTGATCCGTTGGTGACTTAAATCTCTCAAACCACTAAGCTCCACATAATCTTAAGAGCAATAGCTCTGCATCCAATTTGCTACTTCACAAGTCAGCATCTTCTCTGAGTATTTGAGGAGGAATGATTTTAATGTCAGTGCGCAAAGGACTGCCGTATGTGTAATCCTTGATCAGTAAACCCCACACATCTACACATACACGCACAGTATAAATTCGTTAGTGATAGATAATGATGGATATAAACTTCACAAGAGTTTTTAGCAGTATCCTAACAGGCTGTTGTCATTTTTGGATCATCCAATTCTCACAATATCTATTAGATTGCCTAGTGCTCACCTTGTGATGTTCTATTAGTCAAAACATCGCTTTTTGCCTGTGTATTCAAATGAGCTGTAGAGGTTATTAACTTGCCCTTGGCAAAAAGATTTAGTTTTCTAGGGCAAATGCTTTTATAAATTCTGCTTGTGACAGTTTTATTGCATACCGTAAATAGAATATCCTGCCAGAGTTTTATGACAGCCATCACTAAGTCATTCAGACCTTATTACTTTTCAACCCTTCACATACCTCCAACATTTTTTATTTATTTTTTTAATCTTTAACAGGCCTTGCTTTGGTTAATACATTTTTCTTACTTCACTACCCAATTTTATTTACTAGCATGACTATTTAAAACATTCTGTATTAAGCCAAAGATGTTATCTTGCAGAAAATCAAGGCTGTATTTTGATCTGTCTTAGGCACACATGCATTTCCATGTTCTGTATTTATAGTAATAGATTCGTTTAAGTTTGTATAGTCCCTACCAGCAGTTAGTATAATCATTTCTGTGCTCATCTGCATACCTATCCTAGATCCCACTCTCTTTAGCTGAACAAACATTCTTCTACAGGACTGTTAACTTAATTTTACATTTTGAATTTCAAAATGATGTATGTCTTCTGAAAAGGAAAAGTACACTCATGCTGGTGTAAAGGTCTGCTCAGGCATATCTAGCTATCCTATATTTTATCAGCTCTGATCCTAAGAATACTTTGAAAGAATCAAGAGTAGTTGAAGAGATTTTATTTGATATGTAATTTATTAGCAATGGAAATCTCATGTGTGCAAGGCTTTACTAACACAGATGATGAAAACAATGGTTCCTATTTTACTTTTGTTTCCCAATAAGATTGCAAACATGACAGGAGGAATGAGATTGGCTTTGGAAAAGATACACTAGATGTGATTTGTCAGAAGTATGTACACAAAAGACTTAAGTTCCTAAATTGTACAATCCTTTTGATACTCTAACACTTATGACATGTTACAGTCAATAGTAGTTTATAATTCAGCAGAGCTCAGGCACTGGAAAAACTGCCGGCAAGCAGGCTGAAACAACCACCTTGTTGCAGGATGTTTCACTAAGCAGGAAACAGCTGGGCCATCAGCTCTGAGACTGAGGAGCATGGGAGCAATTTGCCTCCTCTGCTCCCATCTAGATGCTGACACTGGGACAAGCCTCTTACCTTGTGCCTTGATAAATTAAGCTTTAACCCTCTGGTGATGCTGCAAAAGTGAACATGTTGATGAAGCATCCACTCCTTGAAGGTGGTGTGTTGTGAAAGTGGGGAGGATCCCAAGTCTCTTGTGGTTTTCTGCTGCTGCCAGATAGAGCACGTCTTCTTACAACCTACAGTTCCAATGAGTCAGAAAAATCCTTGAATTGGCTATAATGAGGCCGATCTTGAAATTCACTGTGTGTCACTCATGTTTCTTTATTTTTCTGCAAATACCTGAACTCAGATTTTTATAAAAGAATCAGGTGATTTGCAATTTTAAAGTTGCATGTTTTGCTGTCTAGGCAACTTAGAGTAGTTAGGTCACACTATGATAATTAGCCTATTTATAAGTTAGCTATCAAAGTTCTTTGTTTTAAGCAGTAGAAATTCTAAAATTAGTGAATAATGCAAGAAGCCCATTTTCGGATCCGTTTAGAAGAAAGGTACTATGTCATTTTAAGGCTATTATAAATGATTGAACGATGGCTCCATAACTGCTGCTAGATAGCACAAGAGTGTGGAATAACATTTCAACAGATTTCAAAATTAATGTGGCTATATGTGCATTCCGGAGAACTGCTGAACCTTCACTACAGCTTCCTTTCTGCCTGCTGCTGACTATTGCAGTGTGTCAGTAATCAGGTACTCGTTTTCATGCTAAATTCCTTAATTTACAGTCCTGAGTCTCTCAAGACATCCAGAAGAGTACTGCATTCTTTTTTTTTTTAAATATTTTTTAAATGTGTGTGTATGTGTGTATATATATATATATATAAAACCCATTTTTCCTCCATTTGATAACAATAGATTGTAAGGCATCTTTATGGTTAGGCTGGGAATCCAGGTGGATCATAGAATCATAGAATAATAGAATGGTAAGGTTGGAAGGGACCTCAAGGATCATCTAGTTCCAACCCCCTGCCATAGGCAGGGACACCTCCCACTAGGACAGGTCACTCAAGACCTTGTCCAACCTGGCCTTGAACACCTCCAGGGAGGGAGCAGCCACAACCTTCCTGGGCAACCCGTGCCAGTGCCTCGCCACCCTCGCTGTAAAGAACTTCCTTCTGACATCTAGTCTAAATCTTCCCTCTGCCAGTTTAAACCCATTGCCCCTAGCCCTGTCATTGCAAGAGTTTGTCAATAGTCCCTCCCCAGCCTTTCTGTAGGCCCCCTTCAGATACTGGAAGACTACTCTCAGGTCTCCTGGAAGCCTTCTCTTCTCCAGGCTGAAGAGCCCCAGCTCTCTCAGCCTGTCCTCATAGGAAAGCTGCTCCAGCCCTCTGATCATCTTCATGGCCTACTCTGGACCTGCTCCAGCAGTTCCATGTCCTTCCTGTGCTGGGGACTCCAGAACTGCACACAGTTCTGGATCTTTATCTCTGTCATGTGCAAGGTCCTCAGAATTACAGGATTGTCAAACTGCCCTTGAAAACAATCCTGGACTTGACCTCTATATTATTAAATGTGAGGATATGCTGGTTGCAGCCACGGTACAGATTATGTTGTACATTACATTAAAAGCAGTACTTGAGGCTCCTTGTTTATGCACGATCTATACAGCACATTCTTCCGATAATGGTGATATTTGAGTTTTTTAAAAGAAATGCTAAGGATGCATTTGCTGCTGAATCTCTTAATTATATTGACCTAACATTTACTTTTAAATAAGTGCTTGAAGAGGTTTTCCCATCTGTCAGAATTATAGTTGTTTTTGAAATGTTCTCACTAGTGCAGAGAGGCTCTTTACTGTCTCCTCACAGTTTACAGCTAATGGAAATCTTTCACTTGTATTTAATGCAAATTACTGGCTTTAAATAATTAACTCTATTTGGACATTGTGTAGGTGATAGATGTCAGTGTCTTCTGCCTGGACAGTTGCTTCAATGACGCCGTAAAGGAAAATAAAAACTTCCGAAAGATGTGCTAAGACTAGGGAACAGGTTTTGGCAAGAATTCTCCCTATAATAACCCAGGATTCTCATTCGTCAAATACATGTTATTTTTTAAAAAGGACTCTTGAAAACTGTAATTAGCAGAGAAATTTAGATTTTTCAAAAAATATCTTGCATTTAGTCCTCCATTCCTCAGAGACTTTTCTTTATGGTGTGTCTCTCCCTCTTGTAGGCCTCTGCATGGTTCTTAACCAAGAGAAGAATGGGAACATGAGATCAAAGAATAAACACCAGTAAAC
Source organism: Eubucco bourcierii (assembly GCA_013396675.1). Taxonomy (NCBI): domain Eukaryota; kingdom Metazoa; phylum Chordata; class Aves; order Piciformes; family Ramphastidae; genus Eubucco; species Eubucco bourcierii. The sequence goes on from VWZE01000080.1 coordinate 94,601, forward strand.
TAAATTAGTTATGTAGCTTACTCTTTGAAAGCTGGTAAACTGAAAGGTGGTTGTTTTTCTTTTTTTTTCAAATGTTTTATTTCATTAACTTTTCCACTGAGTGTATTTTTCTTTCCCTTTTATTTTCAACATTGTGATACCTCAGGGTGAACACAGTAGAACTGTTACACTGTTTAATACAATAGGATCTGACATGATGCAACTTGATACAGTGCCTGAAAATAATAAGGTACAATGCATTACAAAAGGCATTGAAAATTCTGAGTGTTGCAGGTAAAAAATAACCACTCTGAAATCTGGCATGCACATAGCTATTTTTACTCTCTAATTGTGCTATAAACAAACTTAAATCACTGTAGCGCTTAGAAATAGTTGGCAATTATTCTTTTCAAACTAAAGCATTACTGTAGGCATCAAAACCTTCACTTCTTCATACATCAGCATGTTATTGTGTTAATGTGCCTATTATTGTACCCTTGTGATTGACAATGTTAATTATGATTGTTCTTGAGCTTTCTGGCTGCCAGTGACCGTTCAGTAAATGGGGAAAACTTCAAAACAAGAACTATAAACTTTTAAATGTGAATTGCTATTCTTTTTCACAAAATCTAAATGTTACTCCTCTGGAACAAAGTCTTACCTCTGAATTAGTTGGGGTAACTAATGAGACAGGAGTTATAAAATATGTAGTTATTTTATTTCTGAAAAACCCCACCCACAAACCATGTACAAATTAGTTAAATTCAAGTTCTAATTCATGCAGGAAAATCTTCACAAGGGTGCTTACGGGAAATTTAGTGATTTGGGATAATCAGAAAATTGGAAAAGGTTTAGCCCCAAAATGGCTCTGCCCCACTTGTAAATGGGCAGCCTGGAGCCCTAGGGAAAGTCTGTTATGCTTACAGCGGTGGAGTAGAATTTAGCGATAGTCCCTGGGCTCCTTTGCGGCAGTGTTGGAACTGCTTGGCAGTGTTCCCCCAAAGAGTGGCGGTTTGTGGCAGAGGCAGGTCCTTCCAGCAGGAAGTTGGAATGTGGTAGTCCGAAAACAGGAACTGCACACTTTCTCGTCACCCTTCTCGAAGATGCTCCTCCAAGTCCATGTCAGGGTCTGCCTAGGTAATGTCCCTTCTGATGAACTTGAAGCACTTAAGTTTCCAGGTAGTTCAAGCCGAAAACACCAGGGCTAAGCTGGTCTGAAGCATGAGGCAGAGCAGAGCACATTGTCCAAGCTGAGAGCAGGGAGGCAGACCATGTTGTCTGAGCAGAGCAGTGAGGCAGGGCAGAGCAGAACACAGTGCTTGCAACTTAGCTCCATTTATATCATTTTCCTGATTGTTGTGGCTCTTTTGGTCACAGAGATTCACCAATTAGAATGGCGCTTTGCCAAATTGATCGTATTAGATGAAACCAAGGCTTGCTTATCCTTATTTGGGCAAGACACTGGCAAGTGCATAAACACCTGTGGGTACCTGTTTATCACTTTGGGAGGAGACATAATGGCCATGAGGCCTTGAGTAACCTGTACTAGTGGGAGGTGTCCCTGCCTATGGCAGGGGGTTGGAACTAGATGATCCTTGAGGTCCCTTCCAACCTTACCATTCTATGATTCTATGAAACCTTTGTTTTCCTCTGGGCCTTGGTTCCCCCCATCAGCAGAAGGGTGGGAAGGCCTATTAGCCTTCCATGACAATACCACTCCCTGGCCAATGGACCACTTAGATCGAAGGCAATTAATTACACCTCTAGGGACAGAATATCTGGTGTGGATTACCTTGGACACAAGCATGTTGCCTCTTCGGGCAGTGGATACTTACCTTTGGTAAGGTTTATCACATATGGATTAGGTTGTCTTGTACAAGCACAGCAAATTGCTTATAAGCACAGTGAGTTACATACTATATGCGGTATATAAATAGTGTATACAACCATATAAAACATATAACCATAATTACTCTATGTAAAGTGTAACACAAAACAGTGTAGAGCTTCATTCCTCTGAGCCTAAATACCTGGTACTCTTTATTAGCCCACCCCATTGACCAGTGATGGGTTCTGGCTCTCCTTTGTGACACTGAATCAAAGTGTCCATGGAGCTCTTCAGTTGCCCACCCCCCAGATGGAGATGAGTCTCTGTCATAATGACAGCTTTCCTCAATATTGAGGTGAGGAAGATTTCATTCCCTTGCTGAGCAAATCTGAAACATCTGAGCTGCTGCTGAGGCTCAGGGCACTTCTGTAGATACTACTGCTACTAATGAGACCAGTGTCATCCTTTTCAGTAGTTCTGTTGCATTTCCTGAAACTATTAATGAATGCCAGCACCACGGATTTAAGCAGCTATGGGCACAATAGCCTTAAGTGGTGCTTGGGCATTACATCCAAGATAAGAGCTAGCTTGACCCAATCCTCCTTTGAAGGAAGAGGATGCTTAAGCTTTCAGGAGAAATCTCTGCTCTGGGAAGGATTGCACTCTGTAGGCTTTCTGGTGAAACACTGGTTTTGTTCCGGACTGGAGCACAGCCTTGTAGATTCAAAGGTGTCTGGGGACCCGTTTCTGTGATGCACTTTGTTTTTATCATGCAGTGCTGCCTTGTGGCTCTCTTTCTGCTGCTGGCCACACAGGCTCTCAGCTGAGGCTGTAGACTTAGCAGTTTTTTGCAGTTTAAAGTTCACAACTTTTCCTTGGGACTTTCCTTTTGGATTACAAAAAGGTGTTTTGTGCATGTTAACCTGCTGGCTCTTTGGACTTGCAGCATGGTGTAGCCTTCTCGGTGAACGCAGTCGCGGTGCAGCATTCCCAGAATCTGTGACAAGCAGGCAGGCAGAGAATTAAGGGTAATCTGTTCAATAAAACCCATAATAAAATTGAAAAGATCATAAATAAAAAATCACGAGATACAGGTAAAAGTGTCTCTTTTGGAATCTGCTAATATGAATGCAAAAAGACCCCAGCCATTGTAGTTCAATTGCAGTAAGCAATTTGTCTAAGAGTTGGGATAGTTCATGCATAACAGAATCTTTTTATTCTGCTGAATAAAACTATTCACCATTTCAAGGAAAGGAGAGAACAGTTGATAATCCAACCTACCTGGAAACAAAACTAACAGCATCTTTGTAAAATCAATGTAAACAAGTGATAGCGTTGTAAGAGTTCAGCTTGGTGAACTGATTTGTTGCTACTATTTATAAATCTGAATTTGTGCTTAGCCCATTGTTGAGAAAGTAATCATTAATATTTACATTAATTATTTTAGTATAGCAGATTAAATTGTGGCATTTGACCTTCCTGAGGGTAGAAAAGGTCCTCTGGAGTTATGCTGTGCTGTTTAAAATCAGAGAGATGCTGCCCTAATTAAACTCACAGGAAGTATCTTTCCAATCTCATTTAGCATTATTATTTCAGCGTTCCCCTTAACCCATAGGATAATTAATTAGCATTAGGAACCATATGCTCACATTGTTCATTCAGCCCTCTGAACAATGCCTATGCTTTTTTTGTAGGGCTTAGCACCACTGTATCATATCCAGGTGTCTGGAGAAACCATGATTGTCTCCTGTGAAGGGCCATGCCACCTCCCTAAAAGTCTGTAATTCCACAGGGGTCACAATGGGGATGCCTGCGTGAGTTATGCAGCTTTCTGCCAGGGATAAATTAATCCAGGGTAAATAATTCCAAAGAGAAATGCATCTATAAGCCCTTGAAGGTAAGAAAAGAAGTGGTTATCAGAGTAGAGGAAGGAAAAAATAGAATAATATTATGCTAAAGCTTTTAAGGGTAGGCACAGCAGACTGGTGTGAGTCTAGTGTTGGAAAAAGTGCTAAGCAAGGAGGTGTTGGTCAGAAAACAGATCTGGAAGGGTAACTAGAGTTTGGAGACAGAAGAAAATGCTACAAGTGTAAAGATGGCAAAAAACTGTGCTGCATTATTGAAAAAATAATGGTTGGACTTGATGATCTTAAAGGTCTTTCCAGTTGAAATGATTCTGTGGAAATAGTGTAGGAGTTGCTGCCTTGTCATCACAGAGACTTTGCACAGAGCATCTAAGTCTGCTGGAGATCTGAGCAGTGCCCCAGCAGGGTCCTACTCTCACCGCTGATTACAAAAAGAAATTTGGTCTATCAGGGTCCTAATTTAGACCTCTCATGCTAATGTTGAAAGCTGCCAGGGTTCTGGGCTGGAGTCTTGCTCTTTCTGTTTTTGCTGTTGCTTTGCACAATATGGCAGCATTCCAAATAGCTAAAATGTGATTACTTTTAAAAGCATGAGTAGTAAAAAGAATTATTCTCACTGCTGTTTAAAATATACTGCAAACAAACTAAGATTTTTCTTGATAGGAAAACATGCACATTAATGTAATCTTCTGCATAGGAAAAGGAAACAAAATGAGGTGGGTGGGATGGTGGTGGTGACTGACACCCTGACAACTGTGCTACCATCTGACTAGATTTGGACAGGCTGGAGAGCTGGGTGAAGGTGAAATTCATGAGGTTCAATAAGGACAAGTGCAGAGTCCTGCATCTGGGGAGGAGTAACAGCAGGTACCAGTACAGACTAGGGGTGCTGTCCTGAAAAGCAGCTCCGTGGAAAAAGACCTTGCATCTTAGTGGACATTGAGTTCTCCATGGGACAGCAATGTGCCCTTGTGACCAAGAACGCCAAGACCATCCTGGTGTGCATTAAGAAAAGCTTGCCCAGGATATCTAGGGAGGTTCTACTTCCCCTCTACTCTGCCCTGTGAGACCACACACACTTGAAATACTGTGTCTACTTTTTGGCTCCTCAATTCAAGACAAACAGGGAACCTGCTAGAGAGAGTTTGACAGAGAGCTATGAGGCTGATTACAAGGCTTGAACATCTCTTCTATAAAGATAGACTGAGAGATCCAGGGCTGTTTAGTCTTGAGAAGAGATAACTGAGATGGGGTCTTATAAATATCTGAGGACTGAGTGTCAAGATTAAGATGCCAGTCTCTTTTTGATGATGCCCAGTGATAGGACAAGGAACAGTTGGCACAAACCAGAACACAGGAGGTTCCGCCTCAACATGAGGAGACAGTTCTTTACTGTGATGGTAGCAGAGCACTGGAGCAAACTGCCTGTAGAGGTTGTGGAGTCTCTTTTACTGGAGACTTTGAAAATCTGCCCAGATGCATTCCTGTGCAGCCTTCCCTTAGGTGATCCTGCTTTTGGGGTTGAACTCAATGATCTCTGGATGTCTCTTCCAATCCCTAACATTCTGTGATTCTGTGATATGTTTACAACAAATTATGGTGTACCCCAGCAAATTCTGGATAACTGTGAAAGCAAGGTCTGTAAACTCTTGTGAGATATTTTAAATTTTTCTCTATTACAAATTTTCAGTCTAATAATGGATATAATTGATAAATAAATGCATTACCTTTGGGTCTTGGTTATATTCATTATTAGCTGCATATATTGCTACTTTTCTTTCCACTCTTCATTTTAAGTGGGTACCTCCTGGGACAGATGTCTTGATATCAACTAGTGCTGACTTGGGAGAAATTAGGGATTTCTAAATCTGACCTGGTAAAAGCCTTCACCTCACTTCAGCTTGCTCAAAATCCCTGCTTGTATTTTTGCTTGGGAATCTTGTCATGAGTGAATGCTTAGATCAGCAGCTAGGGCTTGCCCTCAGCACCTTTTCCCATGGCCCCCATGCTGTCACATCTGGTTGTTCTCTGCTGCTGTCACCCATAAGCATAGCCCTGGTAGGGTCAACTGGGAGCACATCCAAGCCTGGTATGGCTCATTGCCCTCAGTACTACTCAACTGGAAAGAGAACGGACAGCTGGTAGTTTAGTTGTGTCACAGTATTCCCCTGAACTATCAAAGCTCATAAACTCCACCTTCTTTTCTTGCCTTTTAATACAGAAGATTAGCCCTAAATTAGACAGATAAGGCCCAGTGTTTATGTAGGTTCTTAATGAATATTCACTTTTAAAATATTCATTTTGAGACATACAGTAAAGTTGAATTTTTTTTGTGCATAAACATGTGTAAGTACATTATGTTTACCAGTCTTTAGAATGCCTGTGCTTTAGAATATTTGAACTTTTGCTTTACAAAGAATTAATTCCTCTCCTTCCCTCAGAAAAGGAAAATAAAAGAAAGAAAATATGGACTTTAGATAAGGACATGTAGAATTACACGTGTGGAGGATTTTATTATTTATGAAAAAGTAAATTAAACCTTAGATGAGAAAAAGTTTCTGTACTTATCCAACAAGAAAAAAATATTTTATATATAATAAATGTATGAAGTACTATTTGATCAGTTATAATTAAAATTTAGGAATGTCACTTGAAATTTCTCTACTTGACCTATGAATAAAAAACTTTTGACTAGATGGAATAGTTGACATGTGGCAACAGTTGGTCTGATCTGTCATACCTGTCTACTGCAGAATATAACTTACGATATTTTAGCCTTTGACTGCTGCTGAAAGATCTCTGGAGAGCTGAAAGTGACCATGCATTCTGTTGCAGTTTCTTTCTATGTTTTTCTAGAGGCTTGTCAACAATCATAGTCTTCTCCACCTGCTGTTTTGGAGAAGATGATGGAAAACTTGAGTTTATTTGCAAACGGAGTTGTAGGAAAACAGGCAGGTGCACACAGTAATCCATGCTACATCTGACTCAGTGATGGGATTGCTCTGTCATCCTCATAATTTTATTCTGCCTGTAAATTGCTAACATACTCAGTTTTAGACAGTAAAAAGATAGTGTAGTATCAGCCAGTGGTGAAATTGAGCTTTAGCATGAAAAACAGAATCAGTACCTTCAATACAGCTTTCTGTGATCGTACTCTACTACTCACCAGTGTGTGTAAGGATGGCTGTATTGATCAGTGTGTGCTCTATTGTATGTACATCCACACTGACTGCACATATCCTGTCATATCCAAAAAAAAAAAAAAAAAAAAAGAACCACCCTTAATAAACAATTTTCCCTTTCTAAGTGTTTTACTGCAAAATCTCTGCTTTTCCAACTAGTTGAATGTTTTTTAATCAAATGACGATTCTAAAGAGAAAAATGGATGTAGGCCAAGGGGAACTTGGGACTTTTTCTGATGGCATTTGTAGAAGTACAACAATTTTGAAACTGCTGAATTCTATGAAAGCATTTAAATTATGCTAGACATTAGTCAAGTATGCCTGTGACATTTTCAACATTTATTACTCTGTAGTATTTCTTTGCTTAGATACTGTCTCATGGTTTTTCCTAGAGTAATTCCTGTGAAACAGTGGAAAACACGGTAGCACTGTTTTACAAATGAAAAGCTGAGAAACCACTTAGGTTATTTTATTTTCCATGAGAAAAGTTTAATTCATAGTTTGAGGGGTGGAAGACTTTCCATCTAGATGAAAAGAACAGTGTGCTGCCATGTGCTGTTGAAGCCTTCCCCAGCTAAATCTTAACCTATGATTTACGTAGGGGAGAGTTTGTTGACTTTTGTAAAAAACATGGGCTTTCTCCTTGCTGGGCTGTGATGAACCATAAGGTATTAAATCCAAAGGTTACCATTTGAGCAGGGCAGGGCAGGCAGAGAAGACCTCTGCCACCCCAGGAAGAGAAGATGTCCCCTTTCTGTGGTGGTCTGGCTGCAGTGCAGTGGAGAAGGTGATTTTGCACAACATTGCTGATTCCTTGTATCAGTTTAAGGCTATGCCTAAATTTTAAATTTATTTAATTATTATTTTTCCCCGAGAGTTGAAGTTTAGAATAAGCTGTTATAGGGATGGGACATAGAATAAATTTATCTAATTCCACTGGTCTGCTGAATATCTTATATGTGGAGTACAAGCTTGCCCAATCTCTCTTTCTGCCACTTCTTGCTTGCTGCTTGCCTCTCTTGACCTTGCTTGCTGATTATTTTGACCACTGGTAAAGGTACAAGGTGGATGGGGGAGGTAGTGACAGCAGGCCTTCTGGGCCTTTGTGTCTGGAGGAGGGAGCTGACATATTGTACAAGGGGCTATTGTATTGTTTTTGAACTGCAAATATATGTAAATTTACCTTGTATATGTTTATTACCTTTTACACTGTTATATTTGGACTGCTTTTCTAAATATAATTTAATTTAACTTCCAAAATCCTGAGTAGTGCAGTAAATTTACTCCGGGGATGAATTTCCAATTTGTTGGGGTGTAAAATCCAAACTACAATATTCCTGCTGGCCCTGCTGGCAGGTCTTGAGGGCTTCTGGAGGGAATGCTCTATGTCTAGCAGCTGACTGTAGTAGTTCCCTTGTGAGTGTTTGTATGAGAGGGCAGAGAGGCAGAAAATAGGGTTTTACTTGCTTTGCACCCCTGGTTTATCTGAAACCATGGGAGACTGTTTCTGCTGAAGCTAATTCTTTCTATGACGCTACTTTGAATCCTTGAACTTACACAACACCAAACCTTAAAATGGAAAAATCTATGAACTACCACTAATACACAGTATTTGTATCTCATTTTCTTGGAAGTTGAACCAAGCATCTTTTAGTCTTTTCCCATGTGGCTGGTATTTCAAGAGCATCTACTCACAAGTAACTGCAACTCTCACAAAGAATGATTCTGAAAGTCCCTTTTCCCCTTAAAATCTATTCATCAGAATAATCACCATATAGGCACTTTTAAGGCTGTAGGATTGCTGCAGTAATTTGCATATTTAAAAATTTTTGATAATACATACTGTAGTACTAAGATACCAAAGACTTGGATTAACCATTTTAAAAGGTTTTGTATTGTTTGAACACTGCAAGTTTCTCTAAGTATTCATGAAATTAAGGCACTCTGCTGTGTAGGATAAGGTGGCAACATCATTATATCTCAGGCTCTGGGCTGAACTAAAGTACGTATCCTAAACCAGGTCACCTCCAACAGTGAATATAAACTAACTTTTAAATTGTTCATTATGAGCCTGACAGTCTGATTTGCTTGTTAATCTGTGTCCTTAAATGAAAGCCCTGTATGTCTTTGAGTAAATGCATTGCAGCTAATGAGGGGGATTGATTTCTAAAAATTCTTCTCTAAATCATGACTTGAGCTACAAACTGCTGAAGTTTCCCTGTTAAGTTTGTGTCCCTGATGCTTGTTTGTAAATTGCCTATTTTTCTTTCACACGTTGTGAGAGTGAAGCCTTAAGGGATTGGAAATTGTGTAGGTACTTCGGTGATAAAAGCTGTGTCAGTATGTAAATAAATTACGGAGTAAAATGACATCTGCTATGACAGTGATATGAGCTAACCACCAGAATCTGACAGGGGTTTTGTACTTATTAAAGTACTTTCCCCATTATCTTAATGCAGGACTACAGAAAACATTTTACAGTTTGCATTTTATTGAGCCTGCACCATCCTCTGTTTTCTGAAGCAGCCCATGGTAGTTTTATTTTGTGTAGGTTATCCAGACTTTGCATCTTGAAGTCTTACAGCACTAAGAGTTTGTTCATTATTATCTGATATTGGTATACAACCTACTCTACATTGTGATGTTTTTGTTGGTTGGTTTTGTTTTGGATTTTTGTTTGGGTTTTGTTTTTGTTTTTTTTTTTTCCATCTGAAAGTGGAATCATAATTTCAAAAAATTCTGTCTTGTCATTTTACAGTGCTGTCCGTACTTCCATGTATAGTAGTAATCTCTTGTAAAAGAATATTGCTAATCCTGAGAGCAAGTTAGCAGAATGCCATGTTGTAACCATAAATAGTGGTTGGCTTGGATGTTGGCATAGTTGGCCATGGATGGATCAAGGTTTCCTCTAATTTCACTTGTGCTTACTCTGAAAAGGAGACACCTAGGGACTTACCTAGAATTACTTACTTGTTGCCTTGTACTTTGTGAGCAAATTCCTATCAGAAACCAGAGTTTTAAAAGGGTTTTTATGTATCATGAAGATTACTGGAGCAGAGAGAAAAAATTCATCTGTGGTCTCATGGTTCAAGTACATCCTTCACAGGTCCTAACTATGGACATGTCTGAAACTCTGCCAAGCCATCGGTCTGATTGGTGACGTGAGGGAATATGACATCTCAATGAACTCTTACGTACACATCAGAGTTAGAAGCCTTGCCCTGCTTCTCTGCTCAGAAAACAGATACTGCAGAAGTAGGATATCTCTCACCACATCTGGACATCACATTCTGTGAAGACTATTGATGAAGAAACTTAAGAGGATGTTAAAATGTTGAATTAAGGTATCAAATGGAGCTGTGATCTGATTGTGGAGAGCCTGGTTATACATTGCAGTTAATTCTCTGAACTCTGTTAATAAAAACCTTTTTTTTCTGTTTATAATTCAATGATCTGGTTTGCTCTAGATTATTAGAGTTTGAAGGTCAAATCAGATGTCATTTGAAAGTAGTTTTCCCTTGATTTGCAATCGGGTTTATAAATTGACCTGCAACCTTACTGACATACGATGTTAATGAGCTACACATGGCTTGCATGTAGAGAGATGCAAATATAGAGGGCTTTAGAATCTTGCTAGAATTAGAATTTTATCATTAGTTCTTTTTGACATTTAATTCTGATGAGCCTCACATACATATACCTGTGGGAGAAATGAGATCTCTTAATTTGTAAATATCTTTAATCATGGGACATCTCTTACTTGAGAAACTGACAAAGTAGCAGAATAACTGAACAAACGCAGGGCTGAGAGATGTTACCTCTATTTTCTCAGTCCACTGCCAACTGCTTGAGGTGGATAACACTGGATCTCTGTCACTTGCTATTATTGTAGTGAAGAAAGGTGTTCAAGTGAAAAACCACAGATAATAAAAAAAAACAAAGGCATTCTTATAGAAATTAATGTAATAAATAGTTTTTTTTTAAAAAACAAAACAAAACAAATCAGTGTCCCTCATGGATATCACAGGATCAATTATGAAATCATACAGTCATCCAGTGAGCTGTAAAAGGAACAGGCATTATCAAGGAACACTATTACAGTCAAACTTATTGCATTTAATCACAATGTATATGTTAATTCTCCAATTCTATAAGTAATTATGGCAAAGCTAATAATTGTTTCCTATAGTTCTTAAAGTATGTTTTTCTACTTTTTAAAATTACTTAAATTTGCACAAGATGTGTTTTATAAAAACCCCACCCTCTGCCAGCTGCACAAAGAGGTCAGAAATAGTATATAATTATTGCTGAGTTAATTGCTGGGTGCTAACATACATATAGACATACAGTATTCAACTCAGACATTATCACAATAGTGGACAATTAGGGCAAATTCAGTGACAGATAAAATGCAAATAGAATTTTTAAGCGCAGTACTCTGCTGGCTTTTTAATTTTTTAATAATCTTAGGAAAATTGTCACATGTATTATAAAAGGGTCGCTAAGTCAGAGTAGCAGTTGCAAACTCTTTTCAAAAGGCTGTGCTTAAACTCAAGGCTATTTATTGTAGAATTAGAAATTGTATTTTTCTTCTAGTATTTCTGAAGGTATGAAATGAAAACTAACCCCACACCAAATACATGTTATGTAAAAAAAGTAACTTAAATTGTATATGTGATGTATTACTCAATATCAACTGGCCTTATCCACCACTGAACTTTATGAAATTAATGCGCTTTATTTTTTCAAAAGTGCTTTTTAGAACCGATAGACTGATAGAGTGGTTTGGGTTGGAAGAGACCTTAAAGATCATCTAGTTCCAACCCTCCTGTCGTGGGCAGGGACGCCTTGCAGTAGACCAGGTTCCTCAAGGCCACATCTAGCCTGGTCTTGAACACCTTCAGGGAGGGGGCATCCACTGCCTCCCTGGGGCAACCTGTTCCAGTGTCTCACCACCATCACTGCAAAGTCCTATTATTTTTCTCACTTACATGAGGATTCAGTAAATCAGTTGGTCAGGTGAGATGAATCTGTGACACATTTTAGAACAACTTATATAAGTATCTTCAGTGCTGGTAAAGACACATTCGAAATGTATCTGTTTTAGGCAAACACAATTTTGTTTCCTTAATGTATGGGTTTGAGGTTTTTTTGGTGAAACACAGAGTTCAACCTACAAAATAGAAGTTTTCTTCAGAGAATGTGTTCTGTTTTGGTCCTGACTTCCAACTATCATCTTTAAATACCAATTCTGGGATGCTTTAATTAAGAATATGTCTCTTTATATTATGGGGGGAAAACTTAATTTCACATTTTTTATTTTTAACATTCAGATCTCTTAAAAGATGTAGGAGAATTTATGAAAAGGTAATTGGAAGAAATCTGTAGCAGAACTATGCACTTCATGAAACTTAAGGATGAGATGTCTCCTCTCAAACTTTAAAAATTTGCTGTAACAACACAGCAATGATATGAAACACTGATATATTTAGATGAGAGTTTCTGATGATCTTGCATTCCAAAGAGCAAGAACTTGGGATTGCAGCTACAGAGTTTTGATGCAGGACAAGCTCTAGCCAGGTATGCTTAAGATTAAATGACATTGCTACTCTTCAGATGTATTCCACTTAGGGTATAAGTTATATATATTAGAGTTTTAAAAGTCAAACTCACAGGCACTCAAAAACTTATCTGTCACATATATATTAAGGAGCAAGAACTGCTTTTAATTTTCATTTGGAAAGAAGTGAGAAAAATAAAATTGAGGTTATATTTAAAAGTTTGAGAGTTAAGGATAGACATTGCTTCCTCAGGTTACATCTGTATGTGCACTTGAGCACAAGAACCTTACTAGAACCTATTTGAGGAGCCTTTTGATGGTATAAGTGGGTATCAACCCCCTCCCAACATTTGACTGTCCATTCCTTTACAAATCAGAGACAGCATCTCTTAAAAGTATTTTGCAAACTTCTGGTTGTTTTTCAAAGTTTGTGATTTATTTTTCACTCAATACTGTGGATGTGATTTATTGCCTGTTTCACAGGGGGAATGAGGCTTAAATTGCTAAAGGCAGATGTGGGAAAAACTGAGAGCAAGTGTATGACGATTGATTTCAAGGATATAGGGAAGCTTTATGTGGGCCATATCTGATAAGGCTAACTCTACCTGGGCAAGAAAAAACTTTTTTTTTTCTCAGTATGGGCTCAGATGGATGGATTTTGAATTGTTCAATTAGTAGTGAAAATAACACTGAGTTTTAAGTTGAAGGTTGCGAGATTGATCTAAATTTCATGGAAAGCTGTAAGTGTGTGCCACTTGCTTTCATAGATTTCATGTGGTTTTCAAGGCTGTCAACCAAGACAATGATTTAGGGCTCCTGGCAGAGTGGGAGGGAGAAGTTGAAGAAACAGAATAAATAGGTGAAATTCTCCCAGCCTTTTGGAGGAAGAACAGGGCCTGCCTATGCTTAAATCTGACATCAGATCACCTAATCCCATTAAATGTTCAAACAGGTATAACCTGATAATTTTGATTGACTGGAAACTTTATTATGAGTTTCAACTCTGCGTTTCTGACTTCGTACACATGTTCACAATACAACGTAAAAATGAAAAGCTTGCTGTCATGGTATTGTAGGTTCCGGTGCCAAATTTGAGCGTCCCTTGCATCATACTGCAAATCATAAACCTTGTACAGAGCTCAGGATACAGCTTGCACCGTAAAATCACTCTGATTCACCTAAATATTTGTGTGATGAAAGGTCTGCTTTGTCAGCATCCATGTATTTGTGTGGGTTTTGGTTGGTGGCTGTTAGGATTGGCATGTGCTACAAAAGGCACAGGTTTTGGGCCATAACCTCAGTATTGTAATTTTTGAGAAGATTCTGATAGTCAGGAATAGATCTGTAATGAAAACTTGCTTATCAGGTAGAAGAATGATACTTCTAGTAATTTGTATTGTCTGTGTTAAGGTACTGCATCCCTTGCCTTGAGATGTATCTGTAGTGTGTTGTTTGAAGGCAGAGCGACCGCATCTGCATAAGGCAGAATTTGCCATGCTGAGCGAAAGAGCAGAATTATTAGCTATTAAACAGATAGGCTATGACCTTATTAAAAACAGTCTATAAGGAAAAGGTACTGAAGTGCATTGCATTATTCATGTAATTTAGGCGCCTTAACAAAATATTTACATGTGTGCAAATCCCTAGCTGTTTCATTCAACCTCTGAGTAAGACACGTTCAGCATAGATTTGACAGACTGTGGTGTAGGTGTGCAAAAAGCATGCACACGTTTGAACGCCTAGGCCTTGGAGACCAACTGTTTCTGCTTTCTTGGATGGTGGTCTGCTGCTGTGCTGGCTTGTCTTATGAAGCTGCTATGGATTACAGTGCCATGATAAATTACAACCCTCGCTGATTATCCACTGTCATCTGGCCTCTGGTCACTGAAGTGAAACCAATGAAAGATCACATTTTTTCCTACTGTGTTACTATAACACAACCTTACAATGCTTTAGGCAAAAATCTTATTATAAATTGTTTTATTCAGCCATGCTTATAAAGCGGCCTCTACTGAGCCTGCAGCACAGGACGTCCAGGTAGAGAGGAATAACCTGACTTTAATTTCATTCCATGTATTCAACCTTATAACAGCAATGACAGTGCTTTGCCTCCTTGTTTGATTTTGATATTGTTGTTTAACATGCACTGCTTTTGTGCAATTTGTCTGAAAGACACTTTTAAGTCAAACATTTCTGTAGTTATTTACTAATGTTAATTGTTTAAAGAGAAAATCATTCTCATGTGCTGAACGAGAGCTGTTTGCCGTAATGACAAAAGCCATCATAAGAAGAGATTATGCTTTTGTTACAATACCATGCTTGAAGTGTGGCCTCAGTCCAAAGTGGGATACTCTAACAATGGTATGAAAGGGTGGGGTTTGGGATAAGCTTATTTCAGAAGGCCTTACATATAAATTTTTCCCAGTTCATGAATAATAAGTTATATTTTCTGACATCAGACAGAACACACAGAGGCTAGGATTATAGCCTTGTTAAGTTCTTTTGCCTTGTGAATTGGAACTGTTAATAAAGATTTCTGTAGGTGAGCTGATGCCCTTGTTTATACCTATGCAACATTATTGGGCTTGGGGCCTGGCTGTAGTCCAGTGGGGTTGACCCCAACATTAGGATGTAATTATAAAACTGTGTCTGATTTGTGAGCTACATTTGAAATCAGTCTGGTTTGTTTTACTGTAGTGGGCTTTGCAGTGCTAAGAGATGCTAGAGAAAAATAAATTGGAAAATCGTTGAATTAATGAATTCAGGATTGCTAGTGGATGGCTCTGGTAGATGAGGTGTCTTGCAGAAACTGTGTCTATGTTTCATCTTTTAATGTTTGATCCAGTTCTGCTGCCCAGTGCAGAAACTCCCTGCCTGACAGGCTATCTTGCAACAAAAGCAAGGCTGAAACCAGCATACGAAGGAACCATGGCTAGTTAGACAGTTTCAGTATCTCTCCTACAGTAACACAGATGGTCAGATGTAGCCTATGAATACTGAAGTGTAAATATTTTACATGAGAACACTGTAAAAAAAATCAACTTGTTTTACAAAATACAGATATATTTCTCAGTATCTGTATCTGTAATAAAAATGCAAAAAGAAAGAATGAATGCGGAACTTGAACATACACTTAATCAGCAATTGGGTTTGCACTGTTGTAAACAATAAGTAGTTTGAAAACCTAAATTACAATTAAATGCATTTCAAATGCAGCAGCAGATATTTGCTTAGCAGGAGCCTATGTAGTATTTGTCTCAGCATTTCAGGCAAATGCTGATTTAACAGTACTTGTACTCTCTGGAAAATACTTGTAGATCCTTAGAATTAGAAAAGTCCTCTGTTTTTTCTTTTACGTATAGAAAATGTAAGGATGGAAACAGCTGTGTCCAGTTCACCATTTTCTACCATATAGGTGGTTTGTTCTGAACTTGAACATGATAGAGCAAACGAGCCATCCAAGGCAACCAAACCTCCTTCATTCTTTTGTAAATGAATTGTAAACCTAAGCTTCTAAGCTTCTGCAGAAAAATTACTTCTGTATTTAAAGCTGCTGACGTACGAGCAGTGTGACATTTTAGCACTGCTTTTCGACTGGCACATTACGTCCTTTTCTGATAGATGGTACTGTATCTGGAATCCTGGCTGGGAAAAGAGATTCTTCACTCCAGCACAGAAGTCAGAAGGAGGAGTGTAGAGTCACTGCAGAATCTTTTGTCTTGAAAGTGTCCTCAGGGAAACTTCACTACCGCATAAAAGGGAAAACAACCTAATATCTTTAATAACTGCAATTAGTCAGGGTTTCATTGTTGCAAGTCACCTGAAACGTGACACCCTCAGGAACACTGGAGGCACCTCAAACGTAAAACCTACTGGATCAATATTAGTTCAGAGAAAGCAGATGTATCTCTTGTCACCAGCAGTTATTTCCAGAATGATCTCTGCTATAGCTTAGTCCTTTCTGATCTGGAATGTCAGATCCTATCTCATACCATTTTCCAATAAAACTAGTCTTCTCCCAGCATCTTTTTTTTATAAGCACATGTCAAAAAGTGTGTGATTTAGCTTGTGTTTTCCGTCTTTAATTCCTGTAGATTACATCCGGAGATACTTGATTGACTGACGTTAGTCAATTCTTTTTAATGGGGCTACTGGGCCTTGCAGTGCCAAAGCTCTTCAAAAATTAATTGGAAGTGGGAGGAGGAGAACAGCTTAGTACTTTGTGGCTTCAGAGTTGTGGATGGCAAAATTTGAAGTGAACAAATCTAAAATTATCACAAAGGTAAAGAAATGAGAACCACACAAAATGTTTTGAGGTTTTCAGATTTAAAGATCTGTTTTCAAGTGAACCTTGACTTAGTTTTTCCTGTAAACAATAACCAAAATTTGCTTACTGAGAAATCAAACCTTTAAGTCAGGATAGGCAGGTTATGATTCTTATAGAAATGAAATAGTACTTTACAGCTTTTCTACTTCCTCTCCATAGCTGTTAGAAATGGGCCTGGGATGTGGAGGAAGTTTTGGTATGATAGTTCAAGTGCTTCCAAAGTAAAACCAGTGGAGGTTGCTTTGACCTCAATTATTTTATTTTCTATTTTCCCCTCTCGTTGCACAGTAGCGTGTGCCAGTTTTTCCAGGTAGCTACATAGTTTTATTTTAGATAAGTATTCTGTTTCTGGATGGGAAATCAAACAAAATAGCAAGATAGTAAATGTATTAGGATGTCTTCCATACTACAAAAGAGGCAGGTAAAGCCAGATAGGTTTTGTTGCTGTTGTTTTGTTTTGGTTTTTTAAAATTTTCTTTCTCTGTGTCAAAAACACAGGAATTTGTTTTTTGCTGTGATGTAAAAAAAAAAAACCAAACCAGTGAAATGTCTCATTAGTGTTTTTACCTCCTCTTGTGACTTATGACTTTATTTAGTGTTTTTTTTACCAAAGGTGCTTCTTGGGAAACAACACATGTGGTGTTCAACAATTTGTGTTACTGGTAAAGATATAATATTGTTACTCATAACTTTATATATTTTAATAGATTACTGTTTATCTGTGTGTATAGTTTATGTTCCATACACACAGCAGTAATGTTATTAGATGCTGTTTAGAAATCACATTTTGCCACGAACAGCACAGCATATATTCAGTGTTGAAAGAATTTAGAATTCTTGTGTGTAATGTAGTAGATAACATTTTTCAAGTTAGTTATTTTATTAAAAATATTGAAAAAATGAGAAGTTGGTTTTCTTACGTGATTTACCAGATGTTTAAACAGTTCTTTGTTACCTACAAACTCCATCAGGCAAATGTATACTTTTTGAAGTCAAACAATGTATGATTAAAGACTGAAATAATTGGTAGATTCAAAGTCAAATTATTATCATGTAATCCTCAGATAAATCCTAGCTGATAAGTATAAAATAATATGAAAATATTTTTGCTTACTTATTCTACATAATATCATCTGCATGGTGTCAGGAAGACTTTAAACACAAACAAGAAATAAACCTCAGTATAAAATGTTGAGTTTTGGACGTACTGTCTGCATTTCAGCAGTGTGTTTCTCCTACTGCACTAAAACTACTATGTTTCTATACACCAACTTTTCACAGTTTTTTATACAGAAAACAGCTGCTGCTTAGTTATGATGAAAAGAGATCCTTTTGTGCATCTCTGTTACTAGTAGAAACCAAAATGAAGTTGGTATTGGGGACTGGCATGCAATGATTGTGAGAACTTCATGGTGTTTGGTTATATTCATGAGAAGAAAAAAATTTTTTTTCTTCAGAATACCTACAGTGGAAGTGCAGGTGCACACTGGGCAAGCACCAGTTTCTATGTCCTTGGAAATCACATGAAATTGAAGGAATTTCTAATAGATTTTTTATTTGAGAATGCTATGTATTTACTTGGCAAGGTACTGTATTACAAATATCCAAAAATGTCATTCCCTTTGGTTTCTGTGGCTAACAGAAATCCTCAGGAGGTTTCCAGAGATATTTAGAATGCCCCAGGCTGAAAGTATTTAAAATCAAAATAATTTTCATGCCTAAAAATTAACTGAATTAATTATGGCTTACAGCAACTTGGGCCTCTGTATGTGGTGAGGTAGACAATGGGAAAATATTCTTCATGCCTTCAGTGCAGGATGGGATATTTCCATCTTGTAATGTTTAGTATTGATTATACTCCTTTTGCAAAGTTCATTTAGTCATGGACATTATCTTGCTGCTAAATGCTGGCTGTATGGCATCTTTGGGAAAATATAGAAGGAGAGAGAGGTAATAAAATGTTTCTTCTTGGGGGAAGAGTTGGACTTTCAGCTTCTGTTTCCATTTCTTCTTATCTTAATCATGGCTTTGCAAACAGTCATTTCTGTCCTTTTCTGTAGTCTCTTAAATTTTTTAGTGTGATTATTCAGAGTTATTAAATGGAAAGTATGAAGGCTCCAGTGCTTCCTGAGCTTCTCTAAAGGTGAAGGCGATGCTACAATTAAAAAGTGCCTGGAAATGCAAGCATGAAAAATGCCTTAGCTGCTGAATGCTGGGTTTGATCCAAGCATTTCTTTTTTGCGATTGCTGAAGGATCTTGTGAAAGTCTGTAGGCTTCACCATACCAAAATGGGATGTGGTTGACAAATACAATGGACCAGTGAACATGTTAGTAAGTAAGCAGTGAAAGCTTCTATCTATCCCTCCTGTAGTCTGCAAGCAGCTGACCCTGCTCCAAGACATTTCCCTTAAAAGAGCATGTTGCTCAGGGGCTCTGATATTTAAGCTTCTGTGAAGTTACTGTTGCAGTTTATTCAAGCTTGAGGATTTTCACAAAGTACTTACACCAATAGTCCTTTGTGCCAATTACTGATTAGTAAAAAGAAGAAAAATATGTAAAGGAGAGGTGGCCAAATAAGTGGATACAACAGCTGCAGATTAAACTAATTTGAACTTCTTTTGTGCTGCGTATCTCACTGGTTGCTGGTGTATATACCCACTGAGTAAACATCTTAAAATTCTGTTAAGTAAGAAGAACCTCTGCATCTCTTAATATTGCAGGCATTTATAAACATAACTCCAGCTTAATGGTAGCTGCTGCCCTTTGGCTTCTTGAGCAGAATGAGGGAGAGAATATGCACCTGATAATTCATCTTAAATACTGCAGGCATTTCTTTTGACTTCATCTCATAAACACTTCATTAGAACGGGATATACTTAAGATGACAGCAGCAAGGACGTTTTTGAGTGTGGAATGTCTCTGATCTGAGAAAAGACTGGCGTAGGACATTCGCACAACTTAGTCCAGTAGGAAAAGGAGAGTATGTTGGACAACCATGATATGAGAAAATGAAAACAAATCTTTTTTCCATCACAGAAAACTGAAATTTCTCAATAAAATTATCATGTAAAGTTTTCAAAGAAAGAAAAGGAAGATCTTTC
>VWZE01000080.1:114462-253418 GCA_013396675.1 Eubucco bourcierii
AACTCTCATAGTAGAACTCTTTGCCAAGGAGTATGGGGCTAGAAAAAAGCATAAATTTATTGAAAAAGAAACTAGACAGTCAAGTATAGGTCCCTCCTTGTCTTATCAAACTTGGTAGTTGTGATGAAGTCTCTAGTTAAGGACTGTCAAAGCCTGTCACAAGCAGAGACTGGCAGGCTGGGGGAGTGGAAAGCTCCCTTAATGCTCTGTTATCATTCTTGTACTTTCCCCATAAGCATCTGAGATTGAGTACTACTGAAGATCTGATGCTATACAAGATAGGCGTTTGGTCCACCTTAATATATGAGTTCTTCTGTACTTAGAAAGCATTAAATAGCCGCATACTCATGACTGGTGTGATGAGTCATGAAGGACCTTGGACGTGTAAGAGATCAGGACAAGGACTGATTTGGTATCAGAGATGTGTAGCCATAATGGGATTGGTTTGGCTCTTGTAGCTATCGTAAGAGGTTTTCATGCAATAGTGACAAATACAAAGGTAGACAAGACTGCTTGCTTATCTTTGTTTCCAATATTGCATATTCAAAACATGAAATAGGATTTCAGCCCAGGTCTTTACATCTCTAAAACATAATGTTGACTTAAAAGTCATGATACTTGAAGGAAAAATAAATGTCAAGGTTTTTTAATTTGTCTTTCTGATATTTCAAGCTGTAACATTTGTATAATCTTTCTTGGAATTGTATCTCTTGTCTGGAGGCATTTCAGCTCTGGAAAATGGAAATTCTTACGAACCTGGAAACAAGGACATTAAAACACCTACTAAATTTCAGCATTTCTATGTTCTTCTTAGGGTCTGTTTGTTCATTCTTAATATACACAAAGTGAATTTAATTGCTTACCATTTTCAAAATAACCCAGAACACCATTGGCAGAGTGGGAGACTGGCTCTTTAGTTGTTAAACTGAACCAAACATGACCAGCAGCCATGATGGTTTACCTTTTGCTCTTGTATCAGGTGTTCCTTCTCTTCTGCCACATTGCTTGGGCTGCTTGAGCAATATCTGATCTTTCTGAGTCTGCTGGAGAGGCACATATCAGAGGTAGCAGAAAGCTGACAAAATCTCATAATGCTTTCCAATAGATATTCCTTTCATTAATACTGAACATAGAGGGTGTCCAGGCTGAAGAAGCTGAATTCTTAAAATCATGGAGTTGTTTCATTTGGAAAAGACCTTTGAAATCACTGTGTCCAACCATTATCTAACTCTACTAAACTATGTCTCTTAGTACCATATCTATGCATCTTTTAAATACTTGCAGTGATGGGGATTCAACTGCCTTCTTGGAAAGCCTATTCCAGTGTTTGATAACCCTTTCAGTGGAAAAGTTTATTCTAATATCCAGTCTATACCTCCCCTGATGCAACTTGAGACCACTTCCTCTTGTCAATCATTTGCTACTAGGGAGAAGAGATCAACACCGTTCTGCAATATAGAAACCAAGGAGGTATGTTTAAGAATACCTACCATCATTGCAAACAATTTTTCCCACAGCAACTGGCTTCCACATACACAAGAATAGAAACAGGGTGGTAAACTTTCAGGAGATTGTAAAATTTGAAAGAAAGACTGAGACTGAGGAAAGGATACAGGAGGTGGAAGTGATACAAGGCTGCAGAGGTGATCAAGAGAATGATCCCATCATGAATTCAGAAGGATGACTGATAATGATACATGTTTTGGACATTTGAAGTGTTTACTCTGTGATTCAAAACTCTTTAGTGAATTTACATGGTGATGGTACCTGAGGGTTATGGTGGTGGTCGTTATTTTAGATTAAAGTAATTTTATTACCTGGACATAAGAAGTTTGAAACCAAGGAGTGTTAACTAGTAATATTTTTGATGCTTCAACATGGCAGTGTGGTGCTAGTTTCAGAGGAGTGTTACACAAGCAATCAAAATGAGCACAAGTGTCTGCCTCATTTCAGTTAACAGGTGGGAGAGGAATAGAAGAAATGGTGTCTTAATTATTGGTAATGAGACTAGCACTTAAGAATGGCTTGATGGAGAAATTTAACACAAGAAGATGCAGCTTAGTGACTCTGCTGACCTAATTTTTGGCAACTTAGAGCCATAAACATCAGCCTTGATATATCAGACCCAGCATCTGGTAAGATGTCTTATAACTTTTAAAAATTAATGCACAGAGGGATAAAAAAACTACCCTACACCAGCATGCATTCGTTTTCCGTCTAAATGCAAATGTTACATTCTCTTAGCAGCCCATATATTTTAAAACTTAGAAAGAAAATAAAAGATCTTTAATAGTTGTAGTGATGGTAGATTCCCAGTATTTCCTTGTTTGTGATGGTGATGCTGTTTGTTAAAAAAATTCTCTGTGTATATATTAGATGTTAATGATTGTCTCCACCAGTCAAAATATCATTCTTTATTCAGATGAATAAGCAAACCTTCAGATTTATTAATATAATGATCTTAATGTTGTACTGAAAAGGGCACCATGTCCCTGGTTGAAATTGTGATAACTTCAGGGTATTCGTGACCATCAATTGTTTGTCATTCTAAAGACACTGATATGTATATATCAGTTTTTTATCATATATATATATATATGTTTTTGGTTTTTTTTTTTTTAATAAATCTACAGCATGAGATTTCTGGCTTATTGATTTGAGTACTGAATGTTTACATGGAAACAACTAAATGCCAAACTATAGATGAATTTAAGCTACTGGGCATGCTTAACTAAACTCTGGGCATCTCAAGACTGAACAATCTGAATATTGTGAAGCTTTTTCTGAGCACATTCTGTGAAAAAAAAAATTTTTGGACAACACATCTTGTGTTTACTGATCCACCTTCAACACCTTAAATAGGGGAAATCCTAGAGACACAGGTAGCTATCTTATTTCAGTGACATTAACTACTACATGAAAAATTATGGCTGTTATTTATTGTTTTGAAACTACCCATACTTCAGAACATCCCCTTTCCCTTTCTCTGTCCCTCTTTCTCTACCTCCTAACCTTCCCCCCCCACCCAGCCCCCCCAGATACAACAGATTCTAGGGATAGACCATGTGAAAATAGAAAATGCATAGCTGCTCTATGCAGTGCAAAAATTATTGCTACTGCTAAGGATTTGATCTTCCTGTTTGTTACTTTAAAAAAAAAAAGGGGGGGGAGGGGGGGCAAAAGGCACAGGATTTTTTGCCATGCAATAATTACTTCATAAATGCTATAAGCAATTAGTGTGTTGAAGCTTGCATTTTAGTTCAGAATATGAACTAAAGCTTTAATAAAATGCAGCCAGAAGTCCTAAGCAGTTGCACACTGTAAAGCAGGAAATCTCCTCCACACAATAGAGATTAAATGCTCCCTGTGCATACTGTATTCTGCTCAGCCCTCTGCGTTCGGAGCTGGGACCGTGGCAGTCGTTATCTCTAGCAGGTTCCTTGGTGATTTTCAAGCCCTGCAGTACCTACCCAAGTGGCAGTGACACCAGCTTTCACTGAATCCTTATTACTCTTAAAAGAGCAATTTGGTTGGTTGCACGGCTATTAGGATCAGACAGTCAGGCTTAAAGCTGTCAGTACAACTGCTTCTCATCTTTTTTCACAATCCTGACATCTTTTCTCTTTTCTGCTGGACACAAGCATTACTGTTTTTATCATTTTCAATCAAGCTCACCCTGCAAGCTGAGGAATATATTCCCACAGAAACCAAAGTGAGGAGCAGAAATTATTTTATAGCTACTGTAGTAGCAGCGGTGCTGACTGCATGTTGTGTGGGAGAAACTGGATCAGTGAGAAATGTGGCTTTCCTCAGGGCTACATCACTGAGATATCACTTCAATGTCTGAGGAGCGCAAAACTATTTCTTGCTCTGATTTTTCCATGATTAATCACTCCTCCTTAAGCAGACAGAAGGTGGGGGAGAAGATGTAAGATTTTTTTTTTTTTTTTTAAACAACTTGTGGAAATGTTATCATCAGTGAAACGGAGGAAAATCACTATGCTTGAACTTCTTTTCATTTTGATGTTGCTCTTTTCTGGACCAACCCTGAGCAAGCTTAGCAGGACCAAAGGCAAACACTGGAAGGGGGGTAAGTGGAAAAGTTTTGTAATGGATGTTTGAGGAAGATTCCAAAAAAACATATGTAAGGTGATGTAAGGAGAATACCTATGCTGTTTTGAGTGACTCAGGTTTCAGATTGTCATGTGGGATTGCAATAGGATGCTGAAAAGAGAGCATGGACTTTAATGTGTTTTCCTGTTACTTTGCTTTACTGACTGTAAGATTTTTGCTTTGCACTGTGTCATTAGCAGAATAATATGTAAGGCCTTTATACAAATAAATGCATGCTATTTAGAAACTGATTTTTTTTTTGGGGGGGGGGCGGGGGGGGGCTGAGAATTCAGGTTGTGCTTTTCATTGTGGAGACTTTGGGACAGATGCTTGTGGCTTTATAGCAGTAGGTGTTACTCCCATCATAGGGAGTGATAGTATTGGAATATAAAGTAAGAGAGAAAGCAAGCAAGTAGCCTGTTTTCAGTGCAGAATTGTTAGTATATGTGGTAAAAATGACTAGACAGACTTTTTTTTTAGAGTACATGAATGTTGTGAAATGCATTGCCAGCAGCACTAATTGGCTGGCTGGCTATGTCAGTGTTGATGTGTTAATAAAGATAAATTGCATTAACTTTATAAAAAAAGATGCTGTGCTGAGAAAACACTTATGATTTTTGAAGGCAGCAATCCATTTTCCTCCTCTGTTAAAAGCTGCCAAGAAGATTTACCCTATGTGTACTGTGAAGAGTTCACTAAATGTACGTTTTCATAAAGTTCACTTTGTTTTGCTTCCTGACCTGACATTTGTTTATGGAAAACATGGGTTACCGAGGTCTCGTAATCAAATAGCTCAGCATAAATGGTATCTCATAAATATTTGGACTGAGGGACTGTGGACTGTAGATTGATACTTTCTCCCTGATTATTTCTTGATGTTACTGACTGGAGGCACCTCAGAATTTTTTTCTTTCTTTCTTCCTTACAAGTGTCGCCACACTGTGATATGTTTATCACAGCTTTAATAGCACTTTCTGTTTTCCTCTGCTGTCAGTATTGTGATCTGAGGTTAAAGAGTAACATCAACATTAAAAAGAACTTTTAATAATTTATCACAACATCTCAGCAGTAGACTCCTCCCCTCCCCCTGCTATATTTCCTTTTGTTGCATTCAAAGACATCACGAACATTACACCTACCATACCTTCAAGCAAAAAGTTGCAGCACACACTTGATCTGGACTGGTAATGCAACACAGTATATCTGAAAATTATTTCCTGGTCCTGTAAATCACATTATCCCATGTATCTCATGGTGCTGCTGCTGGGTATCCTCACTGCAAATTACAAGCTGTTTTTTTCACTCTGGGCAGCACGACCTCTTCTCAGAAGCATGTGGGTTAGGAATATATGTCACTGTCAAGTTCCTGGGATTTAAAAAACACTGTTGACTTTTTCCCTTTTCTCTCATTTTCAAATAAATCTGGTAAATGGGGAGGTGTATTGCTTTAGTTTCTTGCCTGCTCTCTGATGGAGGCAAGGAGCTGTACTGAAGAATTTTTATCATGGGTAGAAGATAATCCCTGAACCTGACTGAGGAAAATAATATTCTTATATGGAGTTGTTTGTTTGTTTTTTTTTTTTTAATTAGAAGTGCTCTTTACAGCTGAATTAACATAAGGATGGTATCTGTTTCAGGGAGACCAAAAAGAATTTTTTCCTGTTTACTCACAGCTCTTGAACCAGCTGAAAACTAGGCATACCTGCTGTACAGTAGTTTGTTTGTTTTTCATATGTAGATGGTATTATGACAGTTGTATAACTTGAAGATGATGCATGCCATCCAGTTAAAGTTTCAAGTTCAGGACCTGTCAAAATCTATGTATCATAGTGTCACGTAGTCTGAGTGTTTCTGACCTCCAAGACATATTAAATGGACTTCCATTAAACATTACATTGAACATTAAGGATCAGCTTCTACTTATATATCAATGATGTGAGGTTTGTTTTTGGTGGCGTGCATGTGGAATTTGTGGTGTAGATTTCAGTATGCAAACTTCTCTGCTGGAACATGTTGGAAAACCCATCTCAAAATGGGAACAATTCTTTTATTTATTTTCTAAAGTTTCAGGAGAGCCAGATCCCTTCATACCAACTTCCAACTATATTGTTCAAAGGGGAAAGGTGATGATAAATGTATTGTATGAATCATAATATGGCTATACTGAAGACAGTTTCCACAGTGGGCAACAGTAACTGATTTAAACCATCCTCTGAAGTTTTTTTTCTTTACTGCATTTTGTATTGAGAGTGCTGTGAAATATAAACATCTTGTAAAAGTGATGTTCTTGTATGTCTTTGTGGGCCTTGATCATGACCAGTTCAAATGCAGGGTAATAAATCTGGACATTCTTCTGGTGTAATTAAAAACAAACAAACAAACAAACAAAACCCCCCAACATAACGGGAAAAAAAAAACAACAAAATGAAAAACCAGAAAAAAACAACTTATTTGTTGAAGTTACAGGCTCTGATAAATCATTTTCTGTGGTCTTGCTGTGTAATTCTCTATAATTATCCATGAAAACCAACTGCATTCACCTCTACTTTTCTTCCTGGAATTTAGTCTAAAAAAATAACCACCCACATACAACTATAATAAATGGCACCATGGGTAGAAATCACCTCCTGATTTGGTCACAGTGCCAGGTGTCAGTGAGTGAAATGAGACCTGCATGTGGGTCTGGAAATGTGTAGATACCATTTACTTTTCTAGCTATTTTAACATCTGAGCTCTAGAAAACCTTTCAGAATAGTCCATTGGAATACAGGGTCTAAATGTGCCTTAAACCTGAATTTATAAACTAATGCTCCAGATAAACTGTACTTTAAAGCTGAATCTGAAATTACTAGTCAGCTAAATTTTCTCTTTCCATCTGAGCCAAAATAGCACATCGTGGTTCAAGGTTTTAAGAACGTATAATATGAAGAATAAAAATCTGAGAAAAGAAGATTAAGAACTCTCTTCAGTTTACCTTAAATCAGAAAGCAGATTTCAAGTGTTGCTAATGCCTATCTCCTCCTGAATTTATTTCCACGGTGTTCTCATTTCATTACATATTATGGGGACAAGTAGGAAATAAGTTTTGAGCATATCCTTCCATGTGCAAAGGGATGTGCTTTGTATCTGTTCTGAGGAGAATTTGGAGATGAAAGAAAGCTATATATGTCATGCTTTGGAACTTTCCCAACACTTCACTTGTAATAGTAATTCTTGACCAAGGAAAATTGTGGCATGGAACTGGGGAACAGAATTGTCCCAGGTGTTGCTGAAGTACCTGTTGCTGCTTGGACCTCAGCTTGTTGAGGAGTTGGCAAGGCCAAGATAGTGCCCTAAGCAGAAACCCCTATGTGTAGTGGCTGAGTGATCCTTCAACTGTCAGGCAGCAAAACACATGGGGAGAATAAAACCATGCACAACACTTGTCTTCTGGTAGACATCAGTGCATTTTACACCTCTGTGTGAAGCCTGTGTGATAGAAAGAGTACACTGGAGAAGATAGAGAACATTAAGAAAATCACCACACTTGGCAGACATGAACCCTTTGCTTGTCTTGGAAACAACTCACAAATTCATTCTGGGGGACAGGGGAGCACTCCCAGGCTATCAGGCAGTTTTGAAGAGTCTGATCCTTTACATACTGGCCTCTGTAACAGGATCTTATCCATGTGACAGGCCAGAGCCCACCCTGACCAAAAGACTACTGATGGAACCACTCCGACGCTTGGGGATCCTTGAGGATATGAACCTTTTAGAGAGAATGCAGAGAAGATTTTTTGGGTGTCACAGCATGCTTCTGCACAAGACCAATATAGTGACAGTGCTGGCATTCTCACAAGTGAAGAAAATGCCTCCAGGGTTGGGGAGAGGAGTCAGAGACAAAAAGACTTCAGTGGGAAGGGACCAGACCTGGAGTTGGGAAATGCAAATTAAGTATGTCTTTTCTCCAGAGGAGTGTTTGTTCAGGTCTCCCCTGTGCTTCACCAGAAAAAAAAAATAAAATTTTTTTAGAAATAAAAGTCTGACTGGATTTACTTATGATCAAATTGAAGAAATGAAACCACAGTGCAACATGACACAGAACTAGATAAGGATGGTGCCTTTTCTTTCTGGCTACATGAAAGTGGAGCAATAATCTCTTTAATGACTAAATCAAAGTTTATTATACAAGTGATCAAGCTTTATATTTAAGTTCCAATTTCAACTTTGTGGCATTTTAGTCATTTTTATGACAAAAAACCCACTAGTGTTAGGAGTCTTTAATGTCACTGGTGAGGTATTACTGGTAAGAGGAATAGATAGCTGTATAGAATGTTTCAGCATCTCTGATGATGGCTCAGCACATGTGTTATTTAGGATTTATGAAACATGTTAGCACTCATGTAAATGTTTTTAAGAGCATAATTCAAAGATTATTTCAGAAGACAAAATTTCTAGAAACTTCCATGCAGAAAGCAACCATTGCTCAGACCTTTTAGACTGAAGGTAAAACAGTAGGTTATTGGAGTAATAGTTAGAGTGTTAGAGTAGCAAGTATGTTACTGGACCACTGGATATGCAGACGTTGCAGGTACATGGACAGTTGTGTACAGAAGAACTTTACATGTTGCAGTGCCGAGACTGATGCAAACAAGACTATGAGTTGTTCTGCATCTGTAATGAAGTGTCTCTGCATGGTCACATCAAGAGCACTGTGAATTTTAATAGGTGTTTAGATGTCTTTTTGGCAGCTGCTGAACAATACCCATGAGGATACACATAAAACTTTTTTTCACTGAGAACTTGTTTTCATTTGCTTCATGGCTTTGGGGTAGTGAGGATAAAGGGATGGAGGCTAAGAGGATTGAAGAAGGGAAAGTAGGGAGGAGGTATTTGTGTGCACGTGGGTAGGCTGGGCTTCAGCACAAGTCATAGGAAGGCCTGAGAATCTGGTTGAAAGCAATGAGGTGGAGACACTGATGCAATGGTTGAGTTGCAGTAGCTGGAAAGCATGGTCATTTGTGCTGATATAATTCACTGTATTGCTTATGTGATTTTACGGGTAGCAGTTTATATAGTTTGCCATTTGTCTAATTTAAATAATTTTATAGAATTTCAAGGATAAATGACATGAGTTCTTTCTCAATAGATAATCATGTTGTATATTTAATGGTATTTCTTAAACTGTAAGACGTGAAATATGTTGTCATATTGGAAAAGCTTATGAAATGCTGACCAAAAGTTTCAAACTCAGGGTCCACAAATTATTTGCCTCCATTTCATAGAAGCAACTTCATTTTGAGTAGTGATGAAAATTCACGTTTTTTTGTATCTTCAGAGGAAGATCAATTTATTTAAGAATGTGGCTTGTGCATAGATGAGGATCTGAAACCCTAATTTTAGAAAGTGTGGATCTGCAATTTTAGTCTGACTGCAAGTGTATAAAGTGTGTGACTACAGGCAGTACGTGACTTTGTGTACTGAAGATGTTCTAATAATTTTGCTTTGAATATACTAAAAAGGGAAGAGTTTTTGAATACTGAGCGACTGTGAAATAAATTTTTAATTTTTTTAAATTTATTGTTCTGTTTATCTTTAAAGTCCAGAATAATCTTATGTCTCATGATAACAAGCAAATTTTTGTGCCATCTTGTACACCATCTTCTTCAAAATACTGATATCTGAATTAAAAAGATACTGAATTTTCCCTTACGTATTTTATTGGAGCATACAACCTTTGCTTCTCAGTTTTTTAAAATACCATACAGAGGTCTGGCAACCTCTATTCAAACTCATACAGGTGGAGACAACAAAGATGAGAGCAAAGGAAAAACAAATTTGTAAGGTTTTCTTTCCCAACTGGAAGGCTAAGAGGAGGAATGATGGGGTTATTCCAGTCACAAGGGAGCAAACATGGTGAAGATGAACAGACCAATGTTGGCAGAAAAATAAACAGTGAGAAATAAACGTCCATCACTGAGAGAAGTCTGCCATCCTTTGGCAGATGAAGTCAGTCTGAGTCTGGTTTCCAGTTGCCTTCAACCTCAGCCAATCCTGGCTGCAGGGTGTCCCTCCACCACCCACTAGTGCTTGTGCATTTTTGCTTTGCACGCCTACGCTGGATATGATCCAGCTAGCAATTAGCCACATAAAAGAGAGGATATCATTCATCCAGCTGATAAGTATCCCTTATTCTCACAGGTCTTGGAGGAAGCTAGTATTCAAGAGGACTGTAACCACAATGGAAGAGGAAAGACTGTGATCATGGCTAAATTTAGCCTAATTCAGCTGATACATAACTTTAACCTACAACTCTGGTTTATCCAGAAGAAAGAGAGGGAAGAAAAAAAAACTTAGTATTTAATAAGATGGTGCCTTCATTTGAATCCTATGTCCACAACCTGTACTTGAATCCTTGCTTGAAATGTTTGCTATCATATTAAAAAAAAAGTTGATCAAATAGAAGGAATATTTAAATACTCTTCATACATCCCTTTCCTTTGGTTATTTGCATATTTTTTTCATAAAAGATTTTGGATGCACCTTAAAGCATCATTGACATTAGGAAAGCAGCAAGCACAAGCAAACCCGCTGGCTTTGGTCCACAAATAAAAAGAATTTGTAAATAACCTATTAAGTGTTGAAAGAACACAGATCAGATGTGCTCAAAATGATGAACTGGCTGAAACACAGATTAGAGTGTCTGGGAGGAAAAAACAAGTAATTTTGGCTTTCCCTTTCTAGAAATTTTGAAAGACAATGGTGTTCATCAGTTAAACATGATTGATTTTTTTACCTTCAAAGCATGATCTAAAGAGTACTCAAAGTACATTACTTCTTTCCAGAGCTGTTACTAAATACCTCCTTGAAAACTTCTGTGTTTAGTAAATTCACAATTGGGCTGAAGGTGGGGGCATGTGTATGATACTTTTACATATTTTTTAAATTTTTTTTTTTTTTTTAATGATACTCTAATTGTTAGCAATGGAAAGCTTTTGGGGTTTTAGAGCTGCTGTTCAATAACAACAGCACCTCCAATAAAAATTATTTTTTTCAATAATTTATATCTGAATCATAGAATGTTCTTGGCTAAATTGTGTCACATTGAGTCTCCTCCTAACACTGATTTCATCATACTAGTTTTGAATCTTCATCCCATTACTCTAGCTGAATAGTAAAACACATTCATGATTGCGTATTTGTATTGCACAGAAACATCAAAAAGTTTTTTCTCTTTTTCAAGGTTTTTCTGCAAATCCAGTATTTTTCATTACTATGTTTCCTTGTATAAGGAAACTTAAATGAAGCAATGGAATAAACAAGACGGGGCAACATCCAGTTTTGTTTTGATCAGTCTTCAGAAGCTGCCAGAGATAAAGATTCTCAGCCTTCACAATAAGTGCTCCTCTTTCTTCTGGAGTCCTGTGTTCTCTGAATACCAACTATCTTCACAGCTTCCCCATTTCCTCTCAGGCATGGGCACACATAGTTTCTTTGCTCATCAAATTTGTGACGGGATTTCTACTGTACAATTCCTACTCTGATTGCAAGCATTGGCTTAGCTACAGTGGTGCAGAAAAGGAACAAAGTTACTCCATGTCATCTCTCCTATGGTTAAAGATAGATGGCAGTGCACACATAAACACTATGTGGTAGTTTAGCTAACAGTTTAGTTAGCTGGATTTTGTCTGTTCTTAAAAAGTGTATTTGGTTGGTCGTGAAAGTTCAGAGAGAGAAAAATCACAGGTTTACCACACTGCCAGACATTGTTGCCTCTGATTCCATAAGGTAGCCTAGGTCCTTTGTACTGACAGTGGGAAAAGAGACAAAAGGGATCTTTAGCTCTCTATATAGGAGTAAAGGAGAAAATGGTTTGCTCCCTGAGTGCTTCCTTATGAGGAAAGAAGTGGAAGATTGTGTCAGATTGATGCAGAAAAAAACTGAAATGAATTAGAGAGAAACACAGCATTATTCTGAAAACTAGAAGAAACATTTTTGGGAGAGGTTGAAGGAATTCGCTCTGTTTGGCTATGGAAAATTTTAAGGGCGGTTTTCATACAGTTTAAGCATGTCACTACAAACTTAGGGAAAGGTTTGCAGGAATGGATGAGTTAAAGCATGTCAGACACATGAAAATACAGATTTTAGATTGAGTATTTTAAAAGCACTTTTATGTTATATTTGTCTATCTTGCTAACATGTTAGAAAGAGATTGTCATACTTAGTGTAAGTGGTGCTTGCTTTGAGAAACAACAACATTCTCATACATCCTGAAAAGATTCAGGGCAAGCCTGTTCTTCTCTCATTCCATTCAGCATCCCTTCTGAAAAGCAGTTGAAATGCCAAATCTGTTGCTTCTGGTTTAAAAATTATCATACTTTACAGAACTTAGCCCTTGGGGAAGCCTCCTGGTTAAGTGTCTCCTGCAAATTTAAGATTGTGTCTTATTTCTTGTACTTCTTTGAGAAGAACTGCTGCATTGTTCTATGTACTGGAGTATCCCTGACAATAGTAACTGGAACATACTCAGCATCTTTCTTTTACTTGCTATAGGCAAGAATAATTCTACTAAAATTTATGGAATTATGACACTTTGAATGAGAGAAGAGTCTACTTTTGAGTCTTAGCTGTAGTACCAGCTATTTCATAACCATTCATGGCAGTTCTGACCAGGTAATCACAGAATCATGGAAACATCCAGGTAGGAAAAGACCCTCAGGATCACCAAGTCCGACCTAGAATCCTACTCTACAAGATTCACCGTAAACCATATCCCTAAGCACCACATCCAAATGACCCTTAAACACATCCAGGGTGGGTGACTCAACCACCTCCCTGGGCAGCTCATTCCAGTCCCTGACCACTCTCTCCATGAAAAACTTTTTCCTAATGTCCAATCTAAACCTACCCAGTCTCAGCTTGAGGTCGTTTCCCGTTGTTTTGTCTCCAGTTACCTGTTAAAAGAGACCAGCACCAGCCTGTCCACAATGTCCCTTCAGGTAATTGTAGACAGCAATGAGGTCTCCCTTCAGCCTCCTCTTTTTTCAAACTAAACAACCCCAGCTTCCTCAGTTGCTTCTCATAAGATTTATTCTCTAGGCCCTTTACCAGTTTTGTTGCCCTAATGCCAGCCTAATAATAGATTTAAAGCACTGGGAAAACACTGTTCTGAAGATGAGAGCATGGAAAAGTCCTGAGGCTGATGAAAACAGAGGAAAAAGAGTGACACATGCAATTCCCACTGCTGTAAAGTGTTTCCCTTTAGCTGAGGTGTTTTAATATTGCTTGTGATTCTGGGAAAACTTGAGAATTTGTCTGCAATCTTTATTTGCTTTACATCGTTCTGTGACTGCTCTATTCTATGACTGAGCTATTATCCATCTGTTCGATTATCCATGAACTTTATATGGGTTCATACACTAGGCCAGAATATGTTTGAATGAATTAGTGTCTGCTGTGGTGTCAAGAATTACTTAATTCAGTAGTTTCCAAATTATGCATGATGTACTTTCAAAGATATCATAAAATTGAGCTTAGTAATAATTGTTAATAAAAAATAACATACTTAATTTGAGGTTACAGAGCATGGTGAAGGACAAAGAGTTCATTA
The DNA here is from genome assembly GCA_013396675.1 of Eubucco bourcierii. Classification (NCBI taxonomy): domain Eukaryota; kingdom Metazoa; phylum Chordata; class Aves; order Piciformes; family Ramphastidae; genus Eubucco; species Eubucco bourcierii. Next base: position 128,165 of record VWZE01000080.1, read on the forward strand.
AAAAATTGGACAACACTCAGTTTTCACATTTTCAATTTTTAATTTCTCCACTTCTAGACTCTGCTTCTAGACTTTTCTGCTTTAAAGAAGTGACAGTCTTGAAATGTGAGTAATGTTTTTGTTGTTGGTAGTCAGTTTGAGTAAAAAAAAAAAATGAATGACTTTGCTTTGCAGAAATTCTATTTACTTTTTTTTTAAGTTGGAACTTCAACTTTTGAATGTTGCAGAACAGCAGAAGGGAAATAGGAGGAGAAATAAAGAAATCAACCTTGCCTAATTAATTCCTTCATTGTGTTGAACTGTGTGTTTTGAAGGAAAAAATAAATTTTCAAGTAGAGAGTTATAGGAGTTGAAGATTGGAGTTGTATAGAATTACAAAGGTAATTTTGCTGGTGGAACTTTTTGGTGCAGTGTGTGGAGACAGTCCACAGCATATTAGGGCAAAGACAGAATTTTTTTTTATTCTAAGGGAAAAAGCCTCTAGGAACAAGTTCTTTACCATGAGGGTAGTGGAACACTGGAGCAGGTTGCCTAAGGAGGTAGTTGAGGCACCATCTCTGAAGATATTCAAGATGAGGCTCGACAGAGCTCTGGGCACCCTGATCCTGTTGAGGATGCCCTTGCTTACTGCAGAAGGGTTGGATTAGATGACCTTTGAAGGTCCCTTCCTACACAGACCATTTTATGATTCTGTGATTCTGTAATATTTACACTGAGCTTAGTTTCAGCCTCTGCATTTTTAGAGGTGTATCTGCTGTTTCTATTTCTATTTTTTTTAAATTTAATTTGTTAATGCATGGGTTTTATTATTGTGAAGAGGAGAAATTATGTTTTTAATATGGTTTTACTTTACTCTTCCTACAGCAGATGGTACAGGTTATATTTCAAAATCCATATCAATGGAATTTTACTCCTTGAGCTATCTTAAGTCTCTGTTCTGCATGACAGCTCCCCAGCACCAATGACCAAGATTTTTATGTCTGGACATTGGTTATACTGTCTTTCATCTTCCCCGTCTCTGATCCTTGAACTCATTTCATTTTTTTGTGCTTGTTAATTGTCTTCTCATTTTTAAAGTACCCTTTAGAAATGGTTATTTATTAGACTGATGCTGGGTTATAGACAGTGGGTTCAAATGCATCCTCAGCAGGTTTGCAGACAAGACACCGAGCTAAATGATGTAGTTGGTATGCTAGAGCAATGGGGTGTCATCCAGAGGGACCTGGACAAGGTGGAGGAATGGGACCTGGTGAACCTCATGAGGTTCAACAAGGTAAAATGTAGGGTCCTGCACCTGGTTAAGGACAATTCTCGTTACTGTGGAAGGATGTGATAGCAGTCCTGCAAGAAAAGAACTTGGGGTACTGGTGGATGAAAAGCTGGACATAAACCAGCAGTGTACACTTGCAGCACAGAAGGCCGGTTGTAACCTGGCCTTCATCAAAAGAAGTGTTGTCAGCAGGTTAAGAGAGGTTATTCTGCCTCTCTGCTCTGCTCTGGTGAGGCCTTACCCAGAGTACTCTGTCCATCTCTGGGACCTTCAGCACGAGAAGGACATGGACCAGCTGGAGAGGGGCCTTCCTCCAGAGGAAGGCCACAAAAATGATCAGAGGGGTGGAGCACCTCTCCTATGAAGACAGACAGGCTCAGAGAGTTGGGGTTCTTAGCCTGGGGAATAAAAGGCTCTGGGAAGACCTTATAGTGGTCTTCCAGTACGTGAGGGCAGCCTGTAAGAAAGCTGGGGAGAGACTGTTTACAAGAGTGTGTGTCAGTGGGACAAGGGTCAATGGTTTCAAATGAGAGAAGGGTAGATTTAGGTTGGACATTAGGAAGAAGTTCTTTACTATGAGGGTGGTGGAACACTTGAACAGGTTGCCGAGGGAGGTGGTGGAAACCCCATCCATGGAGACATTCAAGGTCAGGCTTGATGCGGCTCTGAACCATCTCATCCAGCTGGTTATATCCCTGCTTGCTGTAGGGCAGTTGCACTAGACTTTTAAAGGTACCTTCCAACCCAATGCATTCTATTATTCTATTAATCTTTATTTCATTCAGCTTTAATAACTTTTTCATGACATTTAAATAGAAAATTTGCACACGCACACACACACACATATATTTATTTCACTCTATTTAAATAGAAATTCTCTTTGAAAAATGTTACTATTAAGAAATGTTGCCTTCTACTTATCTCTACAGAGATAGATAGATAGATTGATAGATAGATAGATAGATAGATAGGGTATTGCAGACTGTGAAGAATGTGTACACACATTTTTTCTCCTGGCAACATACTTTCCTTAACTTACATCCTTTGGAAAATATGGCTCAGAATCTCAACTAATTTTCTTTCTGGTGCCCTTTGATGGTCTATTATTGCTTTTTCATCTGAAAAGGAACACAGTAATTAGTAAGAGTTTTGGTAGCCTTCAAATTACAAAAAAGGTAGTGTCTTTTAAGTATTATCTGGTGTTTATAGCTACTTCAGAAATTCACTTAGAGCCTAGTTTAAACAAAAGCTGTGTTAAGAAACTTGCATGTGCTCTAAGAAAGTAAACCTCTTGTAGAGAAAGTGAGATGCATTGAGAACACAGGATAATATAATATATTATGCATGCAAATTTACTTGATCTGTATTGGAGTTTTCAATTCCCTTTCCAAACAATGGACATGGTAATTTCATTTTACAGATAATGTAGTTTGAGGCCCTAAATCAGTTTAGCAGTACACATTTTTGATACATGGCAAGGGCAGTTGGTAGCTCAGAATGTATCTGTTCATAATCTCTTCAGCAGAAATACAGCAGTGACTGATAGGTTTCATGGCACTTACATCGTCTTTTTATATTGGTGAAGATCACAAGATGATCTCTGTGATTCATCAATCACCATCAAAGCTGTGGACAGTCACTACAGGGTGAAATTTTGCTGTGTGTTTGGAAAGGAAAATAGTTTGAAGAATCCTTTACCAACATTCTGTGACCAGTATCTCGCACAGACCTTGTTATTTGAGGTTATGGTATGGTATTATCTTTGTATGATTTTTTTATACAGGTATGTGCATTTGTATGTTTTGTTGGGTTCCAATCTTGCATTATGGCATTAACACTGGCTAGAAACAAAATGCTTCCTATGGGCATTCTTGATTTATTCCTCTGTTTCTTTCCAGATACGTAAGTTGTGCATAGGGTGATGACCAGTTTCAGCATTGGTCCTTTTTTCTACTTGATCTGAAGGATAAATTTGCATGAATCCACACAACTGTTAATAAGCAGCTTGTCATCCTTTAGTAAATTATCCAGTTAAGTTTTCAAAATCCCTGTAGATAAAGGCTTTTATAACAGTGCTAAAGGTGTGGCAAGAACTGTCAGTTAACTTGCTCAAAATGCAAAGGAGATGCCATTTGTATTGATTGCTATAGATTTTTGTCTTGTCTAATGGGTTTTATATTTTTATATGAACTTATATTGAAAAAAAGCAAAACCAAATAATGGCTAGACAGAGATAAGATGTCTTAAGTTTGAAAATACCTCAAAACTTAAATTTCTTATGCATGCCGTTGCATCTCTAGTTTCTAAGGCATCCAGTCATGTCTGTCTTTTTGCCAAAACAGCAACTCTGAAACGAGCTGAAACCGGCATCCTTTCACTTTGCGTTGTAACGTGCACAGGCCAGCACTCGGCTTTGTGCATTTCGAACTCACTGCAATAAAAGTTTTAAGAGATAAGAAGCTTTTTCTATTTCAAGGATGCCATTAGCCTGAATAATACATAAACATGGGAAAAGGTCTGAAGTCCTTTTGAGGATCACAGTATAGCTTCAATTAAATTATACATCATTATCACAGCTGCCAAGCCTTGTGTGGGATTTTAGCCCCCTATCTCACTTAATGTTCCATGTAACTGTCTTGTCCAATTCTTTGGGTTTGTTTTTGTTTGTTTTTTTTTTTTCCCTTCCTTCTTTTTCCTTTCCTAAGCATCAAGAGCACTCTTTGAAAAAAAACTAGTTTAAGGAATAAAGCAGGTTTGGTTAAACAAGAAACAACATTGAAATGTCAACAGTCAAGCACCAAGGGAGGAAGGAGGTCAACTCTCTAGCCTTAAAAAACACTAGGGAGAAATCAAACACTATTAAGTCATGACATATTATGTTCCCTTTGAACCAGGGCTGTGTGCACTCCCTCTGTCTCCTGAGTGGTTTGCAGTACAGCTCCAAGTTGATCATGAAACCCATTGTTAAAGCAGAATTACTAGAGCTCCCCACCGGGGATGCTTTCAGTAAATGTCCACATAGCTAGAAATTATTTTGAAATGCAATCTGGACAGACAGATTCTTAGTCTGTTTGTCCATATATGGTTCTTACAGTCCTTTTGACCCAAAATTTTCACCATCACTTGTCATCTGGCAGATGAGTATTTTCTTGGATTGCAATATGATACAGAAGTATTCCATCTTCGTATTAGATGTCAACTATTTATTACTTCTGTGGTGGCTTTGGCATAAATCTATGATATACAGAACTATTACTGCATACTTAGGAAGGTCGTAATGACTAGTCTTTTTTATTTTACTCCCATAATATCCTCTGAAAGTGTTAGAAGTGTTTTAATTAATTACACTATCCACAGTGCCAATGCCATTGCACTTTCCAATAATTTTATCACTTTACTTGTATTCTTTGTGCTAGTATTATATTAATAAATATTCTGTCTTGAGTAACTATATTGAAAAGATTGAAATCTAGGTGTTTTTGCAGAGTTTTGTGTGTAGAATACTTATTTAGAATTAAACCCTACCATTGATTTTTATGCTGAATATGCCATTGATTTCAATGAGTGCTTTACATGCAAATCAATGGCACATTATATATAGTGCTTAATAGTAACATTCAATATTTAAAGCTGAATGGACCAGGAGTATCACTGACATTCAAGCAGAACTGAAAAAAAAGTTTGGTAGAAATAATTTCAGACAAGTCTTAGTTCAGGAGAAAGAGCTGTAATTGTGTGTAACCATGGGTTAGAGCTCTGGGAGATAAGGGGGCTCAAGAGAGCTTGTTGGTATTCAAGAATCATTTCCTCCAAGATCAGGATGAGTGTATCCATAAGAGCAAGAAATCAGATAAAGGAAGCAGGAGACCTGCGTGGTTGAGCAGGGAGCTTCTGAAAAACCTGATGGAAGAAGGAAGTTTACAGAAGATTACAAGAATGTTGTCTGATTATGCAGGGACAAAACAAGGAAAGCCAAAGTCTCCTTAGAACTGAACATGTCTAGGGAAGTCAAGGTCAACAAGATGGGTTTCTTCAAGTATATCTGAGGAAAAACGAAAACTAGAGAAAATGTGGACCTGCTGTTGAATGAGGCAGGTGCCGCAGTGAAGGAGAATGCAGAGAAGACAGACAGAGTTACTAAATGCTCCCTTTGCTTCAGTCTTTACCACTCAAGTCAGCACTCAAGAGTCCCTGACTTTGGACATACCAGAAAAAGCCTGGGGGAAAGAAGACATTCCCTTGATTGAGAAGGATCAAGTTAGAGATCAGTCAAATAAACTGGATATTCAGAAGCCCATTCATCTTGATGGTATGCACCGATGAGTGCTGAGGCAGCTGGCAAAAGTCACTGCTAGGCAGCTCTCCATCACCCTTTAAAGGTGTTGGGGAGCAAGCCAATGTTACTCTAGTCTTCAAAAACAGCAAGAGGAAGACCCAGGAAACTCCAGGCCAGTCATCCTCACCTCCATCCTGGAAAGATGGTGGGCATCATCTCAAGCAGATAGAGAAAAAGAGGGATATCAGAAGTAGTCAGCATGGATTTGCCAAGAGAAAATCATGTCTGACTAATCTGATAGTCTTCTACAAGAGCACAACTGGATGAATAGATGAAGAGAGGCACTACACATTGTTTAGCTTGTCTTCAGCAAGACTTGCAACATTTTCTTGCACAGCATCGTCATAGGTGAGCTTAGGAAGTGTGAGTTAGATGCATGGATAATGGAGTATATTGAAAAATGGCTGAAAGATAGACCTCGACGGGTTGAGATCTGTGGCTCAGAGTCCAGTTGGAGGTCTGTAAAAAGTAGTGTCCCCCATGGGCCAGTACCGGCTCCAGTCCTGTACAATAACTTCATCAACAACCTGGATGAATGGATAGTTTGTTGTTGACACAAAACTGGGAAGAGGGGCTGACACATGAGAAGGCTGTGCTGCCTTCCAGTGTGACCTGGACAGGCTGGAGAGTTGGCCAGAGAGTAACCTTATGAAGTTAAACAAAGACAAGTGTAGGGTACTGCATGTAGGGGGGAATAAATCCATATATTGATACAATTTGGGGGCTGACCTGCTGGAAAGCAGCTCTGTGGAGTAATGGTGGAGAACAGGATGACCACGAGCAAGGAATGTGTCCTCATGGCCAGTTGGGCCAATGGTGTCTTGGGGTGCATCAAAAAGTGTGACCAACAGGGCTAAGGAGGTTTTCTTCCCCCTCTACTCTGCCCTGGTGAGGCCTCATTCAGACTACTGTGTCAAATTCTGGCCTCCCCAGTTCAAGGACAGGTTGCTGCTTGAGAGGGTACAGCAAGGTGCTACAAAGATGATCAGAGTACTAGAATGTCCTCTTATGAAGATAGGTTGAGAGACTTGGGGCTTTTTATCCTTCAAAGGAGAAGACAAGGAGGAGCTTACCAGTACGTGTAAATATATAAAGGGTGGATGTCAGGAAGATGGGGCCTGTCTTTTTGTCAATTGTGCCCAGTGACAGAACAAGAGGTAACAGGCACAAACTTGAACAGAGAAAGTTTCATCTGAACATAAGGAGGAACATCTTTACCTTGAGGGTGGTGGAGCACTGTAACAGGCTGCCCAGAGAGGTGTTGGGAGTCTCCATCTCTGGAATAATTCAGAACCTGTCTGGATGAAGTCCAGTGCAACCTGCTCTAGGTGAACCTGCTCTGGGAGGTGAGTTGGACTCAGATGATCTAGAGAAGTCCCTTCTAACCCTGACCATTATGCAATTCTCTGTGATTATGTGATTCTGTGTGAATTGTGTTTGAAGTGCTAAATGGGAATTCATAGGAAACATCTGAGGTTAAAGTTCATAATATACATCTGTGACACAATAGCACTGGTACCAACTTAGCAAATCTTTATGTGTTGACACAAAGCCCACCACAGCCTGTGCTGGTGGTGCCTTACCTCCGCTGCTGCTACCTGCCAGCATACATCTCCTCAGATTATTTTCTCTTTATCTGCACTCCGCAGTGGCAAAAGAGTATTCGTTGTATTCTGAGGAGAACTAATCTGGAGCACTCCAAATTCCTTCCTTCTCCCCTCCCCTGCAGGTTTGAATGGGGAGAAGCAAGCACAAAAACAACTTCCCCACCGGCCTGCAGGCATGAGGGAGGAACAGCAGCAGGCGCCTTTCCCACAGGTGTGCTGAACCATGAGGCAGCCCACGCTGGGAATGGGGCTGGTGCCTGGCTGGGTCTGCATGCCCAATGTGAATGGCAAATGGACACTTGGTCTGGAACAGCATAAACAGAGCAAGGGAGAGAGCGCGAGGCGCCTGCCTCAGAAGAGTTCCCGCCTTAAGAGCCTCCTGCCTTGACAGAGCTCCCGTTTGGGACTGTCCTCGCTTTTGGACGGCTCCTACCTTTTCACACGTCTCTCGGTTTTGCACCGTCCCTGCCTTTGGACGGCTCTCCCCACTTTTGCACCATTCTGTGCAAACTTGCAGGCTTGTCCTGGGGTCCTTTCGAGAGAGCTGCCGGCAGCGTCTGGGCCCAGGTGCTCTCATACCTTGGTACCTCGTACCAAACCAAGCAGTTTGGCTCTCCCTTGCCGCTGCTGAGGCAGCCTCGCTTGCCACAAATTCCTGTCTGTGGCAGTCGTGTTTCGAGACACTTCTGACTTAGAATCATAGAATCATAGAATGGTAAGGTTGGAAGGGACCTCAAGGATCATCTAGTTCCAACCCCCTGCCATAGGCAGGGACACCTCCCACTAGTACAGCTCACTCAAGGCCTCATCCAATCTGGCCTTGAACACATCCAGGGAGGGAGCATCCACAACCTCCCTGGGCAACCTGTTCCAGTGCCTCACCACCCTCACTGGAAAGAACTTCCTCCTAACATCTAGTCTAAATCTCCCCTCTGCCAGTTTAAGCCCATTGCCCCTTGTCCTGTCATTGCAGGACTTTGTAAATAATCCTTCCCCAGCCTTCCTGTAGGCCCCCTTCAGATACTGGAAGACTTTGGCGGCTTTTCCACCCGCCTTGGATTCCTGATGCCTGGATCCAGACTATTGTATATTGCTTGCAGCGTCGGAAGGCTGCCGAGCCGCAGAGAAACCCAACAAGGGATCATCCCCCAATACCTGTCTCACCTCTGTGAGTAAAGCCTGCTGGTCCCTTAATTCTCAGCTCAGCCTGATTGACAATGAGGTACAACTCTGCTTATAACTTAGCCTTTTCCATTTCCTGACTTCCTAAATCTCTAAATTTGTCTATAAAATTCTGTAGAGGAATTCCTGATCAAATTAGAAGCTGTAAATAAATCTAAACTAGTTTTGTATATAGTTTGAAGGCAGGGCTTTCAGGAAAATAATTCTATTTTTATAATTTCTGACATTAATTCCCTGCCTCCATGACAAAAACTGAGGTCCCGTAACTCACTATCCCAGCATCCTGAATTTATAGAATGAAGTTGGAAATCCCTCAAGGTTGTTTATATTGAACTTTTCATGAACCATGTATGTTACTGTCCTGTTGGAGGCACAAGGAGAGATGTTTGACTAGGAAATGTAGTACAGATTACTCAAGTCTGTTAACAAAGTCAACGCTCTAATTTCTTAATCCCCCACCCAGACTAATTTTGTTGTGATGCAGGTTTCTTACAAACTGATTTGAATTGATGTATATTCTCAACTGCGTTTGCAGCTTTCAGACATTTTTCTTAAACTCAGTTTATGATTTTGGTATCATTTGTACTACCAAAAGAACACTGGGTTGGAGAATGAACGCTTTCATTTTTTGCAGTTAGCACTATGTTTTGATTAAACCTCAGACTGGAAAAGAAACTTTTTTTGGATATTAACTGTAGTAGAAACATTAAATTGAAAATCAGAAACTTCAAGCCTGTGCAGGCTGTCGAACAAAATTTATAAGGAGTTAATTTTTAGCTGTTCTGCTGCATTTCTTCTGATATTGAAAGAGAAGAAGTAGAAGCAGCACCTTCCTCAATCATTCTTCAAAATGACTTGAAAAATCTGTTCTCCGGCATGTAACATATGCCCTTTAAAACTTTACTGTGCTGCTGCCTTCTCTTATCAGTATGGGCCATAAATTTTGCATGGGTATAGAAGGAACTGCAGCTTGAGTACTTGAAATAGTTAGCAAGATGCTGCTAAAATATACAGAGTACCTTGGCAAATGGTCTCTGTAGACAGGCATCATTACCAAGATCCATGTGTGCCGAGTTGTAGAAACCTGAAGAGCAGTAAAGGCCAATGCTTAGAAGAACCTAATTTTGGGTGAATAGAGTCCTTAGATTCATTGTGATACTGCACATAAATGAAAATACCAAGTGTCATTGACTTGTCAGTGAAAAAGTAGCTTAGGCTTTGTAACAAATGGAACAGCGATGTATATTTGGAAGCTCTGTGACATATTAAAGTAGTTTATGAGGCACGATTTGTTTTGGTGGTCTGCTCTGATTGATGGTGTGCTATCTGCCACTGCTTCAGCTGTTGTAGTATGTTTGTAATAAATGTTCATTGTGAGACAGTGCTAAATGTGTTCCATCTAAATCATTCGTTACTTATAACAAGTTTCAGTGTATATGTATCAAAGGTTGTTTATACTTGCCTTTGAAAGAATTTATCACGTTGAAGCAGCTCTATCACCTCCAATGGGGCAACTGCATGCCCAAGCGCTGAGACACTTTCAGCAGCTCCTACTGACAATGGTAAAGAAAGTTAAGGAGCAAGCAGTGTTATGTTAAATACTACTTACAAAAATATGTTTTGTTTTGCAATCTATCACTCCAGGGATGTTGTTGTTGGTTTTTTGGGGTTTTTTTGTTTGTTTGTGCTTATGCTGCTTATCAGCAATAAGCAGTGAGGGACAAGGAGACAACCTTCCCGTGACACCTGCAACATGTCAGAAGCAGCGCATCAGTGGGTGGGAATTTTGCTGATGTTTTACACCAGCGCATCACTAGTTCATCAGAAAAATATAAAAAATGCATGCAGTACCTGAGGGGCTTTTCTTTTGAAAGTGCAGAATGCAAAGTCCTTAAGCAAACAGTGTACTTTGTTTCCTCTTGATTGGTAGGAGGTGGGATGCTTTTTCCCCATGGGACTCGTCTGTGTCCTTCCTCTAAAATTCATGTGAAACAGGAGAAAACCTGAGGAGTAGCATTTCAGGGTTATCAGTGTAGAAACAGTATTTCAGGTTTTTTTTATTGTATAAACACTGATTGTCATTTCTGCATGGCATCTGAAAGGAAGAGAGCTTATTCTTTTATCTTTCAATAGCCACTAGGAAGTAAGATGTAGCCAGAGTAACACAGAGATGTTTAAAACTATTTTGAATTCTTAGTAGAACAAAAATCTGAATATATATTAATTTAAAAATTACCTGCTGTTTGATTTAGCCTATTCTTTAAAAATATGGGGGGTTATGTCATATACCAGTGTACATTAGAATATAGATCAAGAAAATAAGATACTACTTTTAAATTTTTTTTTTGCTTTTAGAAATTACATTTGGACCATAATAAATACGTGAAACTCTAAATGAGAGAATTTCTCCATCATCCCTGGCTCCATATTACTGTAAAAGAAATAGGCATTTGTATTAAACAGTCTGTAAAAGAGAGAAACAAATTCAACAAAGAATGGAAGCAATGTAAAACGACTTACCTGAGCATTCCAGTTGTGATGCAAGGAAAATATCTCTAACTCCTGATTGTCAATTATTTTTTTTTCTCCTTTTATTTTTCTGTACAATACAGTGGCAAATTTGCAAGTTGTATGGTGACGTTTGGATAGAAATATATGTGTTCCTTTTTCAAAATTTTCAGAAAAAAAAAGAAAAATAACCCAGCATTACAGAGTTAAAGTTGCTGTAATGATATGTTCAGGCTGTGCATCTGCAGCAACATCACACAGTGGAAGGTAACTGAGTAGCATAAGGTAGTTTCTTCATTCCCACAGCAGTTGGTATACATACCTGTGGTAAATTTGTCTTTTTTTTTTTTTTTTAATATATAAGCTTTTGAGCTATGAGTTGATTTTATTTGTTTGTTTCTCTTCGTGCTTTCTTTCCAAAAGTTCGTAGTATGTTAATGGAATCTTGTAAGCAGTGCATTCAGGAATGTTTTTCAAAACAAAACAAAAAAAAAACCAAAAAACCAAAACAAAACAAAAAAATTATTGGATAGCTGCTCCAGGAAAACCAAAGCAAACCAAACAAACAAACCAAAATTGCATACAGAGAAAAACCCACTGAAATCCATTGCATCAGCAATTCATGAGGCAAATTGCTTCAATATCAGTTCCTGATGTTAATGAACAAATATTATGTAGCAATAGATGGAAATTAAATCTTCACTTTAAGATTTGTCTTACCTACCTGTAACTATTCTTCTGCATTTTAATTGCAAACCTTTTGCCTCCTTTGTGGATATGTTTTTCCTTTGTCACCTCAGGAGTAACTGGTTGTTGGATTCTGTAATATCTTATATAGGCTTGGTGGAAGATGTGGCCTTCTTTGGTATGTTTCTTTATAGAACTTATTTGTTGGAATCATGCCCCTCCATGGGTAAATTACACCATTTACAAATTGCTTATTTGTTTCTCACCTTGGTATGTAGAAAGATAATGTATTCTGAAGTATGGCATATATATATGGCAAATATATATGTCATATCCATCATATGACCATATACAGGATCTGAAGTTCTAAATGGTTTTATGTGTATGTTTTATAACTCAAAAAATAACAAATGCTCACCTCAGGAAAAAAAAAACCCACAACAAAAACAAACCAAGAAAACCCAACAAATCAGAACTGAGTGGGGGTTATTTGCTTCATCTTGATCAAATGTTTGCTCAGGTTTCAGCAGTGTTAATTACTGTTCCTGGCTCCAGGTTCCTGCAGATATTACATCTGTTGGGGAGAGGTTTCCATTTGCATTTTCTTCCTTTCAGAAAGTAATGATGGTCTATGAGGAAGGCACGATGCAGACTCCAAGCTGCCCTGATACTTTTGGTTTTGGTCTTAACCTTGAACTTAAGATGAGGAGAAAGAATGGGACAGAAGGAAAAAAGGAGGCACTGGGAATCATCATAACTTGGCTGTGAGCATGAAGCCACTTGGTGTCAGGAGCAGACATGATGCCTCTCAAGACTTTTGCCTTGCAGTGGTGGCTACATGAGTAAGCAGTGCCTTAGTGCACCTTGTCATCTGCTTCTTCCTTGTCTACTGGTTTCACTATTTCTCAGTTAAACCAAGTGTTTCTGATACCCACGTTAGCAAACCCAGTTGATTTTCAGGAATGCTAGCAATAGCTGATGTTGCTGTGTAGCCAGACATACAGTAACTTTCCACACAAGTTTTGCACTCAGGAATTTCATAAGTGGCACAGACACAGAGATTTGTGTTACCAAAATGACATGTTTTATTCAGGCTTTTTGACAGTGATGCATAATACTAACTGCGTCTGGGAGGAAGCAACACGTTTGTCTTTTTATCCAGTTCAATAACCTCTACTGGTTGTGCTTACTCCACAGAAGAAAGAATAAGATGAGGACAAAGGCTTTAATTTTTAACTCCCCCTAGCTACTGGAATCTATTTGACCATTCCTTTTATAAATTTAGCTTTGTAGAAAGGCATTAGAAATCACTGATCTGCAAACTTTTCTCTCAGCTTTGATGGAACCTTCTGTCCAGACTCATCTGTGATGCTTTTCACTTGTCCTACTTACTGGGCGGCCTACCATTCCCAACAACTATCTAATATAATATTTTTTTTCCTCTCCCCTGCAAAAGTAAATTTAACCTCACAACCACTTGGTAGGGGAGAATTTTATCTAGCAACCACATACAGGTCTGAGAAATAAGGATATTAGATTATTTGTCAAATTGTATTGTCTTTCTCTTTTACAGCACAGTAATAAAATGGTCTCTTCCATAGTGGTACTTCATTGAGAATTCCCTAGTTGCGCTTCACCAAGTACAACTAATTACTAGAGGAGCTTTTCATACAGAAAACTGTTGATAGAGCATCTGAAAAAAAAGAAAAAAACCCAATAGAGCACAACCTCTTGGAAATACAGTGCATGGGATTAAAATGTTCTTTCTTACTCCATACTATGCCCTTTGTTCCTCTCAAAGAACAGCTCCAGGTATTGATATGGTTTGGGAACTGATCTGCTGGAAGGCAGTGAAGAGGAAAAGGATCTGGTGGTCCTAGTTGATGGGAGGTTGACCGTGAGCCCACAATGTACTCTTGTGGCCAGCAGGGCCAATGCCGTTCTGGGGTGTATTAAAAAGGGTGTGAGAGAGGTTCTCCTGCACCTCTACTCTGCCCTGGTGAGGCTTCATCTGGAGTACTGTGTCCAGTTCTGGGCCTCCCCAGTTCAAGAGGAACGTGGAGCTGCTTGAGACATACCAGCATAGAGCCACAAAGATGATTAAGGGAATGGAACATCTCTGTTATGAGGAGAGACTGAGGGAGCTGGGGCTCTTTAGCTTGGAGAAGAAGAGACTAAGAGGTGACCTCATCAATGTTTATAAATATGTGCAGGATGAGTGCCAGGAGGATGGAGCCAGGCTCTGCTGGGTGATGCCTCATGACAGGACAAGGGTCAATGGGTAGAAGCTGAGGCAGAGGAAGTTTCGTGTAAACATGAGGAGGAATTTTTTCCCTGTGAGGGTGACAGAACACTGGAACAGGCTGCCCAAGGGGGTTGTGGAGTTTTTCTCTCTGGAGATATTCAAAACCTTGCCTGGATGTGTTCCTATGTGATCTGGTATAAGAGATCCTTCTCTGGCAGGGGGGTTGGACTGGATGATGTTTCAATGTCCCTTCCATCCCCTGATATTCTGTTATTCTGTGATTTGCATTCTAAAGTTGTTTTGTTTTTGTTGGTTGGTTGGGGATTTTTTGTGTTTGGGTCGTTTGGTTTTTTTTCCCTCTACACTTCTTCATTTATTTCTCTTTTCCCTGATACACCGATTACTGTCTGTCCTTCATTTATGAGCATGCTAAAAATTGTGAAGGAGTTGCCTGCACATTATACTTTGTGGGTCTGCATTATTAGCTCTGGGCTCCCACAGCCCTCTTTTGAAATGACAGATTTCTCTCCTCATCTTACTCCAGGGGGCTGAATTTGCTTGCTGATATAGATTTATTTTTTTTTTAATTGTTATTGTGCTTTAATTCAAGGATTAAGGATAAAATGGGGACCTGACCTTCTGAATGCTTAAAATGCTGAAAATAGGAGTGAAATGCTACTGTTGCTAATGGTTTATTAGGCGAAAGTCACAGTTTGCCGATATTTTCTTTAAATAAATTTAAACTTAATCCTGCAGAAGTTATACAAATCAATTTCATTACTAATTAGAATTATAGAATTTTCTTCCATTAAAAAAAAAAGGAGGTACTTGACTCCATAAGGTCAATATATTTACCTTCTAAATATATTCCAATATCTGTTAATGTAATCCACCAATTAAAAAGTCTATAAATAAGTATTTACTCAGTAGATTATCATGTCTCTGAAGGGAGCAATTAGGCTTTTAAGGAGAATTCTTAAACATTTCCATGGGGGTTTTAATATTTTCTTTAGTACTTTCTCACACAAATGCATATTTCAGAAATCATCTTTGAAAAGCTAGTAATTCATGATTAAGTTGGACTTTGCACCCTGATGATAAATGGTCTTAAAGTGAGTGTTGACAGTGTATGTGTAGAAGTATATATTTCCATATATAAAATAAGGAGGCAAGTTTTCTTTCCTGCTGTGGTGTTGTATATGTTGCTACATACTGCAACCTTTGGTGTAACTGGTTATTGAGTAAGAATAATTTTTGACCTACAAGGCATTTTTTTAATGTATTTTGTATACTGGAGATAAAGGGATTTAAAACTTAATGTAGACATCACTGAGCTGGGCTGATTTAAATTAGCTGATCATCTGGCCCATTCTCTTTGAAAACAGATAATCAGCTTCAGTAATTGACTGAGATTTGTGGGTTTCATTTCTTTCATTTTACATTTAATTGTATAAAACAGTGGCATGCAAATGTAGCCAAGATTATTAAAATTATTGATCACCTATACTATCCAATCAGCTACAAACTCTTCAAAGTTATAAACCATTAGTTTTAGGTTATATTAGAAATTCATCCAATTAGAAAAAAAAATAATAATTAAAAGGATTAAAGATGTGTGTCAAAATATAATTGCACATTGTAGAGCTAGAAAATGGTAATAGTAGGACTGGCAGTCATTCTTATAAGAGAAGGCAAGGATAAATGGTGAAAAATTCAAATATGAGTGAAATACCAGTAAATGTTATCACAGTATACATTATAACCTGCTGTGATTTTTCTCTCCCATGGGTCATATCTTTTACCTCTTTACTTCCAAGGTACCATGACCATGAAAGAAAACTCTTTCTCAGATATCTGGCCCATTTTCTCAATACTTTTTTTTCCCCCCTTTCTTTCTTTTCATTTAATTGATTGAATTAATAAGTTCTAGATTTAATCTGCAATTCCTTTAATATGACAGCTATGAATCAGAGAAATGCAAAGCTAAAATAAATCTACTAACTCTGGAATCACATCATTTTACGTATTTCTCTTTAGAAAATATGGTCTACTTAGAGCAGAACAAAATTCACTGTATTTTCACTGTGAAGTTTGAAAGTAAAACTATACATGTTGTACAGCTATCAGTATAGCAGACTGTAAGTCATAATAAGTCATGTAGTAAGCAATGGCAAACGTGAGAAAAAAGGGGCTTGTATCATTGACTACTAATGTAAATCCAAGCTACTTGAAAGAGTGGCTTCCACTCAAGCCACATCTAGCAAAAAGACAGTGTCAGCCCTGGACACCACAGAACACGGTGATTTCTAGCAGTCTTGGCTTATTCTTCTCTCACAAACTTCTCAGTCCTGCAACAGGGCTTTTTCTTATCCTTAGGTGATGTCAGCATTTTGCATATTTTAGTGAATGCCTCAGATTCTCAGCAGCATCTGGAGTCCTCTCCACAATTACACAGTGCTTTATGCTAACCTGACAAGCAGGAGATGCCTGCCTAAAAAGATGTGTTGGTGTTGTGTCACTGGCACACCGAGGCTCAGTTATTTAGAATTGGTAGAAAATACGCTGCTATACTGCAGCTATTAAATGACAATAACTAATTAGTGGGCTGTTTAAATAGACAAGTAAAAATAGGTCAGAAAATTGCCTTCCTAAGGTTGCTGAGCTGCAACCTCTCCAGTTCTCTGGACAAGGACCACATTCACAACCAAAAGCATTAGCAGAGCATTTGGAAGAATTATAACAGTGAAAGAGTGTCTTTTAATGCTGAGTATTCTCAATGGCTGAAATTACTGCAAAGTGTCCATTTCCCTGAAGTTATTTAAGTGCCCAAAGTGGCAGATGGATATAATTTTCAGAAGTATATAGATGAATAACTCTCATTGATCTAAATCACAGAGAAATTACCAGATTCCCATATGAAATCTCACTTTGCAATTATCTGCATACTACAAATATTTCCATTGGACAACGACTCAAGAAACCATCTTTGTTTATTTAAACTCCAG
The DNA here is from genome assembly GCA_013396675.1 of Eubucco bourcierii. NCBI lineage: Eukaryota > Metazoa > Chordata > Aves > Piciformes > Ramphastidae > Eubucco > Eubucco bourcierii. Next base: position 145,005 of record VWZE01000080.1, read on the forward strand.
CTTAACTTTTCATACATGCTCAAAATTAAGCATATGCTTGTGTGCTTTTCTTAATAAACATAACTTAAGCATGTGAGGGTCCTCCTCATCCAGAGTATGTGGCGGGGTTAAGTGCCATTGTTAGCTGGAAGTCGCATTGCTCTTTCTCCTGACTTCCACATTTTCAAAACTTTGACATTGTGAATTGAAATGTATCATTTTGTCTTAAACCCAGGGGGAATTTGAAACTTAATCTGCTAATGTGGAATAGAAAATAGATGGAGTAGCAGCTAAGGGTGTTGACTGAAAGAAGAAAATGAAGACTTAGAAAAATAATCCTCATTTAAATCCCTGAGGCAGCATTTTGAAAATCTTTGCCTCAAGTATCAGCTGTGTCAGCGATTGATACAAAACAAGGTGTGTGGGGGTGAAGAAGTACTTCAGATAGAAACTATTTGTTTCTCAAATAAAATAAGGGCCGCAGAATGTTTCTTCAGTAGCTGTGCATAGTTCTTTATTTTTTTTTAAAGATCTATTCATTGAATAACAAAGATAAAAAATGTCAGACCTTCAAAGGTTTTTCAGTGATGATGTACATTAACAAAGTCTTAATTCATGTAATTAAAGGATAGAAATATATCATTCATAGTCTCCAAAGAATTAAAGAAAAATTCCTGGACGGAGAATTTTCCCCAGTCTATCATTTATAGCAACATTCTTTAGTCTTATTTAAAAAAAGAAAAAAAAAAGACAACCCGTGATCTGTAAAATATGTAAGCATGTAAGAGGGCAAAATTAGTTACTAAAATGAAGTGCTTGTTTGTTTTTCCTCTTTGGGAGAGGGAAGAGAATGTTATTTTTGCACCGTCCCATTTGGGTTGGAGTTACTAATTTCCTAGTGTGTTTAGGCCACTAGAGAAACAGCAAATTGAGTTACAGGCTGTAGAGTTTGGAGAAAGCAGGCACACCCTCCATGCGCTGTCTTGCTTCATTTCTGTTCCTCTCTTCCTAGATGGGAAATATCAAGCTGCATCTCTGGACTAGGTTCTAAATTCACCTTGGATGATCCAAATCAGGAGTGTTTTACTAAAATGTATGTGAGTGTAGCAAGGTGCTACAGACTGAGGTTTCAACCTGTCTGTATTCTGGAGGAGAGAATGAGGAAGGGAGGAAGACAGGTAAGAGAGCAGAGCTCTCTTGGGCAGGCTTTGTTAGACAAATTAGAAATGAGCTATTTCTAATCATCCATTCAACTGAGCTGGTCTAGTCCTCTTCTAATGTGGCCCTCGATCCAGCTTTTTTTTTTTTTCCTTTTTACTTTGCGGTCCTGCCCATATGAGAAATAAATTAATAATAATAATAATAATAGTGATAATAAAAAAGCAAAGCAGAAATAGGCTGTGGAGAACAGGCTGTTCTCCAGTGAGGAGGTGGAGGAGGACACCGACCTAAGGTTCTTGCCAGCTGAGTTGCACTGTGGCCTTTTTTCAGTGGCAGGAAGCATCAGTCATATCCCTGCAGTTATGGCAAATAGTGTTTAATTTTAAATATTCATTGTGAATTGGGAGGTTGTATCCCATAAGTTGCTCTGCTTGGGTGTCTAATAACTGAACAAAGTAGGCCTGTTGTGAGTTTTAGATCTCTCTCCACATCTTCTCTTGGCTTATGTGTTCTAACTCAAAGTCTTTTGTTTTTGTTTTTTTTCTGGTAATTATTGTATGAAATTCTAAGCTATTTTTAGCATATCATGAAAACTGCTGGAGTCCAGACTCATATTTTGGCATGGTTCTTTAACAGACAATAGGTCTTAATCCACTTTTATACTGTAAAGAAATGTTTATACCCAACAGTTAGCCATTACAGCAAGTAAGGAAATAATTATCAGAAATTTAAGGTGTAGGTATTTCTAATGAAAGAAGAAATGGGATTTCACTTGTATCATGGAGTGGATAACCTTAGACTTAAGTGCAGTGCTTCTGTGTTCACTTAAGCAGAAGCTTCCTTCCTGAAAGCCTGCTGTAATATAAGCTCTATATTTCTGTTACTTTAGGCAAAAACTAAATGGTACAAAAACCACACCACCATGTCAGTATAGTTTTGAAAATATTTATCATTCCTTGCAAATTATATATAATTATTTTGTTAAATGCCAGTTACTTCAGTACACCTGTACTAGTGGGTGTCCCTGCCTATGGCAGGGGGTTGGAACTAGATGATCTTTGAGGTCTCTTCCAACCTTACCATTCTATGATTCTATGATAGAATTTGGTAATCAGATTGTTAAGTATCTTTAATATACTTAGGCTACTAGGTTAATACATATATTGGTATGTTCTATAGTTTAGTGAGGAGGGCTTATGTAATTTCTTAACTTTCAAAACTACAGCTATACTCCGCAAGTTAATACAGAAAAAAAAGTTAATATATTAAATGCACTCTCTGAAACTGGTGCAACTTACCTAGATTATCATGTTAAGACTTACTGATCACAGAATCATAGAAGCATAGAATGGTAAGGTTGGAAGGGACCTCAAGGATCATCTAGTTCCAATCCCCTGCCATAGGCAGGGACACCTCCCACTAGCACTCAAGGCCTCGTCCATCCTGGCTTTGAACACCTCCAGGGAGGGAGCATCCACAACCTCCCTGGGCAACCTGTTCCAGTGTCTCACCACCCTCATTGTAAAGAATTTCCTCCTGACATCCAGTCTAAATCTTCCCTCTGCCAGTTTAAACCCATTGTCCCTCATCCTGTCATTACAAGATCTTGTAAATAGTCCCTCCCCAGCCTTCCTGTTGGCCCCCTTCAGATACTGGAAGGCTACTCTAAGGTCTCCTCGAAGCCTTCTCTTCTCCAGACTGAAGAGCCCCAACTCTCATAGCCTGTCCTCATAGGAGAGCTGCTCCAACCCTCTGATCATCTTTGTGGCCCTCCTCTGGACCTGCTCCAACAGTTCCATGTCCTTCCTGTACTGGGGGCTCCAGAACTGTATACAGTTCCAACTGTACACAGATCCAGGTTAGCTAGTCATGTTTCACTTTCTGCAAAGCATGTGTTGTATTTTTTGCATATACACCATCTACATTAATGAACTCGATCCTAATAGCCTCAATATTTTGAAACTTTTTTCAGGCTACTTACACATGGTGTTTAGTGAATCTTGTAATGATGCTTATTTTAAACTGAAGTTTGAATAATGTAAAATTACTCAATTTGAATAAAATAGTATTAGGTACATGCATTATAAAAACTGTGCTTGTTCTCTCTAGTACCAAGCATTGGAGAGGAAATACCCTCAAATTGTGTCAGGGGAGGTTTAAATTGGCCATTAGGAAAAAAATTCTTTACTGAAAGTATGGTCAAGCATTGGAACAGGCTGCCCAGGGCACTAGTGGAGTCACCTTCCTTGGAGGTGTTAAAACAGGCATGGACATGGCACATCAGGACATGGTTTAATGACCACAATAGATCAATGGCTGGTGGTCTTAGAGGCATTTTACAACAGAAGCAATTCTATGATATAGTCTTCTAAAATGAGACGGCAGACTGATTTTTTTTTTCTTTTTTACTGTGCTACCTATACATCATTGAACTGGAGGAATTATGTCAACTTAAGCATGAAGTTTCAGAGCAAGAACTCAACCTTTAGTTAATGAATCTGAAAAAAAGGGAGTACAATTTGTTTTACATTGTTTTCCTGTGGGATAGCGTATTTCTTTATTCTACATGTGTTATATACCTTATTTGGTTTCACTACACACACTGCAGTCAAGGACATTATCCAGATCTGGAACAAGCCCCGAAGGATGCCTGTCCCTTAAATAACAAGGTTTTGTCAGTCTGCTCCATATATAATCTTGCTTTCTTAAATTAAGAAGCATTCAGCAGAAAACTTTCCAGATTTCTAAATCATTCTGAGCTTTGAAAGAGCAGACATCACTCTGAGTAAGTATGGAAATTGGAGATGCCTTTTCATATTGATAGTCCAGTGTTCAATTTGCAATCTCTCTGAATATATTTAATCTCTATATTATTGTAGTTAATTTAAGGTCTGTTTGTTTTCACAGTTGATATCTATGTTTCATTAATGCAGAAGTAATTAATTTGAGCATTTTTCTTAAAAGTCCTCTCGGTTAACAAATTATAAACCTTTTATTAATTCCATCATTTTAAAATAGTTTGTAGATTTAGAATCTATCTAGATCTCTCTTTGTAAGTTTTTCCTGCGGGTAGACTAACTTAATCCATAGTAGCCGGATATTTTAGCAGTGTATCAATGCAGTGATTCTGCCTCTCTGCAGATACATGTTACTTGCTGTGTTCTACCTTGCTACTTCAAGACCAGAAGGTTGGCATCAAAGAGGATGAAGCAAAAGCTTCATTTACTGGGTTTGGCTTCAGCAGCAATGGGAAGCATTAGATGTTAATGAAAAAGGGTGGGGATAAAAAAAATGTGAAACTTGATGGGAATAAAAGGAAAATATTAATCTGAGAAAAAACAGAGTAAGGAAAGGTTACAGTTTTCTCTGTTACCAGCCCTTTTCCAGTATATATTTTTGAGGTAACATCATTAGATGACAGAATTTTAGAATGTGAGTGATGCTGTGTACAAACACTGCCTCTGATGCTCCAGAAAGAGACTGAAATTAAAGTCATCACTTCTTTGCACTGTGGGATTCATCCTTCCTTTGCTCATAAGAGCAGGTAAATGGTGCTGCTATTTAAAATACTGTCTACCTTCAGTGTGCATATGTGTGGGGTAGAGGCAACAATTCTCTTACCCCTGGAAAATTGCTGGCGTTGTACAGGTTGGAAAGAGATTTTTTTTTTCCCCCCCTTTCTGCACATTGTAATGTCTTCTACATAACTTGCATTGCAAGTATGTTTAGTTCAAGGTGGAAGTTATTCAAGTGAAAGGTTAAAATATCAACATCCTTAAAATGTTTGAGATCTGTGCCTGCTATGTGTAACTTCATGACAAAGAAGTCTATAGTAGTCCTGCTTCCAAAATGCTGAATGACAGCACAAGCAAATGTGTTTTCCAAACAGCTTAATTTTCATGTTAATAAAGGACACTATTATAGGGTATTTCAAAAAGTGGCCAGGTAAGCCACTGGCTTCATTCTTTTTCAGATTTCAATAGTTTGTGGTACAAGAACCTATGTATAGGTTGTGCCTGCGAGATCAGTTTGTGCTGTGTGGCAGGCCTTGTTTATAAAGTGTAAAGTCATCTAGTTTACAGCCAGTTTTGTAATTTGCTGTACTTTGCTTTTATGAGTGTTACATGTAAGAGCAGCTCCAGAGATAGAAACTTTCAACTTTGTAGGTCAGATTAACTCCCTAATTCCAACAAGAAGACAGTTTATTTATTAAAGATAAACTTAAGACAATAACTTTATGACTTGTAATTCTACAATGCATGTCTGAAAGGAATGTAGAGGTCCAAACAAGGCTATTTCAAAAGATATTGCAAGATAAATCTCTAAATAAGGAGGTTTGGCTAGCTTCAAAGTTTGGGAAACATTTCAGTTTCTATTATGATTATCACCTAAATTTCTGCTGTTATTCTCTAATTTGAAAATTGTTAATGTTCATATTCTAAGTGATGTTTAGAGAGTGAATGCATAGGATTCCTTAAAATGTTAATATTTGTCTAAACAGTTTTTACAATGCCGTTACATTAGCCTATTTAACACTTGCATGTGCTAGCCACTTTAAGAGGCTGCAGTGATTTCTAAAAAGTTTAGTAATTGTTCCCTGCCAGGTTTAATAATTTTATAGTGTGCCATGCTAATTCACTGAGAAAATCTTCATTCTGCACTGAGTAGATTTGGTTATTTCCATCTGTGTGTGTTTTTTCAGCTGCATTGTTTTCTGGTGTACATAGTGCGAAATATCTTAGGTGCGAATATTGGTGAAATGAAAGAGTGGTTTTGAGTTCATGTTTATTCATGAAGACTACAATTGCTGAATGCAATCTAGAAATGCTGATAAAAGGCATCCTCTCTTCATTCTTTCTTCTCCCGTAGAGAAAAATATGATAGCTGTTGCTAAAAGGCACATTATTTACCCTGTTTTGTGCTGCAATACATCCTCTCTATTCCATTTGTAAATAGAAATGTTCACAGTTTGCTTTAGGTGCATGGGACTGGATTTATCTTTTCTGCCTTTAATATCTACAGCAGAGATGCCTACATCTGAACTCATAACCTTGGATTCTCTTTAGAGTCACTGGGAGGCACTAGGCATTCTTAACACATTTAACCAAGCCAGTGGATGTGTTGCAACCTAGAAAGGCCTGTTTCCTCGTGACTGAGAGAAATCTGTACTGCCGCTTTAAAAATCCTTAATATACTCATTAGTATGGGCAGATATTTCAGTTGTTTCAAATCCACCTCAGTTATTTCAAATCTACTTCAGTTATTTCAAATCTACCTGAATATTCAATTCGAGCCTGAGACTTGGAATGAGGATTTGCCAATTCAGACTTTAGGATATTCAGTAGCATCATGATGACGTTCTGATAAGGCAGAAGACAGGCTAAAATCTCTTCGAGTTTTGCTTGCTTAGTATTTTGTGGCTATTTGTTCCTTCATGTCTTAATTCTGGAACCACCTTGCAGTGCTCAAAACCTATATAATAAAGGCTACTAATGTGTTTTTTCCCCCTTTGTAATACTCTTAAGACCCTTTTTGTTAGATTAAAACATCCCCCCTTTATTTTCCTTGCAGTGGTGCTTACATAAATGTTTGGGATTCAGAAAATAACTAATGGAAAAATAAATTGCTATCGTATCTTGTAATTCTTTATTGCACCTGCTCATACTTACTAATCCAGTCATGTTGACCTTTATGTGAAGATGATTCCAGCAATGATAATGAAGGCTTTCTCTTAAAGTTGACAGAATTGTGTATGTAAGCAGGTACCCATACTACAGGCTTCCCATTGTCCGAGTGGCATTTCATCTGATCCCAGAAGAGGTGAACTTTACTAAGACTGGTTGTGTTTTGCACTAAACAGACTGCTGGCCTTCCACAGCCAGTGGCTTGCCCTGCCTGTCACTTAACTCAAGGTGCAGGTGCCAATATAAAAAAGAAAACCAGGGCAGCACAAGGGATGTGTTTAAGGTCCTCCTGCTGCTCTGGGGAGTGGGCAGAGACCCAGACACCTAACCAATGCCCACCTATCTGTCTGACTTCCTCTCAAGTGTGGGCATTAACATACACATTAACAAAGCCAGGCATATACCTGAAAAACACTATCGGTGCAGTAGCTCTACACCTATGCAGAAGATAGTGTTTCCCCAGAGTGCCTTAAAATTTCTCTCATCCTCAAAATGCATCTACTGTATAAACTAGTGCTAAGCACTATGAAAACTATTTTCTTCTCTTTTTTCCCTTTCTCTTACGGTATGCAATCTTCTCTTTACGAGGATTTGAAAAGGAAATCCTGAATCTGTTCTTTAACGTATAATTTTGGTATCTAAATACAGCACTTGGGATTAGCAGGCTTGTCAGAAAAACAAGAATTTATACGTTCAAAAAACTCAACAATCCGCCTCCAGCTTTTCAACTATGTCAGGCATTATTTGGTGGCACACAGCTGCTGTAAGATGAAGAGAGAGGAAGTGCAATGAAAAAAAAAAAATAAAAAAAGGTGTCATTTTAAGGACATGCTCTGAAAATAATGAACTCACCCAAAGCACTTTGTATAAAGTGGTTTACATGCCTCTGAAAAGAGATGAAAATGTGCACTCATCTCACATTTGGGCAAGTGTTAATTATAGACTCACTGACAACAAGATCAAGTCTTCTAGAAGTTGTTTCTTTCATTTGATTTTATCTAAGAACTAAGAATGCTATGACTTGTATTCATCCTCCTCTTCCTCTCCTCTCTGCACACAGATACTAGTTGACTTCGTAAATCAGGTATGAAATAAGATACAGCCAGTTGACACTTATAAATTATTTCATGGAGGCATGGAGATTGCTATTGTTATTCCTGATGATAGAAAAAAAATCCAAACAAACAAAAATAAACAAAAGCCAAAACACTCCCCCAAAACAAAAACAACCTCCAAAAATAAAAACAAAAACAGACACCACCACCTNCTACCTGTATTTACTAGTAATGTCAGATGTAGCTCAAGTCAGATTTTCCTACTCTTCTGCTCTCTTTGCTGTTTAACCTTTGTCAACATTTTTCTCATGTGAAGCTGCAAAAGAAAGACCGAATTTTTATAATTTAAATTGCTTCATCAACATGGTATATATACCTTTGCTTCAAGTGCTTTGCTTGTGAGTGCCTAATAGTGCCCTTTAGTAATGCTGACAGCTTTTCTGATTATCTGCTGGTCATATAATTTGAAAATATTTTACAAAAAACAACATGCATAATATCAAATTGCAAATCTGACCTCTTGATTTTGACAAAGTTTGAAATGTTCCATTAGTTTTACAAACAAAATTTACTCTTTGTCCTACTTCTCCTTCTAGCTCTCTTCTTACCCTTTTAGTGTTACCAGTAGAAGGTTTTCATTGTATTTCCTTGAGTTTTCATTGCAGGTTCCATAGGACATCATCATTGGTCTTCTTCAGCCACAGTCATAGTGGGTATCCTCCTGCCCTGGTTCAGATTCAGCCAAGAACTGTAGAGTATCTCCCTTCCCCAGGGCATCTCCTGAAATCTCTTCAATGACAGGTTATCTTCATGTACATGTAGCCTTTGGCCCAGACTAGAAAGTTAAATGACTCTTATACCTCCTAAATGCTTCTCATTTCCTCTGTAACGCCTACTTTTATAACCTACTCCATATTCTCTTCTGATATACAATACTATTATACCATTGTTCCTTTCTTTTCTTCATTTCTAGGTGTATAGCTGAGTTGGATATGACTACACATAAATACACCTAAATATTAATTGGGGTGTTAGGGAGACTTATAAGAATAGAAATAAAAAAGCATTAACCTCTAAAGTATATTAAAGTTCCAAAACTGACTTGAAATTCAGTGCTTATAAATATATCTTAATTTAAAACTGTATTCTTCTACACTGTGCATGGGTTTGATGGCAGTTTTCAACACAAGTGCTCAGAAGCCTAAGGCATGGGGATTACTCTTTCTTCTTCCCTCTTGTCCTCCTCGGAGAAACAATGTTATAAACATAGAAAACAAAGATCACTTAGCTCAAAACATTCTGATGCTTCATATATAAACCAAAATATTTTATTATGAGTGTCAGAGTTTCAAATAAACATGCTTGTCAAGCACCTAAAGGAGTTTGCCAAAGAATCCAGTGCTCCCTCTTGTGCTATACTACAACCTCCAGCTGACTCATAACTATATTCTTAATCAGAGGACACCATATTCAGTGAACAGTTTAGAATGATAGATTGTGGTAAGGGTAAATCATTGAAATTACCAAGAAGGGGGATATTCCTTCTGGAGGCTCATGCTGGGCAAGGTAATCCTAATGTGAACAAATTAAATCTCTACATGCCATGCTAATTATATAATCTCCTTGGTTTCTCTGGAACCCCCTCTGTTTCTGTTGCTATGCATATCGCATGTATCAAGTGGGAATTCACAAGGACATCTCAGGCTTATGTGAGGTGCCATGCAGTGCATTAGAGTAGCAGCTGTGCCTCTCATCTCATCATTTTTTGCTGCTTACTCCACAAGATGGTAGAAGAAAAATATGGGAAAAGACGTCTTACTAAGAGACATTTGTAGTCCTCCAAGAAAAACATGCTTATGGAATATGCTCCTTGTGCTGTGGTGGCAGCTGAGGAAAGCTTGTGAACGGAAGAGCCTCCCAAGCCAAGTACCTCGCACTTCATTTTTAGGTAGTCCTCAACAGTGTCACCGCGGACCACATTTGTACTCTTTATTTTGTCGTGATAATATAATCCAATTTTCAAGTGGCTGAAGTGAAATGTTGATAACAACTTCCCATCTTTTTCTTCTTCTCAGTGGAGCCTGATGTTCTAGGCATAATATATAAAGAAAATATTTGTGTAGGATCTCCATGTGATATGAAAATATTTTTAAATTAATGAAACAATAATAGGTAATATACAGTAGCAAAATCTAATATTTATATCCCAGTAGTAAGTTTTCAAACTTGTCTCTGAAGCAATAGGTTGCAACTTGAAAGAAAGGCTGACATCTGTGTCTTATATATAAATATCTTTCTCATGACAGCAATCCTTTTTCTCAGATACTTTGCTACTTATATTTCTGTGAGTCTCATGTGCTGTAACAACTCTACAACAAAAAAATGTTCACAGACTCTTCAGCAGTAATAGAGCAGATATTTTCTTCTAGAAGAAAAGAGTTGGTGTATCAGCATTTAAAAAACCAAATAATTCCTTCCACTCCCTTTTCAAATAACACAAACTGATGTTTTCAGTGTTTTGTTTATGAAAATGAATAGTCTACAAAATATAGAAGCAATAAAGTGAAGTCATGTGGCTTGATGTTAGCATTTCAGTTTTCTGTGTGAAAATGTCTGCCACAACTGCCTTAACCACCTATAGATGTTTTTGTTCATCTGTTGCAAAAGCTGTCAAACACAAAAGAGAAGTATCCAAGTTTCTGATGATATTTGTGTTTTACTTAGTTCTTGACCATTTGGAATTCATGCATGTCTAATCTTCATAACCTATTATCGTGCTGCTAAATACTACTCCACAACCCTATGTATTTCAGAATTGCATTTACACAGGAAGTAATACTTGGCAAATTGTAATCCTTTTTTTCTGTTTGGAAACGTTATGCCTTTTGTTCTTTTGAATTGTAAAGCCTTTCTTTGTATCTGTGATGTTGCTGAGCTAAGCACATGTGGAGTTAAGTTGAGGAGTATTTGTATAAATTGCTGCAATACAAGTGCATGCATACACTGCAGCAACACGGATTCACAGATTCAGGGAGACCAAAATACAAGTTGCCATTGCATCTTCAGAGACCATCAAATGCTGTGGGAGAGTAAAAATTGAAATGTCAAACATCTAGCTTTATATTTTGACTTCAAAACTTGGAATTAAATTGGGTGGGGGAAGGGAACAGAATAGGGATGCACACCAAGCAATGGCATAGAGTAACGTGAAAAAAATGCAATATAGGCTTACAACCTTTGATAGAAGGTTTTTCAAAAACAGAAGGACTTGGAAAATATGTCATGATAAAGGAAGGCTTTATGAAAAGAAAGGAGCTTATGGAGTTGGATATTGAAAGAATCTATGTATTCTTATTTCTCCTTTTTATCAAAGAAACCATGCACTCTATTATGCTTTAACATATTGGGTGTGATGGGTATGTTGTAGATGTGGTCTGACAGGCTTGTTCTTCCTAGTTCATTTCACAGATTGTGAGCACCATTTTTTTTTCTGTCATTAGATAAAGTTGCTGACATACATTGCAGGTATTATTTTGATACAACAGCAGATGAAGCCATACAGAGCATTATCTATTGCTAAAAACTAATGATAAATCAGGTTTACTTACTTTTATGTGGGTTGTTTATTTAAAAGCTGCAGTGCTGATGCTGGCTCAGAAAAGTTTGAGTATCCACAATATAAAGAGGTGCTATGGGATGATGTTACTGATGGTGTAGACAAGGCAGCTGCAGAGGTACTGCAAGCGGCCCCAACTGGAGCTGAGCTGTACTGCTTGAGGTCATCATTACTGAATTATGGACTAACTCTCACCTGGGTAGCATACAACAGGGAGATCTCATTTGCATATGTAAATTTCATTCATTAATTAATATTTTAAACCTTAGAGGACCTCAGCAGTAAGGAAAAGCCTGTGTGTGGCTCTAGTCAAAGACTTGCTCTAACTCTGGAAATGTTTGCTATAACTTGGAAATATATTGTCTTATGAGTGGTCTGAAAATTTTTATAATGTAAGCTATTCCAAATCCTATCAGATTTGATAGTAATAGTTGTATTTCTTCCTTCTATTATCATTCTCTTCTTTATTTTTCTTCTCAGTATTTCAATCTATCATCTACAATGTGTGCAATAGTAAGAGAGGTGTTTGGTTATCTCTGTGAATATATAAACCCCAAATACAGGCAAGATTGCAAAAGAAGGTGATAAATGATCTCAAGAAGAATGTGTTCATAGTTGGGTAATTAGAGATAATGTAGTGATTGGCAGAAAAAAAAAAGAAGGGAAAAAAGAAGGGAATATTTAACAGTTGTTTGTGAAGTTATGAAAAATTAACTGAAATATGACTGTACTTCTTTTACCCTCAGAACAGTTGTATTTCCTGTAACACAGTATCCCTTATGAATATTTGTGAGGGCAGCACCTCAGATAACAGAATCCACTCTTGAATAAAAAGTGTTATTGAGATATTTGGAGTCTAAACATGTGTGCACATGTTTTTCAAATTGAGAATTACTGTGGAAAATGTGAGCTCTCTAGAGTAGCTTCCAGAGATATGCTTACTGTAGCAAGCACAGCATAGCATGGTTTAAACCAGGAGCTCAGGGCAGGGGCATAACAATTTCTAATGGAAGTTGATATTTTCCCAGTTCTTGCAAGGCAGCAAGCAATGTGTATCACTGTTCAAAAGTTTCTCTGCAGAAGAGAAAATTTTTTGAAGTAATTTGCTATACATTGCTATATTTCAGCAAATACTCCTTGAACCAGCTAAAAAATGTACACAAGTGGATCTGCTCACAGTGAATCTCACTAACTTCCTGTTCTTAAACAAATAGCTTCCTAAGTGGTTTCAAGTGTGTAGTTTCCTTCCTTTTGAAGCTTCCTTTTCCCCTTTTTTTCCCCTTTTTAAAAATTTAATATTGGTTCTGTGACAATTGTTAGTTTTTTCAAATGAGTATCACTTTCAGAGCGGGAGTGATGCAGATACGAGAGTGTAAAGCACCAAATGCATCAAATGACTATTCAGTGCTGTCTTGGGAAATGCAGTGCAATCCAGGAGGGATAATGAAGTGAAGGGATATTGGCACTGGCTATTTTTATTCGTAATCCACTCTCTTCTCATCCTATTGCTTCCCTAGCATTTTTCGAAGTTCTTTTTAGTTTAATTTTACACTGAAGTTTGCCCTCATGGGAACAGATGAGCTGAGGCAAACGTTTCTGTTGATTTTATTGGGAGTTGGGACAGGATCTATGTTTGTTTTTATTAAGAACTCCCACCAGGTTGTACAAATGTATATCAAAGCTTAAATGATGAAACTCAGCATGTCTGTAATTTGCTAATATATCAACTTTAAGGGTGGTTGTGCATGTGTGCACATTTCCGAAGATGTTGAAATACACTGATACAGATGTTAGCTGCACGTGGTTTAGGATCTGCCAGCTGACAGGTTTCTGCAAGCCTATGCATCTAAATTGAGTAGATGTTAATACAAAGCTGCTTTTGATTTTATTTATACTACTGCTACAATGAAAGGTGGTTGGAACAATAAACCTGGCATAAATGACACCTGAAAAATGAGAAAAATAACCAAAATCATTTGTGGAAGAAAGCAACATACACTTCAGAGATATATAGATAAAATAAATTCCTCATATGGATAGCTTAGCATCTCTATTTTTTATTTAAATGAATCCAGATTCTCAACTATAAAAAGGATAATTACAGGTATTACATGTATTACCATGTTGAGAAAATTTCCTTCATTTTGCACACAAATGTGCATATCACCTTAATTTAAGGATGTCTGAGTCCTTATACTTAGGAATAGTATGCATAGCTGACTGTGACAGACACTCAGCCACCACCGTATGGCATCTTTGTGAGCACTGGGTTGCAATGTGGTTTCTAGGGTAGTTTAGGATGTGTTTCTCTTTTGCATTTCAGTGTTATATTTTGCCAGCAAGTCACATATTAAAAATTGATGGACTGCCAAATGGCCTTCTAATGCACTCTTGTGAAAATTTCAAACTGAAAATATTTGATCGTAAAAGCAAATGGGTGAAATGTTAGATGTAAGAGCACACGTTGGGCACATGTAATTCACAACTGTCTGCCAAACAAAATCAAAAACATTGGACTGATACATCTGCAGCAGAAAACTGACCATGTAACTGAAACTATATTGTAATGACTTTTTTATTTTTTTAAGAGGGTTTTTTTAATGCTTCAGGAATCTGAAAAATAGGAAAACAGGAAATTTTTTATTCAATGTTTCACTTCAGGGCTTTTTTTAATTATACCGGTAACACACAAACAGAAACATAGATCCCTCTAGAAATTAAGAGAGTTATGTCTTATGAAACTTGTGCTGAAACCACTCAAGAAAAGAACACAAAATCTTTTTCACAAATAGATCTTAATGAAAAAAGTCATTATATGTTAGTATTTCTCCACTACTGATAATTACTATACCTATAATAAGAAGATGGAGAATTCTCATTTTATTGAAGATACTTAAAACTTTTCATGTCAAAGTAGTGGATATGAATATATTCCCCAAAGTTTATGATTTAATGAGATCATGAATTGGCGGAAATTATTTTTCACTGAACAAATCCCATCATTACTTCTGAAAATCAGCACTGAGTGTCAGTGGCAGACAAATTTTTTTTCCTTAACTGTGGTTGTGAAAGATTTTAGGAGACACAAATATGACCGTTTATAAATCTCTAGTGTGTACGATGCAGCACAATAAAGTTCCCAACCTAAATTTTTCTACTTTTGTCCATCTTCATGGTTTTTACAGTAGCACAAGTTATTGTTTACTGCTTCTTAAAAGACTAGTTGTTTAAAGGTGGATTTTTGAGTAGGATCGATCATTAGTGCCTCTCTAAATTATCGTGTGCAAAAGCTCTGTTTATATAAGAAGTTTATTCATGTTTATTTGACATTTTCCATTAAAGATGAATAAGAAGTATTCTTGTGTATTGCCAGTAATCCTATATTAATAGCCTGTGGGGAACTGAATAGCATTTCTGCCTGTATTTGATTCCTGCTAATTCCTAAAGGCTTATCAGTGCCGTACAGCATTGTGTAACTTCAAATATCAATATAGTTTCTTTTTAGCTTTTAAACTACAGGATACTATCTTTTTCCTCAGTTCAACATAATTTTCCTAGTAGAAAAGTCTACTCCCGATTTTAATTTTATAAACTTACCAGCTTGCTTTCTGTCAGTTATTCTGTTGCTCCATACCTAGTAAAGTTAAGCATCAACACAGAACAACTCATAGGGTGAGACGTCAAAATATCTGTGCTCAACCAATATTTCTGTTTGGAGCTTTACTTTGATCAGTGAATGAGTCTTCTAGGTGAGACACGAATGCTTTCTCTGTATGTTTCTCTTCATGTTTACTATCCTATTTTTGGTTTATTTCCTTTCGCATTTTGGGTGAGCATTTTGGGTTTTTTGAAGTTAGGCACTTAAGTCCTTGTTCAGGCGTATATGAGTGCATTATACTTCTGAGCACACGAGCAGTCACATCTGCTCTTGACTGTGGTTTAGAGCAATTTTTTTCAGTCTGAAAATCACCTCACTTGTGTTTTGATGGCTAAATGTATCTATGATTACCTAACTTTAGGTAGCTGAGTTTGCACATAAGAGATGTTCGTCTGAATGCAGTCTCCTTCAACATCTTTGCATATTGTGGTCTATACATGAACCTTTGTATATGTGTGTGTGTGTATAAACATGCATTTATGTACTAAGTTGTTTTTTTTAGCATATATAAACTTCCTGATCAGAACAACAATCTTAAGATGGCTTTGTACTATTATTTTACTTGGAATTAGGAATATGTTCTTGCACTCTCGAAGTCCTTTGTCTGCTTGCGCTCATCATTTGTGTGCTGCATGCCTCAGCTCAGCCATCCATACTGAATTCACCACTGGTTGAGGCACAGTGGGGGCATAGTGGCCAGTACCTGAGCACCATGCAGTAAAATTGAACTTCAGGCCAATAGTGTCAATTCACCAGAACTGAATTTCTTCTATGATGAAAATAAACAAGAATATGCATTATTGGAGCACAGGTAATTTTTTTCACTAGCCTTCCAGTAACCTAAAGCTACTGGGTGTAAAACCTCATTGGAAATGCTCCCTCCTCCCCATTCCTTTCTTTAATTTTGACAAAGAAAACACTTTTTTTTTGTTTGTTTGTTTAGTGATGGAAAAGTTGCTCCCTGACCTCTCCCTCCTCTGCACTTTTCTGATTTTATATAGTTTACATCAACTGAAGTATATATCATTTAAAATATGAATCATTATGTATAAATTATTTTTGCATACTTAGTAATGGGGATTTGAACTGAACTATGATGTCACATAATTACTTTTATAGGTTTGTGTTTAGTTTTGTGTTTATCTATGAGTACAGGCATTTGCTGAGTGAATGATATTTAGGTCATTTGCCGCTATCTTCATTCTGGAAAAAAAAGTAATTGTTCAGATCTGGGTTGTTGTTGCAGGAAATGAAGAGCAGGACTTAACTGAGTACATTTGTTATAGCCTGAATCTACAATATTTACTTAGACCATGGTTTGGGACAGGCATCACCAAACAAGCAAGTTTCTTAGTTTATAGAATTATTATTAAAGAGATAATTATGCTGTAAATTTGAATAATTTATACCCAAATGATATGTTTCGTGTACTCTTAATGTGCATTTTTACTGGAGAATATGTTTTCTGAGCATGGAGAAAGTTTTCATTTCGGGCTATTCTCAGAAGAGACACGCTTCCTGGTGGCATTGACTACAGCAGAACTGGCAGATGCATGCAGCTGATGAGCCAGGCCAGTCTGAATGGCAAGTTCAGTTTTAAGCAACAAGTTGAAGACACAGGACAGTGCTAATTTGTCTATAAACTGGTTAGAAACAGCTCTTTCATTAGTCTAATCCCTGTATATGCTTTCTCAATGTAATTCATGCTGCCTTACATTCAGCTACATTCAAGAAAAATGCATTCAACATGAGAAATGTTTTATGTTTTCCTGATCAACACTGTTAAAGGTCTGGTGAAATACAGAAAAGAGCAACAACAGAAAAAAGAAAAAGAAAAAGAAAAAAAAAAAAAAAAAGGAATGCACCCTTCTCCCCACCCTAGTTCAGCGGATAGTTGTTTAGTTTGCTTTCTGGAATGCTACCTGATCTCTGCACAGTGCTTTGTTTTCTACTCAGCGAAAGCCTATCTGCTTGCAGGATTACAGGGAGCACGTTAGAACCTGCTCAGCTCAGGGAAACTTCATGCACAAATCCTATGGGAGCATCATGATGACAGAACATACTTCCAGACTGAAAGGACTGAGAAGGCAAGCAAATATGAAGTGCATGATATATAATTGATGAAGAAGAAATCTCTAAATGTAACAGTTTCATTCAATCATAATAAAGTAGGTGAGAGTGCAGACATTGGAATTAAAGATACATGCACTCCTCTTCACAGAATGACACTTATTTTTCAGACTAAGACAGTAAGCACAAGCCTATATTTTTACCTAAAATCAAGAAATTAGTGTAAATCTCAAAAATGTTCTTAAAAAAGAGCAGACAAGTTTCACACACACACACACACACACACACACACCCTTCTTAAATTTGTAACAGAAGCAAGCTTCTTAAAGATTAGAAAAAAATGTCTCTGTTTTAAATAGATTACATCAAGCACTTGAAAAATCTTGAAAGAACAGAAGGTTGTAAGATGCAGAGAAGAGAGAGGTTAGCTGCCAAACATGTGCAAAACTTGTCAACCTTTGCAATGCAAAGAATGGAAGTTGGTTTTCTGTGAAGTATTCTGTAATTTGTTGGGAGTAGGTTTTAACAAAAATTGCAATGTACCATCATCCCTGTTGAATTCATACTGTCCAGAAGAATTAGGGATTTGCAAACTTTTCTGTGAGACCACAGCTGAAAGGTCAGTGCTTTTGAAGGAAATGTACTGCTGTGAATAGGTGTTGGATTGAACCAAGGTTACAGTGTACAAGACGACCAAATGGCTTTAGATGCTTATGTTTAGCCAACAAAATACCACTCTCCATTTGTAGCTCATGTAGTATGGAGTTTGTGGTGGTTTTGTTGTTTGGAGTTTTTTGTTTGCTTCATTTCACCTGTATGTAACGGCCTTTGAAGAGCTCGGAGGTGCTCTTGCAGCTTGCCAGTGCACCTCTGCATTATTTCTGGGTTTCTGTGGCTTGACTTGGTGGGGAGGTGAAGAGGAAGGAGTCATCAAGACACGGAGAAGAGAACAGTCGTCTTCTGCTGCGATTTGGGAGAAGGCTAGAATGTTTCTTGTAAAGTGTGGTGTTTCCAAAGAAACAGAATTTATTTAGTGACTTTTTGTGTGTTTCATTAGGTGTGTGATGCGACCATCAGTGGCATATGTCCAGCAAAAAACTCATTTTTCTACTGTACCGTGTTTGTTCATGACATTGAGGTCATTCTACCTTCGATGAAACTATCTCTTCAGCCAATGTAGTGAAGGGTGGCTATTATTAACTTCTGGGGGACAAGAGTGAGCAATTCAACTTTCAAACCTAGAAGAAGAAGTATATGATGTCTATCTCTGTGCTGTGCAGGTATAGAGTGGAGTTTCTTACTACCTCTTTATTTTGCCTTATGAGATTGCTGGCATTTTGCCAAACTGACTTGGTAGCCTACACCTGTGTCCATGATATGAGAAAATTAGTGGTTAACTGAAGTGATAAGCATGCTTTTCTGTCAAATCAGTTACCAAAACAGTTATTCCCAATGAATATTTAGCTTCAAACTTACTACATAGTTTTTCTTATTGGAGGAAGGTCCATTTGAACACAAATGCTGTTTTTCCCTGTTGCAACATGAAACATGCAATGCCATCACATATAGAATTTTATATATTAAAGAATACTATTTCTTTCTATAAACTGCTTTGATTTTTAACCATCTAACCAAAAAGGCTTTGCTTTTGCAAAGACACTGACGTGAGAAGGGTGAAGTCAGTTAGTGCAGCTTGACTGTTACTATGTGTATTAAGTATACATGTGGCTGCAATTACTTTGTTCAGTACTGTTGCAGAACAGTATGGTGGGTGTGCTAGTTTGAGGCTAGTGCTTTAAGAAAACCACAGTTACAGACCAACTGAAACTAGGTAGTGGCCAGGAGATGTACTGGAAAGTGTAATCTGGTTGTCAGCCTTGGAGATGCTGCCAGTTAGACCTGAAGGGGCTGGGGATGCCAAGCTGAATTTTTGTGCTTTGTCACAAATGCTGTTGCTGTGGGAATAGGGAGGTATGGTAGGACAGGGGGCGTTTGAGGCCTGTGGAATTGAGTCCTAGTTGGGGGAAAGCTTTGGAGCCTTATGAGATTGTTGTAAGCCCAGGTTTCTGGACTGGGCCAAGGCTGGATATGAATTTGTGTATTTTGTGTGCTTTGCTATACTCAGCACTGTAACACTGTACCCTGTGAATTGCTTCTCCATTTAAACTTTCTAATAACTCTCCAGTCCATTGCATGAGCATTTTCTTTGGCCACTTTTGGAGCAACAGAGCAATATGTCTTCTTGTTAAACCACGACAGTGGGTAATCGCTGAGACTGGGATTTCCGAATTTGGGATCATGGTCCAGTGGGTCTTCTGTTAGCCATGTTGGTGAGAAGGAAGCTTAGCTATCTTCTGCAGAAAGTAGCAGCAGTGGATCATGATATAGGCTCTGTAATAAATAATGTAAATGCTTACTAGATGTGAGATAAAGATGTTTGTTCCGGTGGGGAGCAAAAGTTTGTATTTCCAGCGTCAAGTTCCAAGTTTCATGGAGCAAACACAATATGATTAACTGGGCACGTATCAAATTGTATAGCTTTCCAATGACATTTTCTTCCAACAGTGATAAAATGGGATTTTTTTTTTGTGCTTAGAAGTGGATGTTAATATAACTGCAGAAAGATTGTATCACAGGCAATACTTAATCATCTGCTAAGATTTATTTTTTTGTTACTGTGATGTTTCTTACTATCTGTGCCATATATCCAATGTAGTTGGTTTTGCTTCTTCATTTTATTTTACTGTAGATAAAATATAAGCCAATATAGCTTTGCTTTTCTTTGTGTTCATCTTATTTACCAAAGTAATAAATTATTTTTAAAGTCAGGGTACTTTTCTGTTTTGAAGACTGAAGACGTGTACAAATAGATATGTTAAAGCATTCTTTCAGAGAAAAACCTGGTAATTAATCTCTTTCCTTTCATCTATGTCACTATGTATTTCTATTAAAATAGATGTACTTAGACTGTATCAGGACACTGAGGAACTACATGCAAGACCTATTTTCCTTTTCCTTGCATTTAAAGGTTAGAGGAAGATGTCCCCTATGCTTTGAAATGGTTTTTGTCTAAAGAATGCCTGGCAAGGCTCTTGTTTCTGTGGTATTCTCTTAGTTTATAGTCTGTGTTTCATTGTACAAATGCTTGGAAATGCGACCCACTTACTTTGGGTCCATCCTCTGCAGGGCAGAACTTGCTTCTTTGGAGGAAGGACTGGTTGGTAGCCATGGCCATTGTATGCATGCCTGTTCTGCAAAATAGTCATGCTTTGTCCCTTTTTGTGCCCCATGGTATCTTGGATATTATTCTGTATTGTGGCACAATGTTAGGAAGAATGGGTGGTGACTTTTCTGTGCTTCCCAGAGTCTGGGCAATTTTACCAGGCTTCAAATGTGGTTTGTGGTTTTGAGCCTGCTGAGAAGGGAGAACAATATGAACGAACTCTCTCATTTTCTGCTCCGGTATCTAATGATGAACATGAAGGCAATGAAGGGCAAAGTGCTGTAACTTTCTACATACCTGCTTCAAATGTTTTGTGCTCCAGTCTAGAAGGTGGCTAAAATGGGCCACCATATTCTGATTACCAAAGGAACAACTTAATTACATATACGTATCTGTGGATGTACTGAAATTTGGTATCTGTATATACACGGCCTTGTATCTTGCCTTGTGATTCTTCTCTCAAGCTCACTATACAGGCAAAAAAACTACCTATGAAGATTTCTGTCTATGTTCCTTAAGGAGGCTTTCCTGGGGGCTTATTTTATCAATTACATGCAAAGAGTTGCATACAATTTTTAATCATGTGATAGTCTAAATAGTTACTCGCAAGCTTGCTCTTCTTGGCCTTTTACTTTCTCAGTTTTGGGGGGTGGAGCACATAAAAAATTTTGCTCGTTTAGCCCTGCTTTCGTTTAACCTTCCAGTGGACAGCAACTTGATTGCTTCCTGTGAGTGTGCCTGTGCATATCCTTAGAAAAAGTTAACAAGAGGTGTGATAAATTGAGGTGAAGGAGGAAATCTACGATTTCCAAACATGCACAAACTTTCATTTCACCAAGAACAAGGTTAAAATTTCTTGTGGTTAATAAGCCTTTCTCAGCACCACTGAAACAGTATTGCACTGAAAGGTTTAAAAGCTTGGGTTTTTATCTCAGCAGCTTGGTGTTTAGCTTAAGTAGGTTGAAATGAGTAAATGCTAGACTAAGTCAAAAGTGACTAAACTCTGTTTGTTTGTATTCCGTGTTGTCTGAGAATGATATGAACCATTCCTAATTTGCTTAGACCAACAGTGTGGTGAATCAGATTCTGTTCCAGAACACTTTGTATCACATTTTGATTTTTGATGAAATAGATTTTACTTCATTTGAATTATATGATGCATTGAACATACATTACAGTATGCAGCTACACTCAGAAAGCTGGTCAGTTTGCAAGTAATGATTAAAATTTACAGAAATAGTCAGCACAACATTGCTCTTATATATAGTTTTATTAAAAAGAATTTTAAAATACAGCATTATCATTAAACATAGTTGTGTTTTTATTTAAAAACCTGCATTTATTTAGACATAATTTACAAGAATATCCATTGCATTAATAATGCAAATCTTAATTACTTGTTAGAAAATTGATGTTACCCCTCCAAGCTACATTATTGCACAGGCTTTCTCCAGAGAAAGATTATTTGGATATCAGTCTCCTGAGGATCTCAGGTTTTGTGTTGTGTCAATTTTTTTGCAGCTATGTGGCTTTAAAAGTCTTTTTTTTTTTCCCCCTCACAGCAAAAGTGAATAATAATCTTGACTTGTCTTATTAGTACTCCTGTTTAGACACCTTTATAAATCTTATTGTTTGAAAGAGTGATTTGGCTTATATGTGTTAATAAGGCTGGAGATACATTTCTCAATTGATGAACATTTCAGTCTCTTATTCTCTGTCTCCTTTTCTCACTAAGAATATGAGAAACATGTCTATATACAGATTAACTGAGCATAAGAACCATGAAAACCTTGCTGGCATTTTTAGACTTTTATTTTACTCTGAATTTTCTTACGTCATTCTCAACTCAAAATTATAAAAATATATTAGCAAATAAAATTAATTAGAAACAAGCTATATTCTGATGTTATTAATGGCTAATTTTAAGGTGTCTATCACAGTAGTAACTTGAAGGTTCTGGTAATGCTTCATGGTGGAAATAATGTTTATACATGTTTTTGAGTCACTGAACCTACCTGCCAAATTTTAGTGCTTTTGTTTTTTAAAAATTATGTATTCTCCAATTCAGATTATTCCTAAGTGAATATGGCACTATAAAGTGATATTAGATGTTTAAAACCAACAACAATACGATTTCTGTTTGGAATACCATTACAGTTGATGCCCATTAGCAAAATTTTACCCAGTTCTTGATAGGCAAAGTGGCATTTAGTGATGACTTGAGTATACATTTGGGAACACTATACTGCAGACTGGAAATGAACCTCCTTGGGTTGTGAATGTATGTCAGCTTGTTGAAGAATTTCTGATTAACTCTGAAAAATGTTTTCTGCCAAGAAATGCCCTATAGCCTCCACAAAGACTGCAGTGAAAGAAAACCTGAGCTGGTTGAATTTCCTGCAGAATACACAGACCACCTCTATTTCTACCACCTCCATGGACTAACTTTTAAGCAGTTAATTGCATAGTTTACTTTGTGTTCACTCAAGTTTTTTCTGTTTGCAAAACTGGCTTGTCATTTATCCCATTTGTGACTCACAGTGCCATGTCAAAAATAATTGTAAATAAAAACCATTGAAGTATGTTTCTGCAGCCCAATTATTCATGAATTTTAGATTTACATTTCAGAATGTTGTTAATTCCTAGTGGAATGTAGGTTATTCATTATACCCTGATTATATGTAAATAATTTTAAGACTGTTGAGTTTTCCATGGAAACAAATTTTTTGTAGTTTACTGTTAATTTTTTTTTCCAATATCTACAAATTAATGTAATGTTAATGTGAACAATCTCACAAAATACATTTTCTGATAATTATTACTCAGCCTTTATTTTGCAACTACCTGTAATGAAACACACAAATACTTGCTGTTCATTGCAAGAATCCAAAATAATGCAGTGATTTGCTATACTTACCAGGGGCATGAGGTGTGGTGGTCAAGGAACTTTTTGCCTTAATTATCTTCTTTACATACGTGCAGAGGAACTGCAGCTAGCTTTATCTGAATTTACTATGACTTAAACATATTCACTGTATTTTTTCTCACAACATCTCTTCCAAATTGTCAGTCATTGCAATGTTTTCATATGCTGGGACAGAGAGGCAGTATGGTTGGCCTGGGGTCATATTGGGAGGATACTCACTTTAGTCTTTCACCTCCTGAAATGCCATCCGCACAGCTGCAACTGCTCTTGGGATTAACACAACAATTTACTCAGCCAAAACTAAATGTCTTGATACCAACACTTCCCTTTGCATGGAAATGCTGGAACTCAAAGAAAAGGTGATTTCCTGTACACTGTCCTTTATTTCTAGTGGCAAAATGGAGGGACAGGTGATGAGTTTTAGGTGACAGAATGAGATGTTGCTAATAATTTAAATGAGAGTTTTAAAAATAAGGCCTCTGTGCTGACCTTTGAATTTCTTTTCACTGCCAACAAAATTAGTACAATACTCAGGTTAAAAGTTTAGTGTGAGTGCTGAACCTGTGCCAATAATATACCAACAAAGAAAAAGAAAGTAGAAACACATAATATTTGTTTGAGAAATTCAATTTTAGAGAAACCATAAGTATCTTTATTTTATTTTTGGAGTGGTGGAAACTTTTTTCCCATTTGTCTGTCTCATCTTTAAAAAGCACCAGACACATTATATCAATGCACTGAGGTAATATGAGATAATCATGATTTTCCTACTAGTGATTTAATGAAACTTTTGCTGGCAAAATGTCAAATTTCCATTTAACATGAACTACTGAAATATGTAAAGCTTAGAAATTTTAAACTACAAAGAATTCTTATTAGAAGAATATTGATTTAACCTAATTCATTTTAATTCCTTTGTAATATTTTAAAACTTAAAAGTGTTGCATTTAGAAGAGTGCAAAGTATAGTTCAGCAGTAAAAACAGCAATTCTTTTTAAGGTAGACCTAGTAATGTCATTCACTATTCATGATGTTAAGCTTCTGCTTCACTGTGCTGTGTTTATAGGGCTTTTATTTTTTCTTTTAATGCTATAGATTTCAGAAGTGCAGGAGTATATTATGACAGACGTTATTTTTATCAAGGCAATAAAAGAGAATTTTGTGGTGAGAAGCTGTTTAATGCTGTCATAGTCAGGGAAGCAATAGGAACAGAAATGATGTGACTGGATGACTAAACTGTTCTAAATAAAGTTATCCCCGAAGTTCTCTGCAGACAATGGGGAAAGATAGAGCTTTTGAAGGCTTATGTTTGGGCTTATATAAGCATACTCTGTTTCAGTGTCCTAGACTGAGTTACTCTGAGCTTTAGTGAGATCACAATCAGGCCTCAGAATATTCCTTTGGGTTACATATGTGAAAGGTGTTAATTTACAAAGGCTGGCAATTAATACAGTAATAAATACATGCCGACAAGTGCGTATGATTCCTTCTGTAACCGATCCGAAATGATGAGGGAGAGAAGTCAGATGTCTGTTTTGTTTGAGTATCTTCATATTTGTTATGTTTCTTTTATTAATCATGGAAATGCACATTGAGATGAGCAGATGAGGTAAGCAGAAGTATATATTCAGAAGACAATGGAAACTTTCTCGGAGTATCTGTTCTTTTTACTGGTCAGACCTGTATTATGCAGATTTAAGGATCTTTAAATTTTTGAGTTTGCTACTTCAGGTTACAGGATTAGTTTAGAGGATCTGATGGTAAACTAGAAATCAGTATACAACTGGGGAGATCAAATAGTTTTAGAACTTGCAAATAAAGTTAAACTTTCTGTCTTTTGTTTTTTGGGTTTGTTTGTGTATCAGTAAATTATGGTATATTAGTTACATTGTGCATAGATAGATGAGATTTTTGTCTTTCGTTGTCCAGTTATGGATGTTTTCATTCAGCTCTTTTAGATGGCTTTGGAAAATGTTGAATATTAAATGAGAAAGTAGGACATGAAATGCAGGTTTATGGAAATGTTAAGTACTTTGGTAGAATTGCTTCCACTTCTGTTTAAGCAGAGCCCCAAAGCTGGTTCTGCCAAGGATGCCAGCTGCGTAGCAAACCTGTTTATCTCAACCCCCTGCTCTGGTTCTTCCCTGCAAATTAGTGGACTCTCCTTTTCATTCCCAGCAGGAACTGCAGAATCAACAGCCAGCCTCTCCTAAACATAGTGCCCAAATAAGCCTAGCAGAGCGCAGCACTGCACAAAAATGTGCTTAAGCAAATTCTATGGAGATTTTTGGCTTTGTGGCGAGATCACTGTAACAGATGTCAGGGCCTCAGCAGCTCAGAACTCTCAGTACTACCATTTGCAGTTTGACACAGTACATTTTCAAATGAGATTCTCTTGAGGTAGGACTTTGGTTTTACATCAGTGTCTTCAGATCATCCGGAAGAAAATAGCAATTTTCTAGCTTTTTTTTTTTTTTCTTTTTCTTCTAGGAAAATAGATTCTATCCAAACCCTATAATTCAGCTTTTACGTAGATGAATCTCCCTCTCTGGAGAAGACCTGAAGGCAGAGAATTACCTACAGAAATCACTTTGAGGTCAAAGTCCTGGAACTATCGTTACCTTTTCCATAATAAGTGAAAATATATAATGTCCCACTGGGCATCCTGATAGCCTGAAGAGGTAGAGATAAATTAATTGCTCAATAACGACATGCACAGAGGTTTGCTCTTTGCGTTAGGTCTCTGGCAGTTGTATGCACTTACATTTGCAATTTGAGAGAACTAGGAAGAGGTAGAGTTTGATTTTTTTTTTTTTTTTTTTTTTCCTGCCAGCTGGAAATGCTACTGATAGCTTTTTCATGCTGCATTGAATGCCTACCTCAATAGCCGCTATCACAGTACAGCTCTGCATAAGGCCTTGTTCTATTGCTTAAGGGTAGATAAGTCAAATAGCATGTGATTGGTCCTCTAGAGTTACTTCTCCTTTGTAGACAGATCTTTACTAAGCCAGGATAGCTTGGCCAATATGAGTCACAGACAAGGAGAAATATGAGACAATACCTGTACATCAAATCTTCCAGTCTCTGTCCATCTAAAACCGCATCAGTCTGTTGCACTCAACCAGTAGTGTTGAAGGATCACATCATTTATACATAAAGCTTTGTCGGTGTGTGTGCAAGTTGGTGGATAGAAATGCATTAAACCCAGACTCACTTCAAAAAGCATTACAGTCTTTCATTTGCAGTTACATCCATAATGTGTTTTCCAACTAAAAGCTGTCAAAACTCTTTCAAAAAAATTGCTTAAACTGAATTACACCAGGCTGAACTTTAAAGGGCAAAATAAGTAAAATATTTTTTGCAAGGTAAATGTACTGTAACATATATATCTTTAAACTGGATGTCAGGAGGAAGTTCTTTCCAGTGAGGGTGGTGAGGCACTGGAACAGGTTCCCCAGGGAGGCTGTGGATGCTCCCTCCCTGGAGGCGTTCAAGGCCAGGTTAGAGAGGCCTTGAGTAACCTGTACTAGTGGGAGGTGTCCCTGCCTCTGATAGGGGGTTGGAACTAGATGATCCTTGAGGTCCCTTCCAACCTTACCATTCTCTGATTTTCTTTACCTTTACACTCTGTGTGTGTGTGTGTGTATCATAGAATATCCAGATAAAGATGAACAACTCTAGTCTCTATAAATATTTCCACTGTTCTTCAGCAGTTCTTGATTATTAATTTATATTTGTAATTATTTATTTTTGTTACCAAATTATGTAATTACCATGTCTGATGTAGTAAGCAGACTTCAGTAAGAAGCAACATTTTGCAAAATTGGAGGAAGAAGTCTATGTCACAAAAGTTTACATATCACTTGAATGTCACTTTTCAGTTTTCATTAAAGAGAAATACCCATTAAGCCATAGTGAAAAAAAGATATTTATTTAACTCTACATAAGTAAGTAAATCTTAAATTAAAATAATAGTCACTATTGCCAAACTGAGCGGTAATTAAAGTGAAATATTAGTAAACATTAACTAAAAGACCACTTGAAACTTTGTGAAATATACTAATATCTTAAAAATAAATTTAGATGGTAAATGTAAAATATCTTTATATAGTAAACATGATTATATTTTTACTTTTAGCATACAATGTTTTCCTTTTTGTCTGCTAAGCAGCTTTTGATTGTTTCAAATAACTCACTCTGTTCTCCAGCTACTTTAATTTTCAGTGACTTTCTCAGTGAGACCTTAATCAAAAGGATTTTGAAGGCCTAATAAATTTTATCAACTGGTTCTCTTTCATCCGTTTTGTCTGTTACCATGTACATGCAGTATGACCCATTTTGAGAAGTATATCAGATGAGAAAGAGTTATATCAAGTGCTATAATACAGACCAAACCACTGTCTAAACATACCTTCAAGCACCATAACTGAAAGTGGGACTTTTCAGATCACTGTAAATTAAATCGATTAATAATACATCATGCTAAAATGAATTTTTCATGGTTTGGGAACTAATGTTCTCAATTATTCAGCAATGCAAAATGTAGGAAGCTTACACATAAACAGCATGCAAGAGCTGATCCAGAAAATCTTTATTTAGAAGGCAAAGTAAATAATTTAAAAAAAAAAAAAATGCTAGAACAATTTTTCCTAAAAATACAATTTTCTTTTGGTGGCAAAAATGAAGCCTTGAATTTAATTGGCCATTTATTTACAGCATAAGTATCCTATTACAGCAACAGCACGCATTTTAAATTAATCACTGTGTATTCACAATTTTCCCATATTTTGTTTCTTCAGTGCTCTGAAGTAAAACTGTTTCACAGCTGATGTCATCATTTCTGGAAGGCATTTGCAATGCTGAAATAGGAAGCTCTGTTTTCTTTTGAAAAGTGTAGGACATTTTTTGAGCAATCAGTTTATAAATATTGATGTTATACGTCTTGCATCTTTCGTGAACTGTGATCCCAGGTCATAATCCTATGTACTTAAATCTTGGAGTGTTTGAGTTGAACCAACTTTCAGAAATTTGGAAACTGCAAACCCTTACAAGTGTGTTTAATAAGGATATTTTGTGTTGAGAATATCAATTCTCAGAATTTCAATTAAGATTAAAGATTTTTTTTCACAGATGTAAATGTGATCAGTTAAAACAGAAAACAAATACTAGTTCAGACTTAAATCTCAGTATTAATTCTGTACCACACCATAAAGCAGTAGCAGTATAGTCCTCTGCATTATGGTTTTAGGCATCATTTATTTTCACTCTTCAGAGATGAACATGGTTAAGGGCACTAATAATGCAAACTTGTAAGTGCTCCAAAACATTAAGTATTTCTCAGGATCTGGCCTGCAGAAATGAAAGATGGGAAACACTTGTGAGGTTGTCTAAATCATGTTTACTGACGGGCAGTTCCCTAAGGTGTACTTTTTAAGAAGAGATGGCATGATCCAACTACTGTATGGAATATCTTTAACCTTGGTGGGGTCTTAAAACATACAGTGATTGCGAGATTCTACCTGTATGGCATTTAGCATCATTCAGGTGACCCAAGAATTACAGCCTCCATGGATGGTCATAATCATGGCTCATTTTTCTAAATGATTCTCTGGTCATGCCTTGTATGAAGTAGACATCTTAGCTCTCTCCTTGTCCATATCGCTCAATGAGTTTTGTAGCTGAGGCTGCAGGTGTAGCAATCTATCACTCTAGATGCTAAATTGTAAAACATGCTATCCATGGTGACATCTTTGCACCAGTAGAAGGTTCAGTTAAAGTTTGTCAAGGGGTGCACTCACCTGCAGTACATTATAAAAGGTGAAGGCACTGAAGCAAAGATGCTCTCTACACTAGCACTTCTCAACATAAATTCAGATAATTCTCCATTTTTTCTTGTCTCTTAGAACTGCTACTTTTGACTTCATTAAGGTACTTGCTGTGGACCAGTGACATGTTTTGTCATCCATGAACTATGATGTTTCTGGGCACACATCAGTATAACCTTCTAGAGTTTTGGTGGGGTTTTTTTTGGTGGTTATTTTTACTGGGTTTGTTTTGTTTTCGTTTTGTTTCTTTTGTTGATGTTTTTCCTTCTGAGAATGATAAAATAATTTAGAGACACTGGATAAGAATATCTTTGGATCTGTAATCATGCATCTGTTTTTCAGCATGTAAGTGAATATCTATTGCACAGGTTTAAGAAAAAGGGATCAAATCCTATGTGATCCCTATTCATCATTAAAGGTTGATGGAAAAATTATTGCTGATGGCATAATCTCTACTCTAGTAAATTATCTTGCATCCAAAGAGGAGCACTATGGTGTGTATCTCTCTCTCACCATGTGCCTGAGCACAGGATCATTATGGGCTGCATTATTTGGTTTGTTGTATGCTTTCTGCATGGTTGGAAAGAATCACAAGTTTCCATCTTTCTGTTTTCTAATTTACAAGTGTGGTCACCAAGGTCTGGGAAAGAAAGTCAGATTTACCATGAGGATCAGTATGTTGTTTCCTAAAGAAACAAGGAAGGCTCCATTATTTTAATGGTCATTTCCTTTGTGCTATTGTTTGAGGGAGAGACCTAGTACCTCCGCTGCCTGAGCCTGTTAGGATCTCTCTTAGGGCACATTCTGAACTGCGAAATATTTCTAGTGTATAGTGAGGCATAAAACTGTAACTATGAGATGTGGGATTTTTGCATTTATCCATCTGTATTAATGATGAAATAACACTATTTTCCTTCTGCAATGTACCCAGGTGTCTGGGCTGCAGTAGTTTGCCCCATTCCATATAGAATCTGCTCAGAAACCACATTTAACAGACAACACATCTGACTCAAATCTAAACCCTGAGTCATTCTCAACCTTGCTATCATCAATCCTCCTATCATGCTTCAGCATGAAATCTTCCCTCAGTGTATTCCACTGCTATACTGTTACTAGAACTGAATCTCTAACATAGATTCAAAACTGAGATTGCATGAATGAGTACTAGCCACAGTATCCACAGATACCTATTCATCTTGGGCAAGATCTGTTAGCCCTGTAACATTTGTCAAAGCTCTGCTGGCAATGTAATCTGGAGCAATCATTTCTCATCTATCACTGCAAATTCTGCCCGTGAAACTGTAAACCTAAAGCAGACTTCCTGGAGAGCGGTGCAGAGCGAAAACTGAAAGGCTGGGAAACACTCAACATCAGGAAAGGTTACATAGTCATTTCTCATGTCTCTTTGATAGGCTTGCCACTCATGTGAGAGCCTGGAGCACAGGAAAAGTGCAGAACAAGGATCCGAGGGTGCATGGGGAGAGCAGGGAAATGCATCGTTAATCAAGGGTTTGCAGGCGGCACGTGAGAAAGCTCCATGTTTCAAAGTGGGGTGACCTTTAGGAAGTATCTAGTTAAGTAATGTGATTAATGTTCTATGCTCATTCATTGCATAATCAGTTGTATTATTTATGGCAAAACTGGGTGCAAATAAATAAAAACAAAATTAAAAGGGGCAGCTTTTTAAGGGCAAGAGTAGAATGGCTCTCTTCAGTTGCTAGTTCTGTTTGTTACAGGGTAATTACATGTCTGTCTCAGATCTTCAGAGAACACGTTTTTGATGGTGCCGATAGGCAGCGTAGGCAGCAAGGTGATATTAAATTGTTCAAAGAGACAAGTAATACATATTATCACCCTATTGATTCACAAGAGATTTTATAGTATAAACTGTAAAATAACTGAACTTCAGGTTAAATAGTCAGTGTGAATTGGGATGTTTTAGTCATAGAAATTCTATTAAGAGAGAAAGAGATCGTACAGCTAAGTCCCTCTAAATTACACTGAACAGTTACCTCTAGTGTCCTGTAATGATCTTAATAATAGAGAAGTCATATGATATTCATTGTCAAACCATTGATCATAATGGAATAATTAATTATTAATGTGGCTATAGCACAGTGTGGAAAGACCTGTTGCAAAGTGAGTAGGAAAACCACTCTTGCAGAGGGAATTTTGACGTAGTATGATATCAGTAGTCTTACTTGCTATGCTGGCAGCATTGATAAGAAAAGAAGTTAAAGGATGTTTGTTGATTCTTCAAAAAACTCAAAGAGAAAAAAAATCAGATTTGCTAGAGAAAGATTTTGAAGCTGTATCAGGAACTAACTTCTTCAGACTCACATATTACCATCATAAATAGACATGTTGCTACCCATTATCATTACTGGGCCAAAGATCAGACACTGGCTTTGGTTGCACAAAACGCCTGTCAGCTGGAGGCAGCAGTCCTTACCCAGGTTCTGCACATGCAGTTGTCACCCACTGTGATGTAAACTAACTTTTCTCGTAACCCAAAGGGCTATTGCTAATTGAAAGCTTTACCTACATACTCCAGAAGGTTGTCCTGTATCCCAATTAGCAATTCAGTATGGCTTTCAAGTATCTTCACTCTACTTAGCTTTGTAATTATTCTTATGTTTCTGTATCACCTTCATTATGCATGAAGAAACACTCAACCATGATATGCGCTAGAGTAATTATTTAACTTAAAGAAATTCCAAATGAGTTGGAAGGTGCAGTAAGTCAAAATCTCCTTTCTAAGACTGTGATTCCTAGTTGTGATTTCCAGTTGCATGATTGCTCCTTCATTTGCCAAGAGGCAGAAAGGCAAATTTGGTTATTCAGATGAGCGTCTAACAAGTCATACTTCACTCTGATGTACCAAGAGCTGTGAAAAGGCTTTAAACAACAATTTCCATACTGCCAGTTAACTAAAAATGTGATTTTTGTCTCAATAGTTCACCTCCTTTTTACTGCTTTTGATTTTCTGTGTCTTTACTCCTCAAGTATGACTATGATGAAATTAGAAATGCATTTGAAACTGACATGTAAGTGACAGAGGGAAAGTGTTCATTTTTTGATCTGAAGAAATCAGTGTTCCTTTATGCACTGTATTTTTTCTTGTGTTCTCCAAAACATACTGGTCAGTACTTACTGATCATCTTCAATTTTCAAGACAATTGAACTCCGTTTTCTCAGCACTGAGCTTCCAAACTTCCGATTTCTGCCTATGTGAAGGACCACGTTGACTTCACGTGTGTACTATTCATCCTGATGCTAAGGTCCACGTTCAGCTTTTGTAATTTGTGTAGTTTAAGAATGTAGATTATTAGAGTTAAAGCAGTAATGTCAGTCTTCAAGTGCAGTGGATCTTGATCTTCAGTGAGTTAAGCAAAGTTGGTCAGAACTGGTGCTTGTTTAGCTGAACTCAAAGAGACCCATCACTTGAGATGCTGTAAGAGTTACTCAGAGAAATATGCACAGCTATCTTTACAACTCTTTTGTCTCTGAGCATACTTCTGACTTTTCAGCACTCATATGTTACTTTACAGTAAGTATCATTCCTTTAAACATCTTCTCCTTGTCCAAAGGTAGTCTTGACATGGTTAAAAAAATATGTTCTGAGGTATTTTCAGGGAAACATAAGTGTTTTCCTTTTCACCCTTTTCCTTTTCGTCTCCCTGTTTAGGAGAATTCTAAGTCTGCAGAACAGAAAAACTGCAGGAAAAAGAAGGTTGCCAAAGTTAATCCGTACCTTAAATATTAAAACAAATGATAATTTTCTTCAGACTGCTGTACAGAATAAACTGATATAGTGACTATTTTAATGCAGGTGTGAGACAATAAAGTCATCTTTTGATTTGTTCCCTTGTGTGTTTCGGGAGTATACAGCAACAAATAGACAGAATATGATATTTTTAAAATAAAGCTTATCTCTGCAATGCAATATAAATCAGTGGAAATGCACCTATTTACATGTAAACCAACCTTGTTTACAGATAGAAGCCTAATGAATGGTGTTTAAACATAAACACCTTAAACCTAATAAATAACAAATATAATCAAGTCATGAAGTACAAGTTCTCTTTCATGCCAATAAATATTAGCATGTGGACTCTTTAAGTGGCTTTCAAAAGAACTAAAAATTGTCTTTCAGGAAATGAAATCTATAGGCATTTTAAGCAAGCTTGAGGCTAGGCTGGTAATGACAAAGTTCTGTAAATGTAGGAGTTGAAATAATTCTCAAAAACCTGCTGTTTCACCATTCCTGGACAGAAAACATGCACATGCATCAAGCCATAAACTTGTTCTCTTGCAGGCCTGCACTCCATGCCATCTGTTAGAGTGGTATTTTGCCCACTCTAGGAAATATTGTTTCATTTCCTGCCATGTACAAAGATTGACTAGCTTTCTAGAGAAATCCTGAAAAAATACAACTATTCTTTCTGTGTTTTACTTCCCACACATTTCCTCTCTTTGAGCACTCTCATTGTGTGCTTTGACTGGAAGCAGAGTGGATAAATTAGTCTTAGTCTTTTATAGACCATTTTCCAAAATCTTTTTTCTAAGCATCCAGTTTTCAGCCACCTCTGCATTAGCAAGAATTCCACAGGTTCAGTGGTGTAGGGTGTTCATATAGTGTTTTCAGAATTTAAACATAAAGCTTTGTTTTGACCACAAAAGGAGGAGACAACCACTGACCCCGTTCACTGGAAAAACCAGGAGACGACTTGTCCATGCTAATGTGCCCATCGATGTATCTGAAACAAAGCAGCGCAGGACCTTTCTCTTGTAGAAGCTCTCAGAAGGATCTTCTAATCTTGGGGGCTACAATAATGAATATTCATGTTATATTTCTCAGCCTCCAAACATTGCCCTTAACCTCCTAACCCAAGCTTCTGATGTTGTATTATTGCCTGTGAAAGCTGAATGACCTGCTTTGTTCTCAACTCAAAGTGCACTCCACTCCTGCACTCTGCAAGTCACTGTCTCCACATTTGGTAGTAAATTGCATGATTTAATTTCAAATAATGTCCAAAACCTTCACATCAAATTAAAACAAGTGACAGCTAAAGAGGCAACTTGTGTATGGCTCACATGTCTCTTCATCACAGTGCTGAACTTACACTTGAATAAAGAAATACCGAGAGGGACAATAATGCCCTCTATAGAAAACTAACGTATACAGGGATAATTAATTGCAGAATGTGTGTAGCGCATGCTAAATATGGGCAGTTAAATGAAGGTTTCGTAAGTGCCTGAGTGATCTGTGAATGCAAGGGGAGCTCAGAAGCCCAACCAGGAATAGGCTCACAGGGAGATGTCAGTTAACAAAGAGCAGCTTTTGTCATGAATTTAAGTCTCAGTGGCATAATTTGTTTGTTTATCCCAGAGGATCAAATTTGAATGATGACTTACGGGGTTTCCTTGAGATCACTGACAGGTATTTTTAATTAGAGGCAAAGATGCTGTGGAAGCTGAATGAAGAGATACAACTCCCTCTGTGTCAGTGGGCTGGTATAGAAAGTCCTCTGCACTAGCTGTGTTGCACAAAGGGTCTGTGAAAGGAATTGCAGTAGGGCAGACTATTTGCTGTGCTGGAAATTGCAACTTCTTAATTTTCATGTCCTTCCCCAAGTAAATGTTTCCAAGAATAGTGTCAAACAATAAAGACTGAAAGAGTGGAGTTAATTTTAAAATATATTTTGGGAGTGGCTGCAGTCCAAGGAATGGTTGATGCACATAGTAGATGAGAAACAAGATGCATATGTTTTGGGTAGTGACTAGAGTGAAAGTTTGTGCACCAGAAAAGGAAGCTGGTAACCAGAGGAGCTAAGAGAAGCATCCTGGGATTGTGAGCTTCTTGCAGTCTTCTGTCCCCTAGTGGTTCTTTCCCAAATTAAAGCTGCATGTCCACTCCACCTGCCATCAGTCATCCTGCAACTCATGCTTGCTCCTGCCTTTTTGTTTCAGACTATTTTTTTTCCCCCTTATCTTTTATTCCCATAACAATTTGCAGGGGGGGGTTCTCATTTGCAATTATTAATCCAGAATGCAAAAAGCTAAGTTGGTTCAATAATATGCAACAGAAAGACCCTTTAAAACTGGCTGGTTGCTGTAGATATTTACAGAAGACTTTGCATTACCTGTGGTAAAGTTCAGTATTTCAACTATGCCTGGTAAAACATTTAGGAAACAGATGAAGATACTATATATTTATTATAGATGCAATTGATAAATGTTTACCAGCATCACATTCTTGTCCATATTAACATTTTAAGTTGTGTTACACATCTGTATACTGTGTACGTAAACACACTTAATAATGGCTCTGTGTTTCCTAAAGATACATAAGGAATCTACAGTTATATAAATCAGTCAATGCTGTGCTGTGGCTCTTTAACATAGATCTAGCTGCACTCACTGCATCTGTGGGAAATATTTCACATAAAATACAATCGAAATAATTTTGGTTCTTTAAATAGAAATATTTGGCATGTGCTTGTGTGTTTACACACACAGAGATATGTATGTATATACTTAATTAATATTTATATAAAAACACAATTAATTATATCTGACCTTCAAAAGGGGTTTCTCAGAACTAGGCTTTAAAATCACACTTAGTTCCATTTTGCCATCAGGCTGGAGCACACATTCATCCATGGCTGTTCTATATGAAGGTAGTAAATAAGGCTTATGGCAATGGCAAGAACTAGCACTCCAGAGAGCAAGCACAGACTCTCTTTTGGGAGACACAAACTTTAGCTAATTTCTCAAAGGTAATTTTTGTGGAGGCAACTCAAAGCAGACGTCCCAAACTGCCAACCTTCCGAGTTCATTTAGTGCACATCTGGGGTGAGAGCTGGACTGAGCAGTGAGCAGGTCTTCTCTGGTGGCCCGGAGACATCTTGGTGCTTTTCATATGTTTTCACAGCGTGCAGTTTCAGGCATGACATACTATCAACAGTTTGTTCCTCTCCGTCCAGCTACACTCACATGAATAAAACCAAACCAAAACAGCAAAGCAACCGAAAAAAACCAATCCAAATTTGCTGAAAAAATAATACTGGGATTAGTTAGAGAAGATAGTTTCTTGATATTAACTCTTCTCTCATTTTGGTTTATTTTCTCTTCACTGTTATTGTCACTGTTTGAAATTAGATCCTTGCTTACATGTCAGTAAAATGTCACAGTGGTGACTGTTACAGGAGAAACAATAGTAATAAAGTGATACAGTTCATGGACTAAGACTATGAACTGGAAAACGACAACCTGGGAAGGAACAACTAGATAAAAGAGAAACGAGATGATCTGTGGTAGGACTAGCAGTCCACCATTAGTGTAGCTAATGAAGCAGAAGGACTAGGTTTAGCAAGCAGGTAGAAAGCTAGAGATGTAGCAAACACATACTTCAAATAGTTACTATGTGGAAAAAAAACCCCAAAACCAAAATATAACAAACAAAACCCCCACGTTTCCTAAATAACTGTAGTAGGGCTAGAAAATTGGTTTCAGTTTGGATGACAGTAATCCTCAATGCAGTTTATTTTAGCAGTTCAAGTATGGTCACAATATAGATTTTTTTCTTTTTTTTTTAGCATAGAGCTAATATAAAATTGTCTTCAAGTAAGCATGAATGTCTGTATCTATATCTATATATCTATATCTATGTCATTTATATCTCTGTGATCTACATCAGTTTTGCACCAATTAAGAGCTATGTTTTTGTTTCTACTGCAAAAAAAAAAATTTCATACAACTATGCAAGATAGAAAATAAGCTAATAATATTCAGTTTTATAAATGTGGCCTAGGAATGTTGACTTCTGCTGGCATGCACAAAACAATAGCTTAACAATTGCTACAGAAAAATTATAATTATACCATGTAAACTATTAAACAGTGATTTCAAGTTAAATTTCCCTGTATTTTAAACCACATGACCCTCCACCTTCTGCTTTCAGTTGCAGTGGTGCTATTATATTAATATAACTCTGATAACCAACTAAACTATGCGTAGTTATGTTTATGAAGGTATTATTAATGTCTTTGATAGTTTTTCTGACTAAAATAAAAAATAAAGTTAAGTCACATTAAAGTACATGTCTTTCTCTAAGAAACAGTTTGTAGTCACATTGCAATGACATTTTCAGTCTGTGGATAGAATGTAGGTATATCAAACCTGTGGATTATAGCATATTCCATAGAATTTCTTTTGAAAGGGAACTTGTATCTCTGTTATGTACTCAATGTGTTTTTTCAAAATCAGGACAAATCATTACTTGAATATCTTTCAACATTCCTTTTGAAGTAAAGACATTGTGAAGGTTTGGGAGTTTCCCGCCCCCTCACACTTTGTAAAATGACCCAGACTAGCACTCAGTCGGCTGGAAGTTAAATGATGAAGCTCTATTTACAACTTTGCACAATGTACAGCAGATATTTACACTATATACACAATATTTACAGAAATATACAAGTAAAAGGTAATACAGCAACACAACTCCCCTCCCAGAAATCAGAGACCCCAGGAGGGGCTCCCAACCACCCTTCCACCTTCTCCCCACCCCTGTACCTTACCCCAAAGTTTGCCTTACGTGCAAGGTAAATTAGGAGGATCAGCCAGGAGGGTTAGAAGAAAAGTGGTTAGTGAGGATTAGTCAACAGAGGAGTCAGAGCCCAGAAGCTGCTAGATCCCACCAGCAGCTGCTGTTCCAGCAAGCGACAGAGAGAGACTGACTTATCTATTGTTTTGGTTAGTGTTCCCAAACAATTTCTTAGCAAGCGTGTGAGTGAAGTAGACATCAAGATGTTTTCCTTTCACAGCCTATAGTGTAGTTTTCTCCATTAAAATATTCTAATTAGCCTCAAACCAGCACAGACATATATAGTGATTTTTCATCATTTGGTTATGTGTCTGAAGGAATAATAAGAATGTGTTACTGGTACACTTGTAATTGACAGACTTTGGAGAGTGAACACAAAAAAGTTCCTATTGGAATACTCAAGCACACTGTTCACTGTACTCATTAAAATATCTAAATTATAATATTATTCTAAAATACAGTGTATACTCCAGCACAGAGTCATTCCCTCTTTCATTAAACTTACAGTAATGATTTCATGACGTCTAGAATGTCAAACTATGTCGCAGAAGACAATTAATGGAAAACTACTTCTGCTAAAGATTTATTGGAAAGGAAATCCATATAAATATATATACATAAATAAAAGGGAGTTGTTATTGCTTATTTAATTTTATTTAATTGTTTATATAGTATGAAATCGCATTACAGCTAAACATATTACAGTCATAAAAAATTGCGTAAATTTAATTTCATACAGGCTAAGCATGTTAGGAAATATGGATCCTGCAAGAACCCAGTGATTTTTATGTAGAGAGGGATATTTCTTAAGCTGATGTACAAGGACTTTGGGTTGATTCCAAGAAAACCCGGAGGCAGTGAAAACCTCTTTTCCACTCTGGGCAGCAGATGTGGTTAGGCATCCTTTGCAGGAGCAACTTTGTTGCCTCTTCTTCCAGGACTAAGTGGAAAGATGTGATGGAAAGGATGTGTATCTCTTCATTTTCTTCTAAGTAACTTGTGGCTATCTTTAATTCAAGATTTTGTTTGGACAACATAAACTGATTATGATTTTTAATATATTAGTTTACAAATTGATTAATATCTCCTTAAAACACATATATTTTCAGGGCTGATTATGACTATGCCCTTCCTGGAGTCAAGTGTGCTTCAGTAGTACTTTTTAAAAAATCTGAATCTGTACGTGCTAAGCTAATATGTAAATAGAAAAACCATTTGAAAATTGTATCACCCTATTCTGATAAACCAGATTTAACCTCAGAGGATTTATGTATAAAGCACTACTAAATCTTTTAAAGTAGAATAAAGCAAAACAAAATAATATTGGCTGGCTTTCAGCAGCAGCAATTTATTTCTCCTATATAAATAGCAAATATTTTCAAAGTTCCACCAGTCAAGGTTTCAAAGTCACCAAGTAACATAAAGAGGTTTAACTTTGACCTCAAATGTTGCAAATCTTTCACCATTAGGATTTCAGGGGCTGAAGCCATGATGTCAGTAGGTATTAAAGAATCTGTCAAAGTTCAGATAAATATCTGAACATTTTAAAGGTTACTGTATCTGTACATAATCCAAATGCATTTTTTCTTGGAGAATATTAACAGTACATTATTACATAAGAAGCTTCCTATGGAATACTTTTTCAAAGCAGAAGTGTATATCAAAGATTATAGACATTTTTTGCAGTTTTCATTTAAGTCTTAACACAGTTGCATGGGAGTTAATCTACAAGTAAGAGTGTAGAGAAGACGGAAAATGTTTGACTTTAATGTACTCCTTTATGACCATGGTAATGGAATAAAAAGTCTCACACTATTGTATGGTAATTGCTAGCAAATAACTGAGTCCTTGTAACACTACAAAATAGCTTTTGTTTATTTTTTTTACTGTGGGGTTTTCTTTATAATTTTGTAAGGCAATATATATGTTAAATTGACAGTATCTGCATAGCAGTAGTTTACAGGCCTTGATGTGCTTTAAGACATGAGCATGAGTGTTCCCTGGGGCATAGGGGAGAGGATGGAATTATCCTTTCACTTGATATTTGTTGGGTTTATTTTTAGAAGTACTGCACAGTCTTTGTTGTTCATTTCTCATTTAGTTTTCAATCTTATCTTGAAGACAGTGTATCAAGATGCCAGATGTCATTATACTCCAGTGGCAATTAAAAAGAAAAAACAAATTCTGCAGTTCAGGCTTTCACGTACCCGAATTGGATGATCCCGAAAAAAACTTCCGTATAGAGTGAATTATATTGAGATTTATTTCAGTCAGAATTCTGAAATGCCGCTTTTCCCAGTAAAGCAGTATTGATTGATTTGATCTAAGTGTACATTTGATTATATTAAGTTTTTAAAATTAAAAACACTAGTCAAGATAATATGTTATAAATTTATTAAATTACTAAGTTGGTAATTTACATAAGATAATTCTGACACTGAGGAACTTTGGATCTTATGAATTTCATATATGTTCGACTTCATCATATACTTCATCATATACTTCTGGGTTGATGAAAAGCTCAACATGAGTCTGCAGTGTGCACATGCAGCCCAGACAGCCAACCGAGTCCTAGGCTGCATCAAGAGAAGCGTGGCCAGCAGAGCAAGGGAGGTGATTCTGCCCCTTTACTCTGCTCTCGTCAGACCCCACCTGGAGTACTGTGTGCAGTTCTGGAACCCTCAGCACAGGAGGGACATGGAAGTGTTGGAGCGGGTCCAGAGGAGGGCCACAAAGATGATCAGAGGGCTGGAGCAGCTCTCCTATGAGGACAGGCTGAGGGAGTTGGGGCTCTTCAGCCTGGAGAAGAGAAGGCTTCGAGGGGACCTGATAGTAGCCTTCCAGTATCTGAAGGGGGCCTACAGGAAGGCTGGGGAAGGATTATTTACAAGGTCCTGCAATGACAGGACAAGGGGCAATGGGCTTAAACTGGCAGAGGGGAGATTTAGACTAGATGTTAGGAGGAAGTTCTTTACAGTAAGGGTGGTGAGGCACTGGAACAGGTTGCCCAGGGAGGTTGTGGATGCTCCCTCCCTGGATGTGTTCAAGGCCAGATTGGATGAGGCCTTGAGTAACCTGTACTAGTGGGAGGTGTCCCTGCCTATGGCAGGGGGTTGGAACTAGATGATCCTTGAGGTCCCTTCCAACCTTACCATTCTATGATTCTATGTGTAAGACACTCACCATGTACCATAACTTGAACATTTTGATTATTTGTGTGTACCAAGGGAGTCACTGTAAGTTTTTTCTTCATCTTCTCCATTTCCCTGATGGCATGTTACTTTTGTTCTGTTCCAGTGGAAATTTGGCAGTTTAATTCCATTGCATATAACTATAAATAAGTCAGTGCCCTCGTAAAGGAAAAGAGGAGTACTTTGATAAGGAGCAATGTTCTTTGTAAAATGAAAATGCAGACTGAAATAGGGAATAGCTGGTAGAAGTCAGCACAGTGCAAGCAAAGGCTGGAGCTCTGTAGAAAATTCAGCGTGACATCCAGATTGAATGCAAACACTGCAAATCTCGTACTCTGGATCAGATTCTCAAAGCTCTTGGTCAAGACGATGTCTTACCGAATTTTAATATTCACTATAAAGTGAAAATACAGAAATATCCATAAAACATAAAATGAACAAACTTATATGTATATAATTTGGTTGTAGCTGCCCAGGGAGGTGGTGGAGTCACCAGCCCTGGATGTGTTCTAGAAAAGACTGGATGAGGTCAGTCTTGAGACCAGTCTTAGTGCCATGGTCTAGTTGATTGGATAGGGGTGGGTGATAGGTTGGACTGGATGATCTTGGAGGTCTCTTCCAACCTGGTTTATTCTATGATTCTATTTGTAATGCTTAGTGATGCTACTAAGACAGTATGCAGATACCATAATGATACATCACTTCTCCACTCTCCCTCCGCTCCTATAAAACACCCAACATGACTTAGTTAAGAGACTTTCCCGCCCTAAAAATAATGTCTTACATTGATGTGCACACTTTCATTATGGAGATAAGCTGAACTATAGTAGTGTCCAGCTGCACAGCAAACTTATCATTAAAATTTCAAATGAATACAGAACATATAGCATATTGTTTCAATGTGATGAGAAATCCAGACCCAGATTCTGCTACACAGCCTTCACAATGAATATCAAAACAGGACAGCGTACTCTACTTGCTGGGTCAATGTTAAGTGTTTCTGAAGCACCAACCCACATTTCTGTGGTGCCAGACAGGATCCATGATGAGAATAAAATAACATGGACACAGAGTCTGTATCCTTTATTGTGGCAGATAAACTGAAAACATGCAAGCTACCCATGTCCAACAAAAATGTAAATGCCTCCAAAACCAAAACAAGTTCTATACAGAGAAAGTAAAAAAACCCCACAACTATTAATAATATATGTTTATAGATGTCGCTTTAATTGCCTTACTTATTTTCTGCGTATTATAGTAAGGAGTACAAATACATCTATCCAAAACAGTTATTAATTTCCTGTAATTTGTGAGACACTTAGGCAAATGAGTTGTAAATACTGATTTCTGTAGCACACAAATGGAAGTATACCTAAGAATACTAATTTTCCTATAGCCATTTTCCTGTAGTCGTTAGTTACAGTTTATGTTG
This sequence comes from Eubucco bourcierii, assembly GCA_013396675.1. Taxonomy (NCBI): domain Eukaryota; kingdom Metazoa; phylum Chordata; class Aves; order Piciformes; family Ramphastidae; genus Eubucco; species Eubucco bourcierii. The sequence goes on from VWZE01000080.1 coordinate 187,433, forward strand.
AATGACCTGGCCATTGCATATTGGTACTTATGGTACTACATTTACAATTGGAATAAAAAACTGTTCTATTTGCACACTGCTGTAAGTTCTGTGGAGTGCTTTATTAGTATTTTAGAAACATATTCCAGGATCCCATAATCAAGAATATTCCAGGGTTGTAAACAAGTGTGAAACTTAGATGAATTCTTTCTAATAATGCTGTCAAAAATCTCTTGAGTTTATGTAAACTCTAAAATGAACTAATGACTGTCCTTAAGGTGAAACGGATACAGATTTGCTAACACTTGCAAATTGCAGATTCCACTTTAACAATACTTTGTAAAAACAACTAAATATGACAATCTTAGAAGAGATAGAACTATCCCAGTGAGTAAATTCCTCAGGTGTTTTATTTAGCCATTTGTTTCTATTACTATATTGTGGAAGAAGGGACTTCTTCAGAGCATAGAATGAAATACATTTGAAGTTAATACAGACCAAACTTCCAAACTTACATGCTGTTGACTGCTATGATACCAACTTGTATTTCAATAGACTGTAAGCAAAATGGTTTTTTAAAAAATCCTGCTTTAAAAGGCCTTCAAAACAAGAGAATGCTTTAGATTTCTTTTATGAAGGAGCAGATAATTTGGAGAGTTGCATAAAACTTTGGGAGCTCAGATAAAACTGTTTCCATCCTTCAAATCTACTAATCCAACATGTTTTTTGAGGGCAAAATCCTGTATAATGTATATGAGTTATATTTGCACCTTTCACAGTATCACCGTATCACAGTATCGCAAGGGTTGGAAGAGACCTCAGAGATCATCAAGTCCAACCCATCACCACAGCCCTCAAGATTAGACCATGGCACTAAGTGCCATGTCCAAACCTGCCTTGAACGCCTCCAGGGATGGTGACTCCACCACCTCCCTGGGCAGCCCATTCCAGTGACAAATTACTCTCTCAGTGAAGAACTTCCTCCTCAGCTCCAGCCTAAACTTGCCCTGGCGTAGTAAACTTGCCCTTTCTGTCTCAACATGCTGTCACGGGACAGTTGGTTCTTTTAGAGATCCCCCAAACAAAACCAGGATGGAACTGAGTATTTGCCTGAAAAAAACACTTAAATCATGCTTTTGTGAGGGGAAGGGTTAGCAATATAGGAAAGGAGGAAAAAGCCAGAAAAGAAAGGGAAAGTGGGGATAGCTACTACTGTGGATCTGGGGTGTCCCTCCAGTCCGATTTGTTTCCCAGGTCAGTAGGGAAATGTTCTGTCCAAACTTTGTTGGCTCTGTCTCCTTTTGTCTGGTTGCCTTATTATATATTCATGTTCTTCTGAGAACTACTTAACATATTCCAACAACTGTTTTGCTTAACCACACCCACCACTGGTATTTAAGCTCATTACTGTCACTGGGAGGTCTCCGGTGGTCTTCAGGGGTCTCCAAGCCCCTCTCTCTCTTGAGGGTTAGGTCTGATTTATCAGAATTAGCTCTACCTTTAGAAAACAGAGAGCCTCTAGTCTCATGGTTTGGTTGGAATTAATATCACGTTCAGAAGTCAAGAAGGCTGTAGTCTTGTTGCTGGAGTGGTGATGTCAGCCAGTGGTTTTCATGTCTCGGCAACATTGAGGCATAAGTGAGGAATCAGTCTCTCACAACATTTCATGGACAGAGTAACTCCACTAGTCCATTATAACAAGTGTGTGTCTCTGGCTTTTCACATCCAAAGTCTCACATTTGACATTTCCTTTTCTGCTTTGATGCCAGGCTTTTTTCTCTTGTTGTTTTTCTCCTGTTGTTTTTCTAATTTTCCCTTCCATTGTGCCACTCTAACCTTTGCCTGCCACCTTGTCTTCTAGCTACATGTCTTGTTCAGAGATGAAATTTCTGGTTTTGTACTACTCCATTAACTTTCCAAATAGTCCTGTCCAGAAGTGGCCTCTTCTTCACTGTCTCAGGCAGTCAGTGGTCAGACTTTCTTCTAAAGGTGGTAACTATGCATTGTATACGCATAAAGACACCACACGATTTTCATATAAAGATGGATTACCACAAGTGAAGTTAATTGAAACTTTCTGTTATTAAGGAATGTTTCTGATCTTTACTGCTAGATCTGCTCTTAATGTAGGGCTCTTTGCTGACTGCTTGTTAAACCCAGTATGTCCCCCAAGTTCAGGGGGAACATCTCGTTGGAGGAACACCATTACTCTGACCTCTTTTCTGCATTCTGCAGTTAATAGAGGCATACACCTAGGAGTGAACATTCTGTAGATGTTATTCTGTGATTCAAAGGCCACATTTAATTGATGTTAATACTTGGTGTGTAAGCAACTCTAATGTTTTAAAGCAAGAGCAACTAAACTTTAATATGTATGCAATTTTAAAAATTACGTTTTGCATCTATTATTTTTATATCAGCTTTCTGTGTTGCAGTCATCCCTTGCAATCCTACCTGAATGGATTTGCTTACCAAGTCACTGTAGCAGCTTGGTTTTGGTCCTTGTGTGTCACTCTTTGGAAGACACAGGGAATATTTTCTTTCTACAAATCATCAGTGCACAAAGACCACTGGTAGCCATAGATCTTGGGAAACGTTTCTAAGGAATTACCATTTTGACACATTGTTAATTTAATTACTGATGTTTTGGTGATATAACATATAAACCATAGCAGAACTCAATTCCTTCTATGATTTAAGACTGAATTTCCAGACAGCATAGAGGATGCACCAAATAAAAAGAAGTTTTCTGAATATTAGCACTGGCTCATTCTATACCATAAACATGAATTTAGTTACGAGTCAGAGAAATTAAACCATCAGATGGATTGGAAACAGGCACAGAAATCCAATAAAGTACCATGCTGTTTGATAAATTAGAAGTTAACATTTCCACACATGAATGCAATCTGCCGAGTAAAACTGCTTTAACTGCTGTCATCTATTTTTATTATCTGTAAATTCTGAGTTTTCCTTATATAACCTATTAAATCTGGATTCTCTCAGGTTACTGGATACGTTTATTTTAGACCAGTGCTTGCTGTTGGAATACATGACCTGTCTCAACTCTATCCTTGTGAACTACTTTCTGAGCAAACATATTGATAATAAAGAACTCTGAAATATAATTAAAGCTTTTTAATTAAAAAAAAAAAAAACAAAACAACCAAACTTAGAGTGAAATTGTCTTCTGTTTTTCAGTTTGTGGAAATGCTGGTTCCTTGGTAGCCCATCCAATAGCCACATTTTATTAATTATTTATAGAGATCCCTAAACTCAAAGACCCCAAGGAATGAAAAACACAAAGGAGATCCACATCAAGCCGCCTACCTATTACTAGTTTGAGGTTTTAATCACCTTCCTTCAGAGGTCAGAGTGTTAGGTGAGATAACTGCTGAAGGTTTGTGTCTGCATATTATTTTTTCTTTTTTTTTTTTCCTAACTGGGAGATTTCCATCTTCATGCCTTAAGACTGAGAGATGAGGTGCTTTGAAAATGAATTCCTTCTTACAGATCTGATTAGCACAAAAATGTCTTGTTCAATGAACACTGTTTTTAGAATATGGCATGTCTGAATTACTTGAACAGGAGGCTTTGTCTTTATTGTGGATCTTGTTTCTTTTGTTGGTTTTTATGTTTTGCTTGTTTGTTTTGGAGGTTTTGTTTTGTTTTCAGAAGGACACTACTTAGCTTTCCTGGTCACTGTTTTTTAGCTTACTGGTTTAGGTAGCCTGAGGATATATCCCATGATTGTGGAGTACCAAAGTAATATCCCATGTTTGAAGAAACCATAGGACTTTAAGCTTTATTTAGAAATGCCTTTCCCAGGGCATTTCAAAAGTGTTCTATGCTGAACACGTGTTTCAACTTGGGTGTGCATCTAAAACCTGGTGGTATTTTCATATCAGTATCAGTACCCTTAACTGTAGATTCATAATCTTTAGGAACTTGCTGAAAACATGACAAATACTATATATTATATAATTTTTTATAAAGGTTTTTTTTACCAGTAGCCTCTCTCATCCACATCAATATTATTTCTTTGGCTTCCACAATCTATCATTTTTATTTATTTAGTGTCTTAGGTGGTAGCTCCAAAATACACATGTAGCATTTCAGTCTCTGTATTCATATTAATCTGTTTGCTCTAGATGCATCTTTTTAAATGAAATAAATATTTTAAATAAAATATTTTAATATTTTCTGTTTAATAAAACCTGAAATACATCTCAGTCAAAAGCTTCTGAACAGATACAGAGTACAAGTGATCTTGAATAGTAACAGAGATATGCTCTTTTAACAAGAACTTTTACATTTTGATGTGAACATGCAAATGACTGTATGCAGTCTCCTGTGACAGATTCAGTTATTGAATATAGTAGAGTTCAGTTTGCACTCACATGAAATAATTTCACTGGCAAGGCCACAGGTTGCAGCTGTGCTATTTCCCTTGTCTTTAGGCAATTGCCTTTCATTTCATAGTTTCCTCCAGCAAAGCATGTATTTTTAGCTTGAAAAACATTTGGGGGACAGCATAAAACCACTTACTCGTGGGATGAAAGTTTTTTTAATGAACAGCGAAACTCACAATACTAACACAGCCCTGGTCTGCCCCTTGAGTCATCAAAAGCAAGAAACTGTAGATGATCTGCAACTTTCTAGTGAGTAAATCCCAAGAACAAGCTTCTAATAGTTGACAAGGAAGGACAAATTTCACTTTAAATAATTTATGTTCTTTATTTTATAGAAATTTTTTTTAGCATAGCAATAAAAGATACTTCAAAGTTTAAAAAATGCAATTATTTTATTAACTTAATTGTAGATCAGTGATCTAATGCTGCATAAAACACTGAAAAACATCTCCCCTCAAAAAGTTTTGTGTATCTTAAGGATGTTGTAGCAGTATTTCAAACAAGAAGTAACATAACAAGATAGCAAGCGTGAAACGAGACCATAGACCTTAATCAAATGATTTTCCATATTTATTGCTATTTGCAATGCATTCTTTTATGGCCTCATCTTAAACACAGTTCCACCAAAGAAAATTAGAAAGCTGTGTTCTGAGTTTATAAAAAATATTTATCTCCTCTAAAAACATAGACGCCTTCCACACCATTTTTAATATTGAATATAAATACGGTATTCAAAACTTTCAGAGGTCACATTTCTGATATCTATATTACTATTCAATAATAATTACTGAAAACATGGTTTATTTTTCTATTAAAAAGCTCATTTGTTAACACTTACTAGGAATATACAACACCCAAGATGATATGTCCACATACATTTAGGTAAAGTCTGTTGTAATAAAGTATGTTAAGTAGCTTCTGTGTTTCATAAAAAGTTCAGGAAAAAGCAAGTATATGTAATGAACATAAACCCATTTTTTATACCTGCTACACTATCTTGGAAGAAAATTATCTCATGTAATATTTGAAAAGTTGTAGTAAAGATGGCAAAAGTAGTGGTTTTTTTAATGAAGTACTTAATATGGTTTCATATTCTCTGTATTAGCAATGGGTTCACCTGGAATAATAGTGAAAAAGGTGGACACAACTTGAAACATGAGAGGATGAGCGCACATCATGGGGTTGAGAATGTGGGTTAATGAATGACTGCCACAGAAAAGACGAGGCTGAGGTGGGGATTGTTTTAGGTGTAATTGCCATGTGTTTTGGAAATAAAGCTACAGTATTCATCACTGCTTTCAGGGTTTTTCATTTCAAAATCCTCAGGTTATTACTTGAGGTGTACTATGTTTTATGCTCAGTGATATTTGCAGCTCTTGCATCATTCTTTGAAAAGGTAACATGAATATATCTGTATCAATTAACCAAGTGGACTCAGTGCATCATTAATTTCTTGTATTTTGTGGGAAAGCAAATATTTGTCATAAGGATTGCATCAGCCTCCTGAAATAATGCCTTCCCCCCCCGCCCCTCCCCTTTAAACTGCATATATAGAGCAGGGTTACCTCTCTGGAAACTTACTAAACTTGCATCCTCTTTTAAATAAATTATTGGAAAAATAAAAAGTGATCAGTTCCCATTTACAGACAGGAGAATCTGCTAATAATTAACAAATTATTTATTTATGTGAGAGATCTGTAATGTAATTTAGAAAACCAACCAACCAACCAACCAAAAAAAATCTAAACCAGAAAATTATCTGGTTGGGATGATAAAGATTTGAATGTATTCACAGATTCAAAAATGTTATGGCTACTTCAATTGAGAATTTATTAATGTGATTTTAAAATAATGATTTATAAATCATTGGCTTTAAAATAACAGTGCCAATTGGTGTTTAATTAATTATCTTAAGTAGTGCTAGCAATCCAAGGAAGATTTATGATGTGTGTGGCAGATGGCAGCTGTTTTCTTTGTTCGTGTGCAGAGTATGATGGTTGCATTTTGTTAAGGGTGGCTGGCTGCAGAGCCAAGAAGAAAGTGGGTTGCTTCTCTGGTCCTGGCTGGTCTGTGCTATGTCAGGTGAATCTTATGCAGGGAAAGGGATTTTTCCTCTCTCCCAGGGCACAGGAGAAAGCACTCAAGAATGCAGGGCAGCAGAGAATGAGTGTATGGGTACTCACCAAGCAGTGTTCAGACTGATGCTTGTTAGAGCACAAAGAAATCCAGATGACCAGTTTCAAAGTAGGCATTTTTTGACTTATGAGACTAAGACGAGGGCCAGTTGAAATAGTCAGTCCTGCTTGAATTTAATGGGTAGGGAACACATATATTTACAAAATCTGTTATTTCTGTTCTTGTTCTGAATTTTTTTTTTAAAGACGGTTTCCTGTTGCAGTTTATGTTCAAGTAAATCTTGGCATATGCTTTTAAAGGTATTAAGTGTGTTCAGTTATAAACTAAACTCTTCTCAAAACCTCAGTCAACTTCTGTCCCATCCTTCAGTAGCTTTTTGGAGACCCTGTTCTTTTCACTGCTAGAGAGGGAGATGAGGTTCTTGGGAAGCTGAAGAGAAAGGAGACAAATTTGAAAAAGTATGTCAGAAATATCTGTTATACTTCTGCTATCATATGAAATCTTTTCCAAATGGTTGTACTTAAGATATATTGCAGAAACTGTTTCCAAATAAAGTGAACAGATAGTTACAGACCAATGACTATTCAAACCCATTTGCTGTGGGAGTGAGAGGCTGTTACATCACAGAAATCAAATCCACTGGGATATACCATTCAGGCTGTGTGAGCAGGCTTGTAATTGTCTACTTTCTGATTAGCATACAACCCCTTTGTATGCTGATAATTCAGAGCTGCTTGTTTCCAGGCTACTCTTCACACCTGGTTGGAAAAAAATAAGTTATTGTACCTTAGAATTCCCTAGTCTGCTCATGTCTTTCTAGTCTCTGGAGTCTTGGTCATCATTATTTTTCTTAAATATTTATTGCCTAAGTTGAAGAAGTAAATCAAAGTGAAAAAGTTGTTTCTGTTGCAAAACTGAAACCATAATCACAAATAAAAGCAAACAAACAACAAAAATCTCACCAAAGCAAAGTAGTAACTAATTAAAAAATAGTGTTTTGTGAATGGCTGGTAGGTACCAGCAAGCTTGAGAGATTTCAGGCGATAGAACGTTGCAATATTATGTAGCTGGGTTGTTAAGTTTCCCTTGTTAAAATGAAATAATAAAAAAAGGAACATTCCAGCAGTGCTTTTAATGAAGGTAAAAATATATTCAATACAAAAGAATATTCAATATTATATTAACATTTTCTGTTACATGTTGCAGGTTTACTTGAAAAAGAAACCTGAGACTGTTCCTCTTTTTGGGAAAACCTTCCAACTGGCTCTGAAATACTGGCTTTTTCTTATGCAAAGACTTCCTAATCCTTAAAGTGTCCTTCTTGTTCTCATTAATCCATTGGTTAAATATCACAGTAACCTTCCCTTCTAATGAGCAATGTTCACTATTTGGATTGGACAAAGCAATCCTGCTGCATCTTACAGACTTTTTCCTGTATCAAAAGGTTTTGTGCAACACCCAAGTTCAAATGTCTTATCTCCAAAGCTTGTTATCAAAAAGTTATTGACATACTGAAAGATCACAGCAGTGTAACTGATGACAGGGCTAATAGGATTCCTTTTAAAGACAAAGATTCAAAGACCCTAGAGTAGTATCTTGGCCAAGACAGGTAACAGTGTACAACTGCCCGAAGAACGCAAACACAAGAAAAGAGAAATATCATGTTATAGTGACTATCTGTCCTGGAACAAAACAGGCCCAGACTTGTTTGCAATGCTGATACTCTGTTTGATTGGCTAGGTTTCAAGTTTCTCTCTAATAGTGGTCTGTTTTGCCTTGAGGGGTGATTGAAGGGGGTCTGCTCTGGGAGGGCCTCACTTCACTTGCTTGTGGGCTGGGCTCCTCTGCCTGCTTCCGGTGGTGTTGCGGAGAGCTACCTCAGAACACGTGACTCCCCGCTTCTTGATTTCGGTTTTGGCAGCACATTCAGCTCCTGCTACCTTCTTTGCTTGTGGTTGCACTGAAAACACAATTTGGGATTATAATTTCTTCAATTACGACCTCACGGCAGCATCTGATTAGTGAGTAACCTTGGCTATTAAATCAATTGGAGTTTGAGGTTTTCCCGCCAGCAGCCCTGTTCAAGGGCAAGGGGAATCCATCTTGTGGCTGGCAGTGGCAGTTGCTGCTCTTCAGCCTCCCATCTGAGTTATACATAGGCTATGGGTATTTATCTTTCTTTGTCCCTTCCCGAAATAGCTCCTGTTGTACCTTTTGTGTAAATAATTCCCGAGTGGGTATTCGAACATTGGGTAATTTGTACTTTGTAGCTCACTGTTTTGGGACGTGTGTGTGAGTTTGTTTGGTGAGGGAATTTGCGTTAATAAAGTTGGATATTTTCACATTTCTGCATATTAAATCTGAATATTCATAACACTACCCAACAGTAATAATAACATGGGACTAACAAATTTATAACTACTATCTGAATCTTAGTAAGTACCTTTAGATAATTAGGTTTAGTGGCTTGTGGAGCTCCCTCTGAAAGGGATTGTGAATGGTGTTGCAAGGCTGACATCTGAAATCAGGTGGTGCCAGAGGCTGCCGCTTGTAGGAAGCTCTTTGCTGGCCAGGAAGTGGGTGGGATGACCCACTTTCTTCTCTCTGACTCCAGCACTAAGGAGTCTTCTGTGGTGTTCATTGTGGATATACAAGGAACAACTTCAGCCTGTGTGAATGTATTTAAAATCTGTTGTGGAGGTTGTTGTTAAGGAGAAGGGAATTTCAGAGCTCAGCTACGTGCCTTTGTTCATAAGTTCATTGAGATGCATTCGTGTTTCTGTGCATTTAATATATGAGATATATGAAGTACATTGTGCTCTGTGCCAGTCATGTGGGCCGATGAATGACTGACATTGTAATCCGTTAATGCACATTATGGATGAGATTGCCAGACAAACGTTGTTAGTGTAAGAAATTTTCCAAGGCTTTTCATGGAATGATCGCTGTACAAATGTTGTAAATCTCTTTATGGTACAAGGCACTAGACTTGTAGCCATAGATAGCTCCAAGTACAAAAAAACAAATGACTGTTCTCAGATTTCACAGGTTTCTGTGAAGGTGTGATTCAGTATTATCTTACTGAATTTTTCACGTCTATTAGGTTTTTCTAGGCTGTTGATGAAGGTGGAGTTCACTACATCCATGAAACAACCCTGTCCCTACAGTGTATATGGATTTTACTGGCAAGTGTCACACCCCAGTGAATTTCTGAATGAAAGTGGCTGACAGGAGGAGTTGCAGCAGGCTCTGGACAGCTATTTAGTGTCATAGTGTATTACTGACTTGCCTTTAGACTCTCATAGAGTAACTCACATAAGACCTAGAATATCAGTTATCTTCTCTGCACCCTGGTGCTGTCCTTGGGCAGAGCACAGATGACAACGAGGGCACTGGAGAATAGATAGCAGTTGATGGCATTGAAGTTTTGCAACAGGTGGGATTAGTGTACATGGGGAGTCAGAGCATTCTTAATTCACATAGAGGCTCAAACGTTTTGCTGACTTGTGGTTTCACCCATAGCTACTGATAATGATGCCCATTTGAGAAGTTTGAAGCTTTTTTAATGAAAGATTTTGACTGCATTTAATCTTTTGCATATACAGAGAAGTGTACATATGTGAAATTCAAATGAGAAAAAAAAACAGAACAAAATTTCTTTAGACACACAAAGCAAGTACAGGTTGGATTGTGAGTCATCTTTCAACTAAGACATCTTAAGTACCCACGTTTTTAAGTTCATTTTCATGTTTGAAATAAATAGAAGCAATATAGAAATTTTCCATTACACTATGAGTAACACCATATGGTTTAATATTTTGGTAGAAGTATATATTGTTAGATACTCTAGAGATTTTAAATAGGATATGTGCTTCATCACTCTGAGATACCTTGTTTCTGTTACCACTGCTACAGTGTCAGTGTAAAAGCCAAATGCGACTTCTTGGCAGTTCAAATGTATCCTCAGTGAACTGTCAGAATTTTCTTCATATATATATATATATATATATAAAATTTTGCTATGAAGATATGCAGGAGTACATTCTGGGCATCAATAGCTGGAAATAAACTGAACATGTGTGATAGCTGCTGCTTCTCAGTGATCATTAGACAGCTGATAAACAGCAGTTTGCTGCTCCATGAGGCTGCAGTTCACAGATTTCAGCCTCTCTCTACAGGTCATTGCAAAAGAGCTCAGCTGAGTGGATTATGTGGTGTTGTGAAGACGTGCTAAATGGTGTAAAAACGAAAGCTGAGAGAGCTTGGTGTTGGTCTGTGTTACATGAGAGTAGGTTTAAAGGATCACAATGTTTAAGAAGTTAACAAAGTGGTTGTCAAGCAAGTGAAGAGTAAGTTGGCATGATGAGGACATCCTTGGTCATTGTCCTTATAGTCGCCAACCAATTCTCCCTGTTCAAACTGGTTTTTTAGTCTATTATCTCTTGTTTTAAAATTCAGCAGCACAAAATGAAATCGAATGATACTTTATGATGCATAAACACATTTCACAGCCAAGCTCAAAATAGGTTAACGTGTCTGTGTTATAGATACAGAGTCTATTGTATATATTATATTAAACACAGTTATATAAAACTGTTTCCAAAAGAATTGCAACTGAACAACTACCTGGGAAATCCGGCTCCCAGTGTAATGACACCATGCTGATGACATGCACTTAGCTTGCTCAGGAAAAATGTGATATTCAGAAAACAGAGCATTCAAAAGTTATAGTAGTATGCTATGATTTTATGTTTTCTTTTGATGGAAAATTTCTATGTAAGGGAATATAAATTAAACCAAGAATATATCTGTCTTCTAACAAGTCTGTACTGTTTGTTTTGCTGTAATATTATTCCCTCCTACAAATTCACTTTACTTTATCTAATTTGTATTGGGACTCCTTCTAGTTTCAACCTGTAAATGTGTGATTTACTAGATGTTGGAAGGCATAATGATGTGACTGTTCCTCAGATGAGAGGAAAGCTAATATGCTTGAAAGTTTGTCTATATACATCAGATAAGGAATACTTAGAGGTCAACAATTTTTCTACTTTATCAACCCAATTTTATCTAGCATCAAATTGATAATCTCGGCTACTGGATTCCATAAATTAGCTTGTCTCTTCACAAGCGTTGTGTAGTAAATAAACCAAGTTTGACTCTCCTAAACTTTTCATTTACTCTGCAACCTGTTTGCATTCAATGTGAGACTTCCATGGAGATAGACTTTTTTTTTTTTTTTAGTGATTTTTCTGTGAGCTTGTACAACTGCTAAAACTTTGCAGTGCTCTAAATGGAGCATTGCAAGAAATTAGGCTGTTTTGCCACTTCACCTCATTTTGAGAGCCAAAAATGAATTATTTGAGCAATGAGAGAGGAAAGACTTTGCAGCAGTGCAGATTAACGCCAATTCTGGATGTTTGCTTTGTTTTTCCATCACATGTGAATGGTACATTAATCATCACTAATGAACAATCCAGTGTTTCTTATTAAGATTTCAAATTGTTCTTTCTATTGATAAAAATAGAATGTAAGGGTTTCCTGTTATAATAGTTATTGGTGAGGAAAAGATTACATTTTTATTTTCAAGATGAACAACAAAAAGACATTCAAACCCAAATGTTATTCACTGAGGGCTTTTTAGGGATTTCCTTTCTTGTCTGAGTAATTACAGATCTAAAGCACTTTCATATGTTCGGTTTGAATTGTCTTTTCATTTTGCATTGACAGATTCATACAGCCTTGCGTTGAGGCAGAGCTAATGTGAATTTGTTTCTTGGACATCAGCTCCTGCTGCAGCACAGCAGAAGTTCTTGCTGGAAGACTTCAGGATTACATTGATAAGTGCAGCTACAGTTTAGATCAGGAGTTTGCTTTTGAGTTAGTTTTTTCCTGTTATCTGAATTGTCACTTTTTTTATTTTCATTGTGTAGTTGTCTTTAAGGAGGATAAAAATGAACTGGATATTGGACTCTTGTAGCACATCTGATTATCACTCTCCACTGAGTAAGGGGGCATTTTGCGTGGCCAGGCTAGAACTAGTCTAACCAAACCAAACTCTCAGCACTGTTCTGCGTGTCTGCTTCCATTGCATTGCATGAAATTACTTGTTAAGTTTGGTATAGCCTGTACTGCTCTGATAAGGTTGTAAGATGCATCCACTTGTACATTTTTTCCCAGTAGAGCATTCAAAAAAACATTCCTCTATCTAAGATTTTACTTAAACACACAAAAAACTGTGAGTTATTCAAACAGAGAAATCCAAATCTGGGTAAAACAAAATACGTTACAATCAAAGCTTTTAGCATACAAATATCTTCCTGCTTGCTTTTTTCCTTTCAGGGAAAATCCTTTCCTTAACTTTCATTTCAATTTTGTACATTTTTAAAGCTTTTTGAGTATCATAAAAGCCTATGTGAACTCTTTTGAAACCCTAAAAAAGGTGTTCGTCTTCATTGTCTCTGCAACAAATCTTTGCATCCATTTTTCTGTTCTCCTGGATTCATGTGGTCAGGAACTCATAGGGAAGAGGAATTTTCCTAGGTGGCATCAAAGGGAAGTACATGCTGGAGTTTGCTAGAACAGGAAAGGATAAATATGATCACTTGGTTGCCTCTCAGTAAGACAATGCATATGTAATAAAATGTGGATATACAACTTGGTGAGTTTTGAAGACTATCATAATAGGATATAATATAATATAATGTAATATAATATAATAGTATAGTATAGTATAGTATATGTGTAATATATACTATATAATATTATACATTATATAATATAATGAAATTATATAATAACTATAATAGATATAATATACAATGTATAATATGTCATATGTAATGTATAATATATATAAAGTATAATTCAGACCGTTGCTTCACAGCCAAGCTTGTGCACAGGTGAAGCAATGGTCACCCAGAATATACATTATATAATGTGATATGATGTAATTATAGAATATATATATATATATATATATAAGTAAAAATATAGGTAATATATAATGTGCAATATATAATATGTAATTCAGAATGTTGCTTCACAGCCAAGTTTGTGCAAAGGTGAAACGATGGTCACCCAAAATATTAGGGGCGCTTTCCACCTGTGACCACCACAGTGCCCAGTGTGCCTGTACCATCACATGAGCAATGCATGATCTGCCCTGCTTTGTGAGCACCTCTACCAACCACCTTTATGCAGGGAATGAAGGGGAATTCAGGAATAAAAGGCAGCACCACAAACTGTTGATGTGCTCCCACTGCCAAGAAGACATAGACCACATGGGATGCTACTGTAATCGGGAGTGGTGATCCTTTACTTCTCTTACCTGTGATTTCACCCCTTTCTTCTTTTCACTCTTCTCCTTTACTCTCTCATGTTTTCTGTCTCTCTGACACATACTAGGTAATCACTTCGCCTGCCTTAAGAACCACTGTATGATCAAAGTGATCTGTACTAACATACAATTAATAAATTGCCAATAGTTCTAGTTCTAGGTGTCAGTTTGCTTCGCTCACTCCTTAGGTATCCCTAAAGAACCTCCTACAAACCCCTCCTCTGAGGCTATGTCAAGACAATATAATATTATAATATCGTATCGTATTATAATATACTAATCATAAAATAACATAATGTGTATTAATTTATTAAGTGTATTTCTTCTCATACATCAAAAGAATAATTTGTAAAAAAAATTCTTCAGCCTATAGCAGCTCAGAAATAATTTTGCTTTTGTTGCTTCTCAATGTATTCTCAGTGGCAGTCACAGAGGTGGAAGAGAATGGGCCATATGAACTGATTCAGAGTCAGTTCAGGGCACAGCAGCATTTATTCTCGATCACTCATGTTGCACTGTGTTTTGCAGTATAAAATCTTGTTATCTGTAAATACCCCAAACACATTCAGTACCTTGGGATATTCAAATCATTTATATAGTGCCCTTACTTAATGGAGTATTTAAGGAATGCCATCAAATAAGGGCTTAATGACAATAAAAGTTAGGATTTATTGGGAGGGCTGAAATAAAGGAAACAAAGCATTATATTCACGGGCCTAGGATTGTTTTAAGCTTTGAGTGATCTTCAGATGTCAATTGAAGATAAGTTCCCTTTTACTATCTTCTCCTGATCTCTGAAAATTTGCAATGGATATTTCATGACTCCTTTTTATGTTGAAATATACACAGTTTTTGTTTAAGTAAAAATTGGTCCTTTCTGAATGTGAAATCAATAATGAACCAAAGCTAAGCAGTCTTAGGAGTTCACTAGTAGCTTCAGCTAAAAACTGATTTTATGACAAACTCCTGTCATTTTTCCTCTCTCTTTTCCACAAGTACTCTCATTCTTTTATATCTTTGCTGCTGAAATCTCAGCACTTTTTACATCAGATTTTCATTTCATCTTCACTACTTCAAATATTCTCCCTTCCTACACATCCAAAATGTTGACATCAGCAGCAGCTGCATTGCTCTGATCACAGTTCCCTAGTTCCTGAATTATTGAGCAGGTCTTCCTCTTTCATACACAGTTCAACTTTAATATTAGGCTCTATAGATTTACTCTGAACTGTTCTCTGGGTAACCCTCTCTGCACTGCTCCCTTTTCTCCCTGTCTCCTTTCTCCCTTGGTGCGTAGATTATGTTGGTCTCTATTAACCTTGTTAAGCACATACATCTTCTTCTTTGGAAGTGTTTTTAGTAATCTCTATGTTTGGCAAAGCCTGTAAATGTAATCACCCCTTTGGAGAACCCATTTACAGCATAAAATGGAGGGTTTACTCTGGTTCCCTTCAGTACCTGATGACCAAAGCACTTCTGTCATCTCTTCATGGTAGGTCCCTTCAGGGGAATGAAGCTGATGGGATTGTCAGCTCTGGGCCCTGTGTTTGTATTCCTTTGAACTTTTAATGTCACAGTCTGCCTCAATTTCAGCTGATAGCACAGGAGAGTGGGGGGAAAAAAAGAAAGAAAGAAAGAAAAGGGAAAAAAAGAAGAAAAATCCCAAATTTGCTTCTACTTAGTTCTTAATACTGATTTACAACGGATGGGCTATCTTTTTCTGGGAAACATCATGTTTAAGTTCCTATGTTTGAAGGGGTTTGGTAATTTTTAACAACCTATCATTTTAGAATCTGAAATTCATTTAAATGTTTCCTCAATTCTTGAGGCCACTTTCAGATCATTAACACTATAAATGTCCTAGGCAATGCTGAGCTAGAATTGTAGTACCCCACATGTCCGTTTGGAACCTACTCCTGCTATTGTGTCCAGCAGTACCATTGTTTCTCTTTCCAGTTGCCCATAAATATCCATGCTTAAACATGTTTACTTCTGCAGCAGAATATTTTAGAGAACTACTTTGAATAACATGGGTTTCTTTTCTCCTAAAATCACCAGCTAATGCACTTCTTTGTAAATTACAATGTTGATTTATCTTGGTGTTTAGTTGATAGCCAAAAATCTTCATTTTTTATTATTTATTTTTTAGTAAAAGATTTTTAACTCCTGTTTGATTTATACATTCCAGTTCAAACATTCATCCTAATTTCCATAATATGAGGAACAGAGTCTTTAGAGATTTAATATAAGAATTTATCAACCAACTGGTGGAATGGTGTTTTAATGTAGAAATTAGATAAAATATTACCCTGAGTGAGCCTCTACATTTAGAGAGCATAACTTCATCTTGATCTATTTAGAATAATGCAGTTGCATATTCAGGAGGAAGTATCTTCTATGTCATTTCTCAGTTACATATAGTGAGAGTTCTAATGAAAGTGAAGGTGCATTGGAATAAAGAAAATAACAAATTTTCTCTCAGCAGTGCAACACTAAGACTCCCTGAAACTCCTCAGAAATACTTGGACTTTTTTGAGAGTAGAAAATGTTACCTTTAGGAGAGCAAAATATACTTCTAATAATGGCTAATTGATCTTAAAATATTTGTGATTCCATCAAGTACGGAAAAACTCTGCAGAGGTTGAGATCTCAATTAAGACTCTCTTGGAGCAATATTTTATCATGTAAGTGTTAGAAGTTTCATTTGCTAACAGCGTTTTTATAAAAGATGGCAGTCTTACAGGGCAACTTGTGTGATGTTAGCCTTTTTGTTTACAAGCTGTACTTGAACAACTGCAGCGCTCCTGCTGCAAGAATTCAGGTTTTCCTTACAATGGGTTCTTATCTAAGCAGATTCTATAAATAAGATATGAAGAAGTTCACAGAATGATATACACATGAGGGTGCGTGCAGAGGTGCATAGCAGTTATCAAGACAATGTGTAGATAGATGTTTCTAATTTGAATGGTGCCTTTGAGCAAGTAGCATTTCCAGTGCTCATCAGATTGAAGTACCATCATTTTAATATAGTCTTCTGTATATTATCACATTCTTTCCAATCCATTTCACAGGGAAATTGTCCATTGTTGGAAAGATATTGTTTGCATGGTTTGGTACATCACTGTCACACTATTAACCTTCAAATATTATGCACACAATTGACGTACACTGAAAGAATCAAATCAATATGTTTTCACTTATTTTTGCTGTCTAGAGGACAAGCATTAAATAACATCCTCTTAATTTGACTGACAACAGCCCACAGATGTCACACTTGTGTATTACAGAGAGAAACTGCAAGAATTGTGAAGATGTCACTGTTAGAAGTGTTGGGCATTTTCCCTGTTAAGTACTTTAACAAATGAACAGGCACACTTGAGCACTGGCCTGTATGGAACCAGTCTTCCATAGGGTGTTCAATCCTGCTGACTGCAGTACTAATTCACATCCAAGATCATTGCCTTTGTAAACTCTGTAGGCTAGACTTACTGCTCTCTCAGAATTTTTGTCATCTAAAGTAAATACAAAGCTGAAACGTTGGGGATTTATTCAATGCTATGAAAACAGTACTTACTGTTATCGAGCTCATCAAACCTTTAAAGTGTCTGTAGGTATTCTTTGTCTCAAGACAGAAGTCGTACAAATGTCAGGCTACTGAGACAATTTAGTCAATTGTTTTGCATGAATTATGATCTCTAAAGTTGTAGAGAAGTTCTGCATTGTTGAAACTAAAATGTGCAAAAAGTCAAGGATGGCTTTTTCTTTCAGTTTTCTAAGTGTTTCAGAGGTTATGTACAACTCGGAGGGCTAAATCTGCCAGGGTCTTCGTGGTCCCGTTGAAGACTTAACTCCCTTTACTGCACTGATGTTGCGAGCATGGTTCTTCCTTTTCCACTCACATCAAAGTATGCATTCCTACAAATACATGTTTCCCATAGACTTTCACAAATGCTCCAAGGTCTGATCTCACAACTGGAGGGGTTCTTCTACTCTTCCAAATCTGTGTGTGTGGGGAAACCTTCTCTTTCTCTACCCCTTTCTTACTGCCCTCACTGTTTGCACACCTTGTATTGTGCTACGTCTCACAGGGGGCAGGAAAATAGGAGATGAGAAGAAAACAGATTTGAAATGAAGCAGACTGACCAGAAGCAGGTCCACAGTGTTTACATCCACACCATTAATCATCTTGTTAGGCCATTCTCAACAGAGTTGTTTCTCAAGGACTACCAAACACTAGTATTCCTTTTCCGAATGGTTGAAGAAAACTGCTGGTTTTCGTTTCACAAAGTCAGTGTAATCTCTTACTGGAAAGTCACATCATGTAGCAGACAAAGCAGTTTCCTAGTCATGTCTAAGTGATACAGAATGTCACTGTATTGTCTGGCAAGAAAAACACCTGAATGTGTTCATATACAGTTTCACATCAAGTCCTAGAGGAGCTAGTTTTCTTTGAAATGTTTGTAATTTTATGTGCACTGCTGATTAGTGGAAGTAGGGCTAAGAAGACTGAAAGCATTCTTACAGCAAAGCATTTATAATGATTTTCATTATTTAAATAAAATGTGAGAAAATGCTCTAAATTAGGTCTCTATTGGGCTAATACACAAAACTTTTACACTAATCTGAGGTCAGTGTTTCTGAGCTAATGGCATCACATAATTCCAGTTAGTCTCATTTTTGGTACCTAGTATAAAAAAATGACTGGTTTTGCTTCCTGGATTTTGTTTTACAGGCTAGAAGCAAGAGAAGTCATTCTTTTATTTCAGAAAATCATAACAGCTGTTCATCAATATTTTGAAATAGGAAAGACATGAAATATTAAAAGTGTGCCAAATCTCATCCTTTCTGCAAGCATGCCTTTGATTTCAGTACTTCTGTTAAGTCTGGGTTATTTATACTTTTCCAGAGAGAACTAACTTAGACATTCATATTCCTAGTTCTCCGTTAAATATTTATCTAACTTTATGAAGCTGCTCTTGCTGATTAGTGAGCTACCTGTTATGAGAGAACAAAGAACCTCAAAAGGCAGCAAATTAAGGTCACAGGTCAGTGTTCAGGCAAAATAGAGCTGGGCTACCAAATGATTTCCCGTTATTAAGCCAATAAATCAGGCAGAAGTTGATAGATGCAAGCACCAGGGCAGTGTGTCAGCCTCATGAAAAAATTGTTTAACAGATTCAGGTGATCAATGCTGTCAGAATCTTGCACGTGAAAAGTAAGATGACAAATTAAGCTGTAAGGCTGTGACACCAGAAATTATTATGTGCCCCTGCCCCCCACCTCCCACCACTGCCACCATCATTTTACATCTAGCCTAAAAGCAAAAGCACAACAAATAAATAAATAAAATTACATGTCTATCCATTTGTGTCCCTTGGAAAGCTCACAAGTGAGGCAGAAGGCTAATGGATTTTCAAAGCGAATGCAACCTGCTGCATAAGCCCTGATTTAAGAGCTCTGAAGAGGAAGAAAACAGAAAAAGGGGTTATTGAATTATTAATGGGCTCTATGACAGTGGTCTAATTAGAGCTAAAGAGGTATCACTTTTTACTAATGGGAGGATGAAAACAAAAAAACCCCATCGAAGGTTAGCATGATAGAAATTATGTGGGAATGTAATACTTTTTGTGGCAAAAAGCACTATCCTGTATATACTTTTAGGAATTTCTGGCGTTTGCATATTGCAAAATGCGTAGCAGAAAAATAAACCTTTTTGATTTGAATGATGCCAGCAGAGTAGTCCAGTAGTTGCTGTCAATGGCTTAGGCCTTCTTGTCTTCCAGTTTGAACACAGTTATAACTGGTGAAAAAATTAATCTCTGTTAAAATGAAAATCAGTGAGTGTATCTGCTCTCACAAGCCACTGAAAACCAAGGGGTTTTTTTGTTGTTTTTTTTTTGTTGGCTTGTGGGTTGTTTTTGCATTGTTGCTTGTTTGTTTGTTTTTGCAAAGGTGAGGGTGTTTAATAACATGTACTAATTTGAAACTAGAAAATTAGGGCCCAAGATTACCTCAGTGTGATTTTTCTGGGAAGCTCACTATCAGGAAGTAACACACCCAGCTGGCCGTAAAAAACTCTTGAGCTTGCCAACCCCCTCCGCTGCACTATCTGCTCTCCCCTGTGCCCAGGGTATTGCTAAGTACCAAAGATCAAAACTGTTGGCTGTAGTGAGGTGTGGCTTGGCAAAATACTATATGAGTGAGGCGATTTGGCTATTTTCCTCCCAGGCCAAACACAAATTTGCTGTTTTCCCCAATGTGATGTGTGCTGAGAAACCAGTGTGTGCAACACGAAATGCAAACTCTCAAACATTAAGCTAGTTTGCAAGGTGTTAAATATTGTAAGACTGCAAAAGCCATGACTTTCTAGGGGAAGTTAGCTGAGGAAGACAACAAAATCATTCTTGCCTACCTTAGGAGAGACTTGAAAGCCAACATGAACTGTCATCAGGTAATTTAAGATTTTTTTTGATAGTTATTCTGTCAAAGATATCAGATTAATGCTGTTACCTGCCTTGTAGATGGACAGGGAAGCACTGTGCATGTAAGTTTTTTGATGACAAGCTCACTAAGAGAAAAAGAAATTGTTCTTTGAATGACACCAGTTCCCTGTGTTTTTTTATCTATCTGTGCTTTATATTTTTCTAATGATATGCTCTATGCTCTGGCCTCAACACATTCAGATGGCAGCTGGAATCTCTCAGTGGAAGCATAGAGAAAAACATCTTTCTCAAACTGCAACGAGGTTGTTGGATGGAAAATATATATGCCAAAAATTTAAATGCTGGATATTTAGTCTATTTTAAAGTGGACAGAAGTATTTGTATTCAGTGAGCCAGTAATGTGTGCTTGCAGCCCAGAAGGCCAACTGTGTCCTGGACTGCATCAAAAGAAGTGTGACCAGTAGGTCAAGGGAGGTGATTCTCCCCTCTCTAGTCTGTTGTCACGAGACCCCACCTGCAATACTGCTTCTAGTCCTGTTGTCCAGAGGATAAGAAGGACATCAAACTGATGGAGCAGTTCCAGAAGAGGGCCAGATCAGAGGGCTGGAGCACTTGCCCTTTGGGGACAGGCTGTGACAGTTGGGGCTGTTCAGCCTGGAGAAAAGAAGGCTCCAGGGACGTCTGATAGTGGCCTTGCAGTACCAAAAAGAGGCCTACGAGAAAGCCAGAAATGGGCTTCTAGTAACAGAATTACAAAATCACAGAATCACAGAATTAGCCAGGTTGAAGGAGACCTCTAGGATCATCGAATCCAACCTATCATCTGACCCTTCTAATTAACTAAACCATGGCACTAAGTGCTTCATCCAACCTCCTTTTATACACCTCCAGGGATGGTGACTCCACCACCTCCATGGGCAGCCCATTCCAATGTCAAATCGCTCCTTCCATGAAGGTTTTCTTCCTAATGTCCAGCCTAAACCTGCCCTGGCACAGTTTGAGACTGCATCCTCTTGTTCTGTCACTGGATGCCTGGGAGAAGATGGTGAGAGGGAATGGATTGAAGCTTGAGGAGGGTAGATTTAGATTAGGTATTAGAAGGAAATTCTTTACAGTAAGAATGGTGAGACACTGGAACAAGTTGTCCAGGAAGGTTATGGATGCCCCTTCCCTGGAGGTCTTCAAGACTGGGTCTACTGAAGTGTCCCTGCTCACGGCAAGGGGTTGGAACTAGATGATATTTAAGGTCCCTTCCAAGCCAAACCATTCTATGAACCTGTGAATGAATCCAATCAGCAATTTTAACTGTTTCATTTGATATTATAATAGGTGAGACAGCAAGGATCACTTTGACTCAGGTTATAAAGAAACCATGCAAACTGTCATCCTGCTGCTGTCAAGGGTCACCACGTCTTTCCTAGGGCTAGAGTGATGAAGATTTCCTCCTGTTTGGTTGCAGTTAGATGAGGACTGGCAAATGCAACCATTGTATTAAATATACATGAAACTGTTGGACCTTACTGAAGTGTACCTTTCTTTCTCTTCCATGTTTAGCACAAACCAAACCTGCCACATCTTTTAAGAACCTAAGCAAACAGGGCTGAGTTTGGATTGGCAGTGGATATCTTAGTGAATTCTATCAGGAGTGTGAAAAAAGAGACTATTGACAGACACAATTGTCTGCTTCTGTTTGTCAACCACGTGTACAATCAGAACATTTTGCTGTCACTAAAATAGCACTGCCATACATGAGTATCTGAATCATAAAGTTGTCTTAAGGGACAGGATTTACCATAGCTTATTACAAATGTGCTGTCCTCAAACACCACATTTTTATTCCTCACACAGGCCACAAATGGGAGATCTGCAAGCATTATTCACACAAGTACCATTGCAGAGGTGCTGGCACTGTCAACAGCACAGTTCTGGCTCCATGATGTACAAGGTGCTCCATCACACAGCTATCTCTTGCATCTCCTGGATGATGTTTTTAGGCTATTTCAGGCAGTCCTATTTCTTCTTGTTTCTATAGGAAAAAAGCAATAAAAAGGGATAGAAAGCAACAATTTACTAAAATCTTGCAGACTCATAATCTATTGCTTCCTTTGCAATCCTGCAATAATGTATGAGTAACATAGATCGGTTTCTGAAGTTAATGTCTTTCTAGAAATTGTGTGTGTTGCAGCAAACTGCATAAATACTCCATGGCAGTACCAATTGCTGCACAGAAACAACAACCATTTATTCTTGTGAGTTCCAAAGTTACAGTATGAGAATCTTCTATTATTAACCCCGGCGTTCTGTGTATAGGTTGCTTTCATCTTTGTGGAGATGTGGAAACCTTCTTTTACAAACTTTTAATTTTCATACATCAAGGGAATTGAAATGAGCTATCTGGGTACCCCAGGGACCGAGACATTGCGTGTGATGTATATTGCCATTTTAATAGAGACACGTTAAGAGTTTCTGAATACACATCATACTTACAGTGGGCTGTTTAAAATTGCCTTGAAATCTGGGTTAAAAACAAAAGATATAAGTCCTTAGTTTCTCATGTGCATAACAAACTGTCAGAAGACTGCATGCAGTTATATAATTAAAGGCTGCTGTTCTTCACTCCATGACGGTGCTGTTAATGAGTTGACTCTATCAAGGGTCTCTTTTCAGATATAACTTAGGGTGCTATACACTATCATTTTAAAACAGCATGAGTACAATGGCAATTTATTAAAATACTGTTAACTCTCTCAATACAACCACGAAGCTAATTAAATATAACAAGTTCACTTCTGGGATTGGCTCCACAGTCTGCAGGCTGTTCTTGCACCAGATCCTTTGGGGTTTCCCATCTGTGTGGGAGATCAAGAGCAGCCCCATGTGACATAGTTTTCTGCACTTAAAGAGATTTGTAATTCACTGTCAGAGAGGTGAAAATTACATTTAGGTCTTGATTGTCTCCAAGATTTAGGGGCAAAAACTTTTGATCTAGAAGTCTGTCCTAATGTTGTGAAAGATTTTATTTTTTAACAGTGGGTTTATATAGTTTATACATGTTAAACATATCTGCAAACTGATGGTGCAGTTCCTGAGGTCATCTCATGAGAAACAACTCGTATCCCTCCCTGTTTTAACTGTATTTATCTTCCATAAATGATGAGTTATTTGAAAACTGCCTGTTGATCTATATGTGTCCCCCATTAACTCCTAACTTGTATGCAAGAACATTTGGGAGACCACCTGTTGACCTAGGCCAAAACCACACCAGGGATGTTCTGACAAAGGAGAGGTATCAATAATCTTGTCCCAGGTCTTGAGAGTTTCCGGAAGTACTGTTTAATTTCCTGCTAATGTGTTAGTGCTGTCACAGGGGGAAATAGCTCATTTATGGGACTTTTTATCAGATCATTACCAAAACAGTTTATTGACTTGTTAATGACATATAATTAACCAGCACCCAGAAAACAGTAAGTATCAATATTGTGAATGCAACCGATGAACTACAGTATTAGCTGTTCACACAATGTTAATTAACACCTACAAATTTCTAGGCATCCCTTCCATAGCTACCCCCCAAAAACTCTCATGCCCACGCTAAATTAGGGGCTCCTCACATTCCACATACTTGTAGAATCCATATACTTGTGGTGGTTCCAGCTTTGTATGCATTTGTGTTGTTTATAGAATGGTAAGGTTGGAAGTGACCTCAAGGATCATCTAGTTCCAATTGCTTCCTACTAGTCAGTGATGCATGAACCCATACAACAGCACCTCAGAAGCTTTTATGTGCACACTGAAGCTGTGGGGCCTCCCTGTGTCCCTTGGATGAGCAACCATTCAGCTGGAGTACAGAGGCTGGATGGGAGTCTGTGAACTCTGACCAAAACAGAACTCTGCATGGTCACAGATGATGTCAGATGGTAGCTTCTGGAAGCATTAAATCCAGTCTTGACTCCACTCCCAGGTCTTTCACTAGCAAATTTTTACACCAGCTTTGTATTTCTTTTCAAGCTGACTTCTCTGCTTCAGGAATCTCTTTGTAATTCCCCAGCTACTGTTTATTCCAGCTGTTTGTTGGATTTCCTTTTAGCATTACCTTCAGATGCTCTTTAAGGTGGTACTGAGCGTTCAACTCCCTTACACTGTTGTGGATTTCTTAGCAGAAGTCCAAGCCATTTTGCCAAGGGTGAGTGGTGGGAGCCAGCATCAGAGAGTAACTTCTGTTCTCTGTACACAGATGAATGTGTGTTAACTGGACTACATGTAAAATATATGCAGATATAACACTGATTTGAAAAGAAAAGTAATAATAACTCTAATACAATGGAGTTGCACTTAAAATTTTATTGCTAAATTACAATACCATCTCTTCCTTTAAAAGGCTCTATAATAAACATCTCTTTAGCAAGAAGCTTAATAAAGCCTTTCCTTCAGCTGGGTTGTATAAGAATGGAAGTACATCATCAAAAGGAGTGAATACAGGCCATAGGCACTAATAGGATTTGATTTGCACAAATGAGATTGTGGTCAGAGAAACCCATACTGTTTTTATTTGCATATTTATTTTCTGTATACTCCACTGACTGTGTAGCACATTGTTTCCAGCAAAGCCATTGGAATTTCTGCTTTTTATATTCTTCCTTTCAGCTCCTTATCTCATATTTTCAAAAGCTGGAAATAATGGCTTTTCCTACAATCTCTTTTGAGAACATGAAAGCTCTTTCTAAATAATATACTCTAAACTTTCAAGATGGGTTTGATGTTCCTCTTTTTTATAACTCATAGTCAAGTGTCTATGTAGGCATTTTTCTGTAATTTAAAATCTGTGTGCAACCGTTTAGTGATTCTTCTTCTCTGTGCTCTTGACCTGAAATGTCTGTCTGTCTGTCTGTTGGGACAGCTCTGGATGCCCTGATGAATGTTCCACATACATGCCAACCACAAACCTACAGCTTAGTTTCTGCAGCATGTTCTGCCATGTGAGTCAAGAGTGTGGACTGTCTTGCAGAGCACACACTTCCACACACTAGAGATAGTGTTAGGGTGCACTTCCTGAACTTGAAAGTTTTAGATGGCCAACTCTGAGTCACCAATTGTTTTATATATGTTGTCAGGTGTGTTTTTACAGTAGGGATGGCATAATTAACACTTTAACAGGTAAAAGAAAAATACTGGAATTGGAGAATTTTGGAAGAACTCTTATCTCTTGAACTATTTGTCTCTGTTTCTAAATAGTAATAAAGATGTGCCACAATTTTGTTAATATTTTAAGCTTTGATCAAGACATATGAGTAACAAATTTCCAGATAACAGAGTGCACTAGAATAAATTCTATTATTTCCTTTAAGATTACCCCATAATCTCGAGGCAGCGTTTCTTGCTTTGAGTACTAATTATCGTGCAACTTAATTGAGCCATGAATTACCCATAATTATCTATTTTCCATGGTGAAGCAATACCATGTAATTACACCCTCTTCAACTCCTTGAATTTATAGATGATATGAGCAGAATTTAGGGCAATGTGTACCGGGCTAACAGCAAAAGTGGACTTATTCTTTTAGCCCTGAACTTCTTCATAGAGATATATTTTGATTTCAAGAGAGTCAGGGAGGTCCCCCAGAGAAAGAAATGGTCTACTCTGGAGATTTGAATAGTGAAGGTGTCTTTAATCATCCAAATCATGGCCACTTAAGCTAGGACTGGATTAAGGTGCGTGGAGATGCGTGGTCATACTGCATTACGTTACTACTGTTGCTACCATACTGTGGTTTTCGGAGATGTGAAATGCTTTTACACTGCATTGGTTTGCAGCAGGCAGACAGGGCCTTAAACAGCTGCAAGATGAAGTGACCTTTGAAGGTGCCTAAAGTTATCCATCTCTGTCTGAAACATAGTAACTGAGACTGAAGGCCGGCTTTGCTTGAATTAAATCACTAGGTAACTATAAAAAAACCCTAAGAGATTATTCCCTGGAGTAGAATAGATAGAAATACTTAACGATAAAGCAATCTTACACCTTGTATTTTGAAATTTGGCATCTCATTTTACAAAAACCACTAGATGACATGCTTTTAAACGAACATAGTGCAGAAAAGTAAACAAACAAACAAACCCCAAACAGATGAAAGGTTTTGAATCATGTCATTCTCTGGTGTGTATCCCTGTTATGTGTCCCATGATGGAGCACCTGCACCGGGGCTTTCTAGAAATGACATATCACAAAAAGGTCAGGTATCATATCATTCTTCTGCTGAGACATCTGTCAAGTCATGTTTGCCTTCAAAACAAGGTAATGTCCTCAAAGAAAGCAGTATGTTTTGCAACACTCTGTAGCATATGGCACTGGCAATGCATGTCAGTAAAGTAAAAGTAACTTGTTTTTCAACTGTAACATGTTATTTGTCATAGAGAGCTGCAGTTGTTTGATTTTTCATAAACAATTTCCGTGTTTCCACATATTGCATCACGTACTTTATTAAAAGCAAAGGGCAGGAGGTATTTTTGTTCTGAGCAGAAATCTTAAACATCAGAATGTAATGTGTAATAAACACACCATTAGGCAAAATATGAGGCTGATTCTCATTCACATAAAGCCTCACCTACGCTGCTTCAGCAGTGCAAAGCAGTGTTAGTTTAAATTATCCACCTAAAGGGAAACTGACAATTAGGCCCAAATACTTGAGTTTAATTCTAATTTTCTAGGAGTCTTCTTTTGAAAATCCTTTGTGAAAATCTCAAATAAATGGTTACAGTTGCTTCTTAAAAGAGGGAAATACTGAGAGTAATGTTAAGTCTAGAACTAAATCATTGAGGCATGGTTTCAAATGTATGCAATGTCATTGAATGCCAGCATTTACAGTGGAGAATGTACACAATGAAAAGTATTTTAAAATCTGCATGGATACCATGATGGAGTAGCACTAGAAAGACATCTATCAGATAAAAGTTAAAAAGTTAACTTCCTGCTTATTGACTCCACACAAAAAGACTTGCTGCATTCCAGTTAAATGAAGCACTTCTTTCATTTACCAGTTTTAAATACTTGCCAGACAAAGGATTCAATTCCATTTCTTCTTTTATCTCTCCACAGCAGAGAAATCATGTAAAATGTTTTACAGACCAGCGCAAGTTGTACCTTTACTTAAGGTACAACTGTATTCTCTCAGGGCACCTCTTGTGTGCTTCCCAGCCTAGCTACTGAGAGACATAAAGGTACCTCAGGTCAAAGGCTGTGGATGAGAATGACAAAGTCCTAGGGGTTCCTCACTGAGCTAAGAAAATCCTTACTTGCTTAGGTCTTGAGGTGACCCTTAAAAGCAGTAAGTGCAATTTCTACTGAGCACCTATTTAAAGAGTACAATTTCTAGTCTTCTTTAAACACTAACTGCCTTGATTTAGGAAGATACCAACTTGTAAGTGCTCCACATCACTTACAGTCCTCTCTAATAATGCCTCACATGGCTACTAATTTAATAAAGGCTCTGTACTGGAGCATTATTGGATGGAGCATTATTTCCTGGCCTCCCATGCCTTTTTCCTGATGAGAAATTAATAATTTGATTGCTGAATGGAAATAAAGTCATAAAGTCCAAGAATCTGCAAACATCTCTTCTTGCTTTTCACCATTTCATTGCTAATCAGGATTATGTTCTTGTTGCTGCAGTGTAGTGTAGCCTATGAAGGAAGAGATGTGTCTGGTAGAAATCAGGACAGCCTGGCTTCTGTAAATTTACATGCACAATTGTGAATACATGCCTCCGAAAGTATTCAGTGAGATAAAGATTACTCAGCACTTTATGACAGCAGAAATTGGAGATACTGTGTCACCATCTCAGTCTGAAGCTAGTGTGACCCCTGGAAATATTTAGGACTGAATGTTGAACCTACAAATTTTACAAGATGTGCAGCCTTGGTGTGTGTGTGTGTGTGGTGTGTGTGTGTGTGTGTGTGTGTGTTAAAAATTAGCATCCTTTGTTTTGTGAAATACAGCAGTATGTCAAATCTGTGAACTTGAAAAATCTTTCTTAAGATCTGCTTTCGAAATGAGCAAACTTCCCAGCCCCAAGCCTTTAGAGTTGTTACAAAATGTTATAAGTAATATGGGGAGAAAAGATAGTTTCACTTAGCAGTTTTAGAAATTATATTAGACATCAACTGTCTTCTTATTTAACAGGATTTTACTTGGCTGGTCCTTCAGAGATGGCAAGAGCATTTAAAATGAACCAATGAAAATATTAAAATCCCAATGAATTATGAATGTAGTGAGAAATCCATAAACCTATTTACATGGATAAATCTAGACAGAGCATTTGAGTCCTCACTTCTTTAGCATTTATGGTGGAAATTGATGAACTCCAAACCTCGCTTTTGATCAAATTCCCTTTTGGAATACAGAAGCAGGCTTGGATGTATAAGCAGAGCTCTCCTTACAGTTGATTTCTTTAAATTTTACATTCTAGAGATGTGAATTCTCAATAATTTGGATTGATTTTTCTATCATTTCCCAGACATTTATAATTTTTTGATCTCTTAATAATTTTCTATCTGTAAAATGGTTGATTTGGGAGTATTTTAAACATACTTAATCACGGGAAATACAAAGCAATGGAAAGTCAGCTGTACTCTTCAAAAGAGATAATCTATTACATTGTGAGAAACATTTTGAAGACTCTCCATGTGTCAGTGCGGGAAAAAAAATGGCTCAGTATACAGAATGGCAGCAGGGACATGTCTGTCTTTGAAAAATTCAGCTCAGGATTTGTTAAGGGTTTGAAAAGTTTTTTTCTAAAACCTGTGTTAGACTCACTCTCCTGACCTCACTCAGCTATCCTCTTTTTGACCATTGCTAGCACCTGGCACTGTCTCAACTCCAAATCTTTCTCCCCTTGTGCAATCAGTTCTCCTGTGGCATATGCCAGTGCTGCCTTACATGGATCCACCACGCATCAAGTGGCTGGCATGAAGACCAATTGACTGAGGCACCTTCAGGCTATGCAGTGCTTCAGCCAGGATGTGCTTTGTCCAGGATTTCTCATTCAGGGGATTACTATTGGAGAAAGTAACTTAGCATGTAGAACCACAGGCATCCTTCATACTTGAAAGGTACAGATATCACGACCCACTGTGGCACAGGCCTGCTTCCATTAGATGTCCTGGTGCTTGAAGTCTTCTTAATGGCCTGGTGCGAAATATAGATGTTTGTAAGAAAGTTTCTGTTAGGCATTAGTATAAATGCATCACAGAAAACCAGACTAGATTGTATATTTCTCCTAAGTATTGTCTGTGGAGCTGTCGAAAGGCTTTTAGATTTAGTCCTTATTCATCAGCCTTTACAAGAATTAAACAAGTAAGAACCCTACGTTTCTCCTAAGAATGTCCGCACTTCCACTTTGGAGAAAATCAAAGGAAATAGGTTCTCCTCTGCCCTTGATGTTTCCTATGCTGTTTCTCAATTTATCCAATGTTTTCTGCCCTTCCTTACATGGGTGTGGTAGTTTATAACTAACATTCTTAATTGTAAACAAGAACAGGAACTTTCTGGAGGTCTTTGAGTAAAAGGTAAATAAAGTAAGGGATTGAATACAGTAGAATGATGATAGGTAGATCTATACTATTCCATTGGATTGTTGATTAGAATATAGCTTGCTGCACTTTTTTCTTCTTCGCTCTGGCCGCTGCTGGTGCTCTTGTATGGCTTCACTGACCTTGGTTGAGACTCTCATTATGGCTAGGTAGCAGCAGGGCTTTCTCTGGTTTTCTCTTTTCCCTTACACACAGTGGGTGTGGTGGGGGAATTAGTACAGGGGAGTCCTTGTATTGTTTCTGAATTGTAAATGTTTGTAAATATAGTTTGTACATATACATTGTATTTTATAGTTCTAGATTTTAGCTTACTATTGTAAATATAACCCACAATGACAGGCTTTCGGTTGGGCACTGTGGTTGTGGCCAATTGGATCAGCCATGCCTTGCAGTGGGTCTCTTGGAACTGCCTGGAGCCAGCTGTGTCTGGTACAAACCGACTCTGGCTTCTCCTCACAGAGATCACCCTGCAGCCCTCTGCCAGCCTCTGAGCACCTGCAGCTGATGCAGCCACATGCTAATATGGATAGAAAATGGAAATCACTTCCACTTCCAGCACAATCTTCTAACAGGTCATCTGTAACTGTGTGCGCCACTGAAATGCCTTGGTTCTTCCACTGATGGAAATGCAGACACTTTTAATCAAAGTCTCCCTATACTACATTTTCATTGGAGTTGACTGTAAGTTTCTTTTTTCCTTCCTAATTTCTCCATGATGAGAGAGAGAATGTATCTTCTGATAATTACAGAGTAATGCGGTGATACAAAATGAGCTTACTTTGTCTTTCACTGTTGTGGTGGGTTAGGAACTTTCCCCGTCACCCCCCGCACTACTGGAAATTACCAGACTAGCTCAGGTGGCTTGGAAGGAAGATGAAGCTATATTTATAGGAAAGCAAAATTTACAAGCACATATACACAATATATTTACAAGTTCTTACAAAGTAGAAATAATACAGAAATCCAAACTGTCTCCTGGACAAAGAAACTGCCCATAAGTGGCTCAAAGCTATCCCTCTCTTTCTCCCCTCCACTTTCCCAGACAAAGAAAAACAAAAGCCAGCAAAGCTTACATTGTTTTCTGTCAGCCAAGATTAGTGGAAAGATATTAGAGCAGAGTTAAGAGGAAGCAAAGAGATTCAGTGACAGACCAGAATGACAGAAATTGTTTACATTTTGACTTTTTAACCCTTTCAGCAAACCAATGGATGATACAGACTTCATCATTATTTCCTGTTCACAACCAATGATCTAATTTCTCTCATTAATATGTTCCAGTTAGCCTCAAACTAGCACACCTGGTAACATATTTTGAAATACTTACAGTGAGACAGAAGATATATCCATTACATTCAGAACTAATTTTTTATCTTTTATGCTGCATCATGAGTCTAAGGGGATGGAAACTAAATTTCCTCATCAGCAAAGAATTATTAATGAGATTTTGCAACTCCCTGAGTTGTTTATAAATATTTTCGTAGTTTAATACTCCAGATTTTCAGAACTGCCTTGTCCACAGGGATATTAAAAACAAAAATAAAAATTGAACAGCTATTTTTCTTTAGTTTGTGTTCTTAAGCATACCTGGAGATACCAAAAATAGCCCCATTATATAGTCTAATGTTTCAAAAGCCTGTCCTGCACAGAACAAATTCCGTAGAAGAATGTTTTGTTATTGTCTTCTTTTTCTGTGGAAATAGACAGTCACCCGAAGCTACTACGTGTGTTCCAAAGTCTTTGTTTGATCATGAGCCCTCAGATAAAGCAAGGATGTTTTGTGTAGCCCAAGAGGAATAAATTTGATGTTGACTCCCTGGGCTTCCTATCCTACGCTACCCAAATGGACAGTAGCCATCTGACAAGCTTTTTCAGCAGCTGGATTTTCTCACTTCTCCAGAATTGCACAGCTCCACTGCCAGTAAGTCTTCTAACATGGTCCTAACCTGGGAACAATACTGGAGCTGCTCATCAGCACCACACAATCAAGTGCCAAAAATCTGACTTGGAACCAGTACACTTTTTTCAGGAAAAAATATTTGTTTTCTTTCCCTTTCTATGCTATTCCTCATAAAAATGTTTTATATTATACTTAGAAAATGGAAGTTATTGGAAGTTAAAAGGAAATATAATCCCTTTTAAATTTTGACCAAAATTTAGCATATTCTGCTGAAGAATCTCCATGGTAGTATTTTCATCCACATTGAGGTATTCTGTTTGTATGAGAGACACATCAACATAAAGGGAGTGTTTATCTGATGTGCTGCAGGTATTTTTTTTAATGGAAAAGAAAATCTCACCTCTTTCAGCCTTTTTTTTTTTTCAATGTTTTGCTGTGATATTTTCCTTACCTATTTGTCTGCCACATGCTAGTACTGCTTCTTTCCCCTTTTCCAAACAGTTCTGTATGTAACTAAGTACACAAAACTATATACTAGCAGAGGATGTGGATTTCACTAGGGAGAAATGACTCCTGTCAAAGAGAATTGATTGATGGCATCACCAAGAACATGTAAAACATGCAGAACTGACTAATACTGAGGAGCTGATCACAATGAAACCAGTTTAGGACATCCTTGGAGAAGGTAGGAGTGAACATAGGTTGGATGAGGCCTTGAGTGAGCTGTGCTAGTGGGAGGTGTCCCTGCCTATGGCAGGGGGTTGGAACTAGATGATCTTTGAGGTCCCTTCCAACCTTACCAATCTCTGATTCTATAGTGTCTGTTCATGGGCAATCAAGAAAAAAACTTCCTGAAGCTGAGTATTTAAAGATGCTTTCTATCTGGAACTTCAAGTTTGCTACTGAGTAAGTCAAATATTAAGACAGTTGCTTAGTGCAATGCAGTCTTAACAGGATCCACAATCTTTTTGAAACATGCACAGAGTGGTGTGCTAAACTATACACAAGTTTTGAAATGGCACTGTACTTTTACACTGCATTTTTTAATGCCAGTATTTTAATTACTTTTATTTCATGTATCTGACTCTGGGTTTCCTTTTAACTTAGTTTAGAAAAAAACACCTGAACTTGGTCATCCAATGAAAATAAGACCTGGCTTTATGTGCGAAACCAATACCTACTAGTTAAGTTTCGTTACCTTCTATTTTGTTACCTTCAGTTATTTCTTTTCTACATTCCTATAGTAAGTTATGACTCAAAATGTGCATCCTAGCATGTTTTAGAGTGATTGGCAAAATACTTTTTCCCCCTCAGTGTTTCTGTGCAACTCCTTGATTTGTCATATGGAACATAAGCCTCATTGTTAGTCAGTGAAGATGTATAACCTTAACTACAGCCTTAACATGACTCCATGGGGATCTTGTCTTAGAATTATAAAGTGGGTTACATTGGAAAAGACCCTTCAGATCATTGAGTCTTAATATTAACCCATAAGGTCTACAGTTAAATACTCAGTGATCCAGTAATGCTAATAATAAACTTTAAAAATTGTAAACTTCTTACACAATGTTTCAAAGGGGCTGAATGGGTTATTTTGAGCAAAAGTTAAAAACCATCTTAAATGTGTAAGGATGTACCATTATATTCCATCTTATTCATTGAAGGGTAAGCTGAAGATAGAATATAAGTTGTATATGCAGGCAGCAACAGTCTTCTTTCCTGCAACCAGTCTGTGTGTGATTAAAGAGCTTTATATTTTGGCACATATGAAAATATTAAAATGTCAACATTCCTCCAGTGAATAGCATCTGCACTTTTAACTTGCTAACCCTGTACTGAACAGATATGATTTGCTAGTGTTTCACAGATTTCTCATTATTCTTGAGCATATAGTAGGCTGAATTCAACCCTTAAATCTTTGCACTTGTCACTAAACTCTCCTCTTCCTTGCTTTTTGTGAGAACAAGGGCAAACCATGGCTCTCTGGAGACTTCTCTGGTGGTCTGTGAATCTGCCTGGTGGTATAATTCTGATTCTTTAATTCCCAGCTTTAAATTTGCTTAAAAGGAAGATTAAAGTAGTTTAAATACCTTCTGTTATCTGTTTTCCAGATAATGAATTGCTGTAGTTGGCCCTATAATCAGTCACTAATGAGAAAAAAAGCAATC
The DNA here is from genome assembly GCA_013396675.1 of Eubucco bourcierii. Lineage (NCBI taxonomy): Eukaryota > Metazoa > Chordata > Aves > Piciformes > Ramphastidae > Eubucco > Eubucco bourcierii. The sequence goes on from VWZE01000080.1 coordinate 221,388, forward strand.
TGTGCAGAAAAAGTACTTTGTTTCACACAACAGTGTCTGAAAATGATGGTTTGGTCCCTTGAGCCTACTTGTTTTGGCTGGGCTAGGAGGTTGCTTTCCTGAGACTTAGGATAATAATCTTATTCTTCATTTGTCATTACCATCCCTTATTGCAGAGGGACTAAAATGTTGAACCTAGCTCTGTTTGGGATCACCTCCACAGAATATCCTGATACAAAGTGAAAAAGTACAGGAGAGATGCCTTGATGTAATACAACAATCTCAGTGGGTTGGGCAATATCCAGTGAGCAAGTTGCAACCTGTGTGTCTGTTCAGTGTTGATTTGTGTGTGTGTCTTGCTCAGGAGCCAGCAAAACATTAGAAGCGGTGGCAAAACATACTTAGATTCATTTGTTTTGTAAATATTTTTCATTTGATCTTATAGATCCTGTCACAGCCTCTGATTCTTCTGCTGAACTGAAAACCAATATTGTGCAGTACTGTTGCATCTATTAAATCACTAGACCTCATGCCCTGGATAAAATATGCAGGCATTCATCTATAAACAACAACCTCGCTTCCTACTGCATTTAGGAGAATAATTTTCTCCTTATCTCCTTTTTACCCCTTTCCCCTCATTTGTTTCTGCATTCCAGCCTGCTCTGAAATACTGTTCCATGTGGGAATGATCTTTGACAAGTTTCTATCTTTTTTTGTTTATTAAAGTCAAGAGAAATTAGCCTGTGAGTCATGGAGATACCTTTCTAAAGGACATCAAAGAACTGTGCAAAATATGTTGTGTAGGTATCTGTATAAACACATTTTAGGGCATTGCATGTTGTGGATTGTAATCCTAAGGGGAAAAGAAAATTATAAAATCATCACATAGGTTTTTGATAGTTTAGTCAGTGGAAGAAAAATGCCTGTAAACATGCTTTCAACCTTGCAGCTTATTGAAAGTGACAGAGAAATAGAGGAATGGCTAAAATGATAAAAATTGAATGTGGACCATAGAAAGAATGTATAGCATTTAGTTTTGTATGCAAAAATTAATGCAAAATTTCTGCACTGTTAATGATTCAGTGCTTAAGCTTGAGTGATAATACATCATTGCTAGGCATATCTATGAATGTAGAAAATGGCAGTGTCTAACTAGTTTTGCAGTGGCTTGATTTTCTTTCTTTATTTTGATCTTGGTGCTGAAAGACTTTCTACATATTCATCAATGACCTGGCTGAGGGCACAGAGTGCACTGTCAGCAAGTTTGCTGATGACACCAAACTAAGTGGAATGGCTGCCACACCAGCAGGCTGTGCTGCCATTCAGTGAGATTTGGACAGGCTGAAGGTGTGGGCAGGGAGAAATTGAATGAAGTTCAGCAAGGCCAAGTGTAGAGTCTTGCACCTGGGAAAGAACAATCCCAAGTATCAGTATGGGTTGGGGACTGCTCTGTTGGAAGGGAGCAAAGGGGAAAAGGATCTGTGGGTCCTGGTTGATGGGAGGTTGACCATGAGCTAGCAGTGTCCTCTCATGGCCAGGAGGGGCAATGCTATTCTGGGATGTATCAGAATGGTGTGGCTAATAGGTTGAGAGAGGTTCTCCTGCCTCTCTACTCTGCCCTGTTGAGGCCACATCTTGAGTACTGTGTCCAGTTCTGAGCCCCCCAGTTCAAGAGGGATGTAGAATGTTTGAGAGAGTCCAGCACAGAGCCACAAAGACAATTAAGGGAATGGAACATCTCTGTTATGAGAAGAGACTGGGGGAGCTGGGGCTCTTTAGCTTGGAGAAGAGGAGACTAAGAGGTGACCTCATCAATGTTTATAAATATGTGCAGGGTGAGTGCCAGGAGGATGGAGCCAGGCTCTCCTGGGTGATGCCTGATGACAGGACAAGGGTCAATGAGTGGAAGCTGAGGCAGAGGAAGTTTCATGTAAACATGAGGAGGAATTTTTTCCCTATGAGAGTGACAGAACACTGGAACAGGCTGCCTAGGGTAGGTGTGGAGTCTCCCTCCCTGGAGATATTCAAAACCCATCTGAACACGTTCCTGTGTGATCTGGTATAAGACATCCTTCTCTGGCAGGGGGGTTGGACTGGATGATGTTTCAGTGTCCCTTCCATCCCCTGACATTCTGTCATTCTGTGATTACTTTGGTTTTAAAATGTGATTTTCATGAAATTACATGCATCTAAACTTTTATTGCTGTTCCATAAAACATTTCTCCTTTTATCTGGTTTCATAAATGCAATGGGCATTTCTCTTCTTTGTTCCTTGCATCTCTTTCNCCCTTAAAAAAAAAAAAAAAAAACGAACATAGTAGTTGAAAGTATTGTGAAATGGACTTGAAAGTTAAAATCTTTCAAATAACTGGTACTGTCATTGACAAATCTTTTCCTTCCACTCTGGTGCATTTCACAGTAATTTAGAACAAGTTTCAGAAATTTTACAATAATAAATACAGTTCTGCTAAAAGCATACATTATACAAGCAATAATTTAAAGCTGTTCATGACATCAATTATATTTTGTCATGGTGAAATATATAACACATTAGATTTTTAACAGTACAATGAAGAAGTACATTCCAGAATCATAAAGGTGGAAATCAAGATGATTTTCCCTTTGCCTAATGGCTTTAATTGCAGGATACAATAGAACAAGGTTGTTCCTTCATTTAAAATTTCACTTTATCAACTGTCTGTAACCTGTCACAGTATGCCCAGTGCATGACGGTTATACCATTCCATTCAGTTCCACCTCAACAGACTTGTGACAATATGCCAGCTGATTGTTTTCTTCTCTTTCTTCAGAAATGTACTAGTTCTGCATACTACAGATTTATTAATATGCTGTCTAAGCTTCATTACAGCTGAATATTACCCATTATCCTCTAACTGTCCATCTACAGACTCATCATCCTTCCATCCACCCATCCATCCATCCAATCTTCCACCATAGCCATTTGCAATTATTTATCAGAGTCCATAGAGTAAACAAAACTGTTGAAACAGAAGAATTATGATAGTGCATTTTACATGGTCTGGTAAATACAATTTGTGGTTTTGTCTTGATTCTGTGCCCATATAGACAAACTTTATAATGCTTATTTTGAAAAAGAATGTCATTGGAGAGATTTTATTCTCTGCACAGACTAAATGCAATCTTGCTATATGAAGGTATACAATAACTTTTATAGTTGTGTCTGATGCATATAAATAAAGTATACATAGAAATCTGACTTAATTCAAGAGTAGACCAAATTATGCAGTAGCCATAGTGCCCAGAGGTGACCTGGAATAGGAAGGAGAAAAAAAAAAAAAAGAGATTTTTTTTCACTAGCACATGCATGCAAACAGCAATAAAGGGAAGGATGCATCCACTGCATGAATTGCAAGGTACCAGTGTGTAAATTATAAAAAAGCTGCAGGGTTTCTATTCCATTTTCAAATGTTTCTTAATCAGCTGGGAGCAAAAATCCCATTAAATTTTTAAAATGAGAAAGCCCAACAGCAACCCTTTGGACAATGTGGTTTGCCTTTGGAAATCTGGAAAGGATGCCCAGAATGCAGACCACTGGAGACAGCCATGCCCTCCTTGTGTCTTCAGAGCTCCCACACTTTGCCTGGTGGCAATACAGGCTCTTGATTTTAACTTGCTCTGCTTTGGTGAGCAGGAACCTGTCCAAACTCTAAAACAAACAAAGCTGTACTGTGTTAAAAACACTTCCTATCACAGAAAAGCCTTGAATCTATTTAATTTATTGTTGTGGCTATTTCAATGTAGCCTTAGAAAAAAAACATTTTAAAGCGGTATGTTTCAAGGTGATATATATTCAGCTTTGTTAAAATAGACAACAAGGGAGAAAAAGCAATGTTAAAATACAAAACTGAAATTATACAGGTGTTTCAATAAGGCAACACACACACACACACACCCCACACCCACACCCCCCCATGCTTATTTTAGCTTTCTTGTAAAGGCTATCTGCATACAATTATATTTATGAACTTTTAATTAGGGCAGATACCATATGTCCCAGTTTATACCCATAACTGAGATCCAGAGTAGACTGTTTTTGTGGTCTGTCCATTCATCAGCTTTATCCTTGGAACTCTCAGTATCTCTCTGTTTTTTTAGCACAGGGTATCATCAGGATTTCCAACACCATAGTATGTGATGGAACATAAAACAAAAGCAAGACATACACACACACACACACACACAAAACAACCAACCAAAACAAAACAACTCAAACCAAACAAAACAAAACAGTCAAACAAACCCCAAAGCCACAGCAAACATATAGCAAGGAGTAAATATTTGGCTCCTATGGAAAAAAAAGCAGTCAGTTCTTTTTCAGGACACATGGTAGGACTAGACAGAGGAGGAAATTCTTTGGCTGTATAGCTGTGAATGAAGAAACATGATAACAATACAAATTTATCACCTGTGATCTCTGTTGTAAGATACATACATATAGCAGACACATTTCAGAGATTTGAAAGTGTAACCTAAGAAATCTTTGGAAGCTGGTGTTGCTCTTTGAAAATAGCAATGTATCCTAATATGATGGGGGAAATGAAATGTAAGCTAATGCCAACAGAGAAAAAAGCAATCAGCTTAGCTGAAACAGAGATAATATATTATAGAAGATGAGAGCTCTGGCAAGTATATGCCTTTGATTTCTCTCAGACACAAAGTTGTCTGCATTATACTCATAAAACTATAAAAAGAGGAGAACCAAACCCCAGCAATTTCCATTTGTGTGAATAGAAGTAATTAATTCCCAGGCCCTATAATTGCCTTTTTGAGTGAGAAGGAGCAGGTCCAACTAGTTTGTGAAGAATAACATTATTATAGCTTCATTCTAGTAAACAAATTTGGTCAATCAGCCAATTCCATATGATCTGGATTGAAATTTTACTAGACAAGAATGTCATGTTTTCCCTGGGCATCTGGGCAGGGAATAGTCTATGATTAGCTTCAACAATACATTTGTTAGGAGAAATATATTGGTTGAAAAATGGGTATTCTCTACCCAGTCTTCAGGAAGGCCTTTGACACTGCCTCCCATAAAATACTCACAGACAAGATTTTGATATGTGGGACTGGATGAGCAGACACAGAGGTATACTGAAAAGCCAGGCCCAGAGAATGATGGCACCAAGTGTAGTTAGAGGGCAGTAACTAGTGGTGTTCCTTATGGGTCAATACTGGGTCCATTTCTGTTTAAAGTCTTCATTAATAATTTGAATCATGTGGTAGATAGTGTACCCTCAGCTAGTCTGCTGATTACAGAATACTGGAAAGAGTGTCTGATATGCTGCTATCCAGTGGGCTGGAGAAATGGACTGATAGGAACCTCACAGTGTTGCACAAAAGAAAGCGCCAGGTCCTGCAACTGGAGAGGAACATCCCCGTGCACCAGTATATGCTGGGGTCCTCTGAGATAGAGAGCAGTTTTGCAGAAAAGCTCCTGAGGGTCCCAGTGGACACCAAGCTGAATGTGAGCCAGCGATGCGCCTTTGCTGCAGAAAAAGGCTAGTGGGCTGCTGGGCCACATTAGGCAAAGTGTTGCCAGCAGTTCAAAGGAGGTGACCATTCCCCTCTTTTCAGCACTGGTGAGGCCGGGTCAGGAGTGGAGTTCTGGGCTACTCAGTACAAGAGGGACATGGACATACTGGAGAAAGTCCAATGAAAATGATCTAAAAAGATAAAAGGACTGGAACATCTCTGCTGTGAGAAAAGGCTGACATGAGCTGGGATGGGACTGTTCAGTCTGGAGAAGAGAAGGTGCAGAAGGGATCTTATTAATTTAAGTACCTGAAGGGAGTGTATAAAGAGGACAGAATCAGATTGTGAGAGGACAAGGGGCAATGGGCACAAAATGAAACACAGGAGGTTCCCTCTCAGCATTGGGAAATTTATCTTTTTTTTCACTGTGAGGGTGACAGAGCATGGATACAGGTTGCCCATGGAGTTTGTGGAATCTCCATCTTTGGCCATATTCAAAAGCCATCTAGGTCCTGAGCAACTGACTGTGAGTTGTTCTGCTTAAGCAGGGTCGTTGAACGAGATGATCTATATAGGTCCAGGCCAGCATTAGCCATTCTGTGGTCCTGAATTATGGTTAGGAAAGTTGCAGTGAAAAATCAGTCCCCTTACTCCTCCCCCAACTCACATCCCCCCCACCTTACAACCCTGAAAAAAGTAGACATTTTGATTGATTTCAGATCTGTGAGAACTTTTTTTTTTTTTTTTTTTTTTTTTTTTTTTTTTTTTTAGTTTTTGTGAAATTTTTTCTTTTTTTTTTTTTTTTTTTTTTTTTGGTTATGTTTGGGGAGTTTTCCTGTGAACTTAGTTGTTCCCAATGCTATACTTAATGGTGCATATTTCAAAAGTCTATTAATAAATCTTACTGAAGGTTTGGTGAAAATCTTAATGCATGATTTAATAAAACATTACTCAAATATTATTGTTATAAAGAGTTGTAGTTAATCATACATTAACAATGATACACTGTACCAGTCTGCAACATGTGGTACTCATGTCTGTAACATTTCTTGTTACATATATAAGTGATCTTTTCATGTTTTATAAAAAAATTTAAAATGTGAGTATTAAGTGTTACCAAATTTTGTGCCTTGGGTCCAGAATTCTTGTCTTCCTTTGCCATATTTAAGAAGCCAAAGTTGGTGTAGACAAAGCAGTATCTCAATATGTAGTACCTCAGAGGTGTTCAAAGTCAGGCTACACAAATCAGAAAATAGTGCCATTACTACTCAGAAGTGCCAAAACCTCTGCACTAACTGCTTGCAAACTCAAATCAGATCTTGTAGAGAAGCCTACTAACTAGGTTTATGGCTGGTGAAATAAACAGTAAAGTCATCAACTCTGAGGTAATCTGTACTAACAGTCATCTGTATTTAGATTTTCACTGATCACATTACACCTGAATTACACCCATCCTTGACAGGAAAACATACAATTCAAGATAAAATCCAGGTCTGAAATGGAGAGACAGAGAGACATCAGTGTAATGGCTATTTGCTTGTCTCTTTGTAATTCCTTCTAGAACTCTCATTCAGGTATGATTCACAAATTCTCAAACTGACTTATGTAATATTTCTAATAGAACATATTGAACACAAGTCTGTCATTGCTCATGAAAAGATGAGAGGTATAAGTGATGCTCTGTCTATTTGGAAAAGACTTTAGCCTGAAGTCTGTGAAGCATGAATGCTTTAAGATACAGTAAAATTCTTGTGAGTGCTGGAAGCCAGGAGCTGCAAATGTCTTGGGTGGGTGAGGACACTGAAAGCACAAGATATAATACCTCATAGGCTTATTATGCCTTTCTCACTGAAGTTTTGCCACAGAAAGGAAGTGTCAGCTCATTTAAAAAATTTTCATTAAACTGTGAAGTAAATTCAGTCCTTGTAAGATTACCAGCACCAAAAAGTGAAGTCCTCTGTTTAGCTGCTGTATGGGTGCATCATATCAACACTTCTATCTGAAACTATAAATGTGCCAGAATTTTGGCACAGAGGAATTTTTGTAGACAAGAGAGAGGTGAATCTCTACACTCTGCCTGAAATGGTCCAGATTAATTGAACCGCTTATATAAAATTTGAGACCGCATCTTACATATTCTAAAGGAAATGGCTTCCTCAGGAAGGGTATGTTTAAAATATGGTAACAGCAGTACTTTACTTCCTGTGCATGGGACTGTAATAATAATAAGTAATTATAATTATATAATTATAATAAGTATATGAACTAGAACAAAGAAAAGAGAGAGTTCAGGGCTTTTTTTTTTTTTTTTTTTTTTTTTTTTTTNNGTTGGTTGAGTTTTTTTCATCAGATAGTTGACTCAAAAAAACATTGCAGTGGTGCAGTTGAGGTGAAGATGATTATTATATTCCTACCTGTTTCAGTGAGTTGTGATTAAACAAGTTCCCATGCATTACTGATTTTCAGATGTGCTATCAAACAAAGCCTGAAAACAGAAGAACATTTGGGGCACCTCTTTATAAGAAATGTGCATGAATGAACGCTACCTTCTCCAGCAATTATGATATTGCAAGAAGCTTCCCACAAGCCACTTCTGTCTGTTTCACATTCTTTGCATCTTGCTGTGAAGGCTCTTTTGCATGGACATTTTCTCTAGGTGAAAGACAGTATAAGCCAGGATCTCGTCTTCTTCTCGATGCATCTTCACACTAAACAGTTCACCACTCCTTTATTAGTGTCATCTTACAATCCTAAATTATATAGAAAGAATCATCCAGAATATATATATATGTGTGTGTGTGTGTGTGTGTATACCAGTTAAAAGATATTAATTTTTGAGTTCACTGTTCAGCACTGCAGATTCTTAGACACAACTGAAAGGACAAGAACTTAACAAGAATGTTGGGAATACCACAGATAACAGCAACCTCTTAAGTTGGGATTCCTCTCAGAAGCAGATGGCATACCTGTAACTTCCCCTGCAATTCAGCAAGTGTAACTTAGCATCATACAATCACAAAATCATAGAATGGTTTGGGTTGGAAGGGATTTTAAAGTTCATCTAGTCCAACCCCCCTGCCATGTGTAGTGGAGGGGTAATCAATTACTGCTAGATGATATTTTAAAAAATATTAATATAGTTTATTAATGTTAAATATTCAGAAGTCACATCAGCCCAATCACCAATTTAATAATAATAGGTTCTTTGCATCAGTCGTGGAAACTTTATATACAGGCAATAACAGGGTCTAGAAAGAACTAGTAAATATATACATTAATTGAACTCAATTGAACTGGCAGGGAAGGCTTTGTGGTTAGTGTACTGCTTGTGATCAGTACACTGCTTGCTCCGTGGATGGACTCAAGGAGCTCCTTTCTGCTTATGGCAGAAGGCAATTAATAATTACAAGAGGCTTTAAGTGTTTACTCACCAAAATATTATCTGACAGTACCCAAAGCTCATGGCGGGGTTGCTGTTGGTAGCCGTTAGAGGCTTTGGAGTTTCCCCAGGCTTCTGGGTGCTGGAGAAAGGAGGTAGACAATCTGTGACCTGGTCCTGACTCTCTGGATGATCTGTGTATCTCCAGGACTTCCCATCTTGGCAGGAGGCGTTTAGGTGCAGCAGGATGTCTTGTGATGTGCAGTCTCAGCACAGTGTCACGCTGACTATGCAGGCCAAACGTGTGGAGGCTTTTAGAGCCTGATCCTGGTTGCTGGAGTTCCACACAGCTCAGGATATAATAAGGAGGTAGGAGCACAAATAGAGCAGATATAACAGCGGAGCACACATATAATAGCAGAACACACCTTGTAATGGCAGAGTGCACGATGTGCTCCCTGCTCATCTCCCTTTATGTTGATACAACTAGAGACTAATGGGCCTTTGGACACAGAATAGTCAATCAGAATGGCAGTCAGCCAAGTTTGACCATATTAGGTGAAGCCATAGGCTTGCTTTACCCTTTCTAGGGCAGAGCACAGCCTTGCACAAGACAACCCTGTGTACCTTGTTTACCGCAGGGTTCAAAACAAGTCTGGGCAGGCCACAGTCCTCAGACTCAGTGGCTCCAGATTCTTTTGTCCTATTTCCCACAGTTGCTTCTCACCAAAACAGAAGGAGGGAGAGCAGAAAAACATTCCTGGGCAAGCCAGGACATGTATAAGCCTATTTTGGCCAGCTTACACCTACCACAACACCATGGGCGAGTACACCTTCAATTAGATAATTTTTTTCAAAGTCTTATTCAACCTGACCTTGAACACTTCAAGAACAGGACATCCACAGGTGCTCTGGGCAACCTCTTCCCAGTGTGTCACCACTTGCATAAAAAAGAATTTCTTCTTTATGCTTAAAACTTCTGATGAAGCTCCATGATACGCTCTGTTACTTGGATTTGCTAACATTGGTTGCATCTATCAGCAGTTATACAGAATGGGACAAGTTCCAGGACCCTGCAGACAGGTTCCAGGAGCAAGCATGACCCCATCTTACCCCACAGACCCATTGAGCTGGGCCAGGGCTGTGGGTAGAGGCTAGAACTGCCCCTACTCCCTTGGTGCTTTTGACTTTATCGCGATGAATCCCATCTCTTATGAAAGAAACAATTTGTGTCATTTGCAATACAGATCAGCTGGCAATACAACTTGCGGGCAGCACTCTTGAGTGACATGAAAATGCAGTTACTTGGAGTGATGCCCAGGTGGGCAGATATTATAGAAAGGTCTATGAGTCCCTGCAGATATTTTGCTGGCTGACTCATTCTGGAATCAGTGTCAAATCCAAATTTGGCATCACTACTTCTGAAATATGATGGCACACTAATGACTTCTAATATAGAGGAGCAAACCAGCAAGAGTAGCTTTATATGCTAATTATTCTGAAGCTGGTACATTCCGCAGCAAGCTCACTGAATGTAGTCTTCACTAAAAATTGGTGATGGTAATTCTATTTAAATATTATGCATTGTCAGTGTCAATTTAGGAAATGGGCAAGTATTTTTCACACTTATAAGAAGTTTCTTAGTCATGGCAAACCAAATATTGGCAGTCTTGTAGAAATAGTACTACTGAAATTACTAGACCAGAAATAGGCTATATGTCAAAAAGCTTTTACAAAAATAGTCCTAGATGGATTACAAATTATGAGGATGGTTTCTGACATCTTATCAAGGGAGTGTGGAAAATTGAATTGCAATGGTCAAAATATTTTCCTCTTTTCTGTGCTGTAGCTCAAGTACAAAAAGGTCTGTTACTCCGAAGAGGAAGAAAGCATATTTGAAAAATGTATCTATAAAGATGGCAAAGGAAGAACAGCTTTTACAGTTTTGCAGATTATCAAGTCTCATTCTGAGTTGATAAAGATTCTTCAAAGAACACTTCTGAATACTCAATGTGAATAAAACTCTAAGATGCTGAACAGATGCATTGTTTCCAGTCCTAAAGCGAGAATGATACAATACAGTATCTGCAGGGTATTGGATAATTTTTTACTGTTATTTAGAATAATCACATGCTTTAGCACTTTCTGCATTCAGGATTTGCATTCAAAGTGTTCTAAAAATTTTAATTCATATCAGTGAGCATGCCTGTGGGATGTGTGCCCAGGTGGACACTTAGTGACAGAGCTCTGGGAGGTGGTGAGTAGGTTGAATAGCATCAGGGAGTGAAAGAGGCTACCAGAATCTCACCCGAGCTTCCCTGGAACAGGGCCTACTGAAGACAGAATGTGTGATACAATGGATTCCCTATCCTCTCTTCACCTGGCTGTAAACAGTGACTCAAGGAACAGGGGACAATGATAAAAAGTTGCTGGCCAGCTCAGTAAGCACCATTCGTCTGTGGCTACCACAACTTCCCAGCTGTGCATAATAGATACAAGGCTGTGCAAATGGAATGAAACAATAATAAGGATTAGGGTTCATCTAGCTTGGAGGCATCACTGAGGTTAATTTGGCCTATGCCTTGTGCCAAAATTGCTTGCATAAAGGATAAAAAAAAGATGTGTCATTGTCATAGGGAAAACTCGCCTAAATAAAACAGGAGGCCCAATGTATAGACTGGGCCCACTTCACAGAGAAGTCTTCTGCCTCCCTGGGGTCCAGGTTAAAGGTGTGTAGAGAAAACTTCCTGCCCTGGTACAGCTCTCACATTATTATCTTTTATTGGTTTTACAAGTAGGCAGGGATGAAGTGGCAACAAGAAGTCCAAGGACAATCAAGAGAGAATTCAGGGCCTTAGGTGAAAGAAGAAACAGGAAGAGTCAGCAAATCAATACCTGTCTCAGATTGGTGTATCAGGGAGAATTTGGGAATTTTGATCACAGATTAGTCTGTATGACACCAGAGCTGCTGGTGACAGAGTACAACTGCCTCAGAGGGGTAAAGCTCTTTGTGCAGAAGTTAGCAGGACTCACCGAAAGAGATTTAAACTAAATTTAAAGGAGGAAAGGCTTAAACCCAGATTTGACAAAGATAAGCCTGGGGTAGTAACATACTAAAATTGGAGGAACAATGTGCTGGTGCTGTCCTTCAGTCTGCCATCTCAGTGGAAATAGGACATGGAGATCCACGTGGCAGCAAAGGTGCAAGAGTTACTGATGTGTTAGAAAGCACAGAAACATCTGAGAGCAGTCAAGTAGGAATTAAAAAAATGGTGTCCCAGCTGAAGTGCATCTACAACATTGCATGCAAAGTGGGCAACAAACAGAAGCAGCTGGAAACCATTGTGCCTCTGGAAATCTATGATACAGCTGCAATCACAGAAACATGGTGGGATGACTTGCATAGCTGGAGTGCTGCAGAGCATGGCTATAAACCTTTCAGAAGGGACAGACAGTGGGATAGCTCTGTATGTTAGTGTGTTTTAATTTACTAGAGCTTGGTGATGATGATGAAGATAGGGTTGACTATTCATGGGTAAGAATCATAAGGGGAAGGCCAACAAGGTCTGTAATAGACCCTGTTTTAGACCACACAACCAAGAGGTGGATGAAATATTGTATAAGCAGCTGGGAGAAGTCTTAGGATCACTTCCCGTTTTCTCATGGAGGGCTTTGTTACAAATTATGCAAAATTAATAATCTATATTAATTTTGACACCCAGGAGAAGATTGTTAATAACTATGAAAATTGTTTATTAACATTAAACCTTGCCAGAAAACTTATCTGCAATGTTTGAAACACACGGTTTGGATATTTATACTCATAGGGAACAGGCAATCTGCTACACTTAGGAAACAACTAGTAAATAGAAACCTCAAGCTTAAAACTGGAAAGAGGTTCTTAGTTTCAGTTATACTGCTTGCCCCCTCGGGCACTCGAGAGGTTCCATTCTCTGCTTGGGCAGAAGGCGCAATAGAAGCTAGTTACAGAATTTCTTACAGGGTGGCTTTGAGTATTTACTCACAAAACAGTATCTGATAGCCCCCAAAACACTTGAAGGGAGTTCTGTCAGTGTCTTGAAAGTCATTGCAGGCAAAGCAGAGCATAACGTGGCAGGGCAGAGCAGGCAAAAGTAAAAGCAAAAGGGAAAAGCCACGTGGCAAAAGCCTGTTTATTGATTGCCCGAATGTAATGGCCTCTTTGACCACAGAGATTCACCAATCGGAATGGCACTTTGCCAAACGTGACCATATTAGGCGAAGTCAGGACCTTCCCTTCCCTTATTTGGGAAGTACAAGTCTGGGCAAGTCTGTGCTCTGCAGAGAGCTCCCCAGCAGAGGGAAGGGGGCGAGAGGATTGTACCTGGGCAAGCCAGGACATGTGTCTTCTGTGACAGGCTTCAACTTACCAAATGCCTGCTGGAAACAGAGCGCAATGAAAACTGTTTAGGAGGTTCCTAGAGCATGTGGAAGAAAACTTCCTGGCACAACAGGTGAGTGAAACAGCTAGGTAAGGCACTCTTCGGGAGCTGGTTGAGAACAGAGAAGGGCTTGTTGGTCATGAGAAGGCCAGACACTGTCTTGGGCATAATGATTCTGAAAAGATAAAGTTGTTGTTTCTCACAGGAGTAGGGAGAGGTGTTGCAGAACTGCTACTTTGGACTTTTGGAGGGCACACTTCGGCCTGCTTAGGGGCCTAGTTGACAGAGGCCTTGGGAGGCAGTTCTGAAGGGCATAGGAGTTCAGGAAGGCTCTTCACTGGATAAAAAACTTTCTGGATTGCCAGGTCCAAAGACTTGTAGTGAATGGATTTAAATTCCCTCGGTGGCTGGTACATGTGGTGCTCCCAGGGACTCAATATTGGGGCCACATCTCTTTATTATCTTTATTCAATGATCTGGACAAGGGGATTGAGTACACCCTCAGTAAATCTGCAGATGACACCAAATTAGGTGGGAATGTTGACCTGATTGAATTTTGTAAAGAGGCTCTACAGAGGGACCTGGACAGGCTGAATCAGTGGTCTGAGGCCAGTTGTATGAGATCCCACAAGACCAAGTGTTGGGTCCTGTACTTGTGTCATGACAACCCCATGCACAGATATGGGGAAGAGTGACTGGAAAACTGTCCGGTGGAAAATGACCTGGAGGTGTTGGTCAACATCTAGCTGAATATGAGCCAGCAGTGTGGTCAAGTGGCCAAGAAGGCCAGTAGCATCCTACTTTGTAATAAATAGTGTGACAAGCACAAGTCTCCTTTTGGGACCAGTCCCAGTTCATCCTAATGACTGTGCTGCATATAACATCAGAGAACCTTTTGTGACCAATAGGGAGAGTTATCCTGAAAAGCATACTTGGAGTGCAGAGTAAACAAGATACATAATAAAGAAGACGCAGTTGTTACCAAAAGTCTGAACAGAACCGGAACTTACAAAAGATGTATTTGAATGACAGAGAGGAGACAAGTTGGAGTTTGCTGGTGATCCAGTCAGTACATTAGTAGCATGCTGAAGCCTTGTCACTTCCTCATCCTGACATACTAGAAAGTAGCTGAAATCTCAGAGTACTTTAAGAATAGGAAATTTATAGGTTTATGTAATTCCTGATGCCATCTGAGTCCTTGACTGTCTGAGAATCAATGCATTGAAATCATGTGGAAGAAACAAGCCGTACACTTTAAACTGCTTTCATTGAACATATTCCTATTCTGTGCTTTTCAATTATTTCTGTTAGATGCTCATCCCCTTCCAAAAGATGCTTGCTTTATAATTTTCTCTGCACAGCTATATAATTTATTCATGCATCCCTAGATGGCCATTGGCTCAGTGAAGATGTTCTTTGGTGGTTTTGTTTTTTTTTTTAACCTCATTTCACCAATTGCTGTATTTCTTTCCTGCAGTGAATATAAATTTATATGCATCTAGAATCGTTAGCACAGTGTACAAAGATAATGATGTTGGCCTTATCTATTGTTTTACATTTGCTGTGATTACTTATTGCAGGAGTTGAACTAGTTTGTGATCTGTTGTCATAAGTTCTAGCCCAGGGACAAATATGTTATGCAAACTTAGATAAGGTGCCACATTTCAAGAAATGTTGACTGTAATGACGCTAGGCAATGTTACGTAGTCACACTCATGTTCCTCTGTAATTCTGACTGCAAGCAAAGATCATTCACCTGAGAATTTTGCCTTCATCCTGTGTAGCCAATGGTGAGTCTGTTGTTCCTGGTGGATACAGTCTTTCAGGACTAGTTTTAGAACTTTGCTTGGATCAAAGCTGTTGACTCTGCTATTATGTAAGCTGCTGGGGAGAAGGTCTGCAGAACAGGATGGAGCAAATATCGCGCAAAGGCCAGTGCTACCATACAGACATTTTAACTTGAGCATTGACACTATAAGCCAAGCCCAAAGTATTTGTGGACTTTATCTGAATCAATTTCACTTGCATTTTTCCAGAAATTTTCTTATTTCTTCTCCCTTTCTGACCTTGACAAAATGCTTCCAAAAGGCAAACTGTGCAGTCCCTGACTTGTGTAAAAGAGTTAGTGGTTCTCTGTGTCTAAACACTCAGCCAAGATGTGAGCAAGCAGGTCACATTAATTCCTTGCCTAGTTTTTGGCATTTTATCAAATTGTCCAAAGTGAATCATAGTCACCTTAGATTTCTTCTGTGTCCAGCAGAGATAAACAGGCATGAATACAGGGAAATCTGCATCACCTCTGAACATCTGAAAGATGGCCCAGCAATTTGCAATTTCCCTCTGAATTCAGGCACCAGAGTTAAATGCTCAAAGTTGGTCAAGGAGACTCTAAACTTTCCTGCTCAGCCTGCCCTTCATGCTTGTATTCTTAAACTCTCCAGCCTGATCTTTCAGATTAATGACTGTGTGTTGATTCATGTCAAAGCACAGCTGGCTTTGACATGGCAGAGATTAGTCCTGTAGAGGGCTGATTACAGGACCACGATGTATGTGTATATATATACATCTGCTTCTGCACAGCAGAACCCATGCAAGTAGCTGCTTATATAAATGGTGTAAATAAGGATCAAGTCCTGTGCTGGAAGGTGCATCAAATGTTTTTCCAGCCAATTTGTCCTTCCTGTCTTCTGCTATTTTAAGAACTTGCTGTAAAGGAGCGCTTGATTTCGCTTATCTCTTCTATACAGGCTATAATTAGGATTAGCAGAAGTGTTTTACTTAATGTTGCAGTACTTCTTGTGTACAGCACTCATATCTTAAGTATAATTAACATTGTATAGCTCCCATTAGTGTTTTTAAGCACTTAAAATGTACCATAATGGCCGAAGCTAAAGTTGTCATTAAAGGGCCATTGCTATTTATTATGCTCATAAAGTAGACACTTTGCTACAGAAAAATATATTGTTGGGTTCCATTTAGAAAGCAGTAACAGACAGCAGCGTTAGTGATGGCACCCTTGGGATTAAAGGACTGCTTTAAATTGATCCCATTCTTATTCTACACAGGAGTCAATAGGGAAATCTAAAAGCAGGTGACAAATCATTGTGTTGCACAGCATTGCTCTGATTAGCTGAGTTATGCTGGGGGTTAGCTCTGCTGTTTTTTATGAACATTCTGTACATAATTTCATGTGTATTTCTTAGTTCAGTTTCGTTGCATTTCAGCTTACGTGCCGCATTGTTTGAAACAATTATAAAAGCCACATGATTTACACTCTGTGTGTTTTCAGAAAGGGGACAGATTGCAAAATGCTTTCCTAGAACTCTTGATCGGATGTATATACGTGTGAGAAGGTTAGGTTTTGTACTGCCAGTGCTTCATCTGGTTCTCTTAGTGACTGAATTACGCAGCAATAAGATGCTCCCTACTTTCATAGCCTCTTCTCTATGAAAAAGTTAATTTTCTTTGCCAACCCTGCTCTGAGGATGCATTTTAGTCACAGTCCGGCTGTTAGAACAAAACATGAACCATTTATAGCAGTAAACAATTATCACTGAAATGAGATAACAATTTAATGGTCTTGCATGATTAATGTCCTACATAAATTCTTTATGACATAGAATTGAAAGATGATGTTATGAATGTATAATAGAAAGTCAACAGAATGTGTCACCTTTTTGGTTATTTTCTAAGGAAACAGACCATGCAGTCAGTGTTTTCATAATAATCAGAGGTTCATAACAAAACCATAGTATATTGTTCTTGCTAAATTAAATTTCCAAAGGTACAGTTGCTGGCTTTTTTTGGCCTTGGTGCCAATTATGCAGACAAGAGGTCGATTCAGTTAATGATGTCCCTAGAGCCTCTTTTGTGTTTGTGATCCAGTGCCAACATTTTAAAATGTTGGTATCAACATTTAATTTAAATTGCCATCTATTTCTGGGCATATAAAGAAGTGATCTGTTCCTCAAAAATTATTATTATTTACAGCTGAATCTGACTTTGCCCCTCTGGCAAAGGTGAATAAATACATGCTTAGTATCTTCCAAAGTCAAGACAAAATACTTTAATCTTTGCATTGAAATCATATTTATACTTCTATTTTTCGAATGGGAAGTGTAGTATTATACCCCTCAGTTATACTCATGTAAGTTAAGGAATGTCTAAAGTATTGAAAAAAAAACGTTTTCATTAAAAATCAGCATAAGCCATGAGGCATCTAGCATCTCTTAAGATCAAAGCTTTTTTCTTTTGTTTTCTGTTTGATGCATCTCTGAGATGGTTTAAACATATTAGAGCAAAGTAATCAGATAGCAGCAGCAGCCCAAACCATTGGTTTCATTTCATAAGTTTGAATATCTTTCTTTTCTTCTTCCTGTACCAATATATATGTACTCACACACATAGAATAAATGGTTACTACAGTAACAGATTAAGAATAAAAGAAGAAAAAAAAGGCAAAAAAACCCCAAAAAACCAAAAACCAAAAAATGGGTTGAGGCGACTGTCTCACATCTATAATCTACTGAGGCAATGGAGAGCCCTCTGCTGACTACTGGACGTTTCCCTCTGTTATGCATGGAAGAACAAGGACAGTTTGGCTTTCATTTCACATCTTTCAAGGGATGCTCAGGTTTGAGAAAAATTGGGAATGTTGATCTGCTTGAGGGTAGAAAGGCTCTGCAAAGGAATCTGAACAGGCTGAATTAATAGGCTGAGATCAGCTGTATGAGGTTCAACAAGGACAAGTGATGGGTCCTCCACCTGGGTCACAACCCCAGACAATGCAACAAGATGGAGAGCAGCCTGATGAAGTACTTGGGGGTGCTTGTTGACAGCTGGAACATAGAATCTTAGAATGGTCTGTGTTGGAAGGGACCCCCAAAGGTCATCTGGTCCAACACCCTGGGCAGTAAGCAGGGGCATCCTCAACTAGATCAGGTTACCAAGAGCCCTGTCAAGCCTCACCTTGAATATCTCCAGAGATGGGGCCTCAACCACCTCCCTGGGCATCCTGTTCCCATGTTCCGCTACCCTCATGGTAAAGAACTTGTTCCTAACACCCAATCTAAATCTACTCTTCTCTTATTTGAAGCCATTGCCCCTCATCCTCTCACTACAGACCTTTGTAAACAGTCTCTCTCCATCCTTATTGTAGGCCCCCTTCAGGTACTGGATGGCTGCTGTTAGGTCTCCTTGAGGGCTTCAGGCTGAACAACCCCAGCTCCCTCATCCTGTCTTTGTAGCAGAGGTGCTCCAACCCTTTGACCATTTCCGTGGCCCTCCTCTGGACCCGCTCCATCAAGCCCATGTACTTCTTATATAAAAGGTGAGGTCTCACTAGAGAGAAGCAGCAGAATCACCTCTCTGGTTCTGCTGGCAGTGCATCTTTTCAGGCAGTCCAGGATGTGACTGACCTTATGGGCTACAAGCACAGACTGTCTACTCATGTCCAGCTTCTCATCCACCAGCATCCCTAAGTCATTTTCTACAGGGCTACTTTCCATCACCTCATCCCCAGTCTGTACTGATAGTGAAGATTGTTCCAGCCCAGTTACAGAACCCTGCGCTTGCTCTTGTTTAACCTCATGAGGTTCATCTGGGCCCACCTCTCCAGCTTTTCCAGGTCCCTCTGGATGACATCCAGTCTCTCTGGTGTATCAACACCACCACTCAACATGGTGTCATCTACACACCTGTTGGTGCCGTCTACACACTTGATCCCACTTTCTAAATCATTGATAAAAATATTAAGCAGCACAGGTCCCAGTACAGACCCTTGAGGGACACCACTTGTCCCTGCTCTCCATCTGGACTTCAAGCCATTGAGCACTACCCTTTGGATCTGACCACGTAGCCAATTCCTCATCCACTGAACAGTCCACCTATCGAATCCATATCTCTCCACCTTGGCAAGTTAGGGTGTCGTGGGGGGATCGCGTCAAAGGCCTTGCAGAAGTCCAAACAGGTCACATTCATAGGTTGTCCCTTATGCACTGACACAGTCACTTTATCATAGAAAGGCAGTAGGTTGTTCAGGCAGGATTTGACCCTAGTGAAGCCGTACTGTCTGTCTTGTGTCACCTACCTGTCCTCCATGTGCCTTAACATGGCATCTGTTCCATGATCTCCCCAGGCACAAAAATGAGGCTGACAGGTTGGTATTCCCAGGGTCCCCCTTTCTACCCTTTCCGAAAATTGATGTAAAGTTTTCTTTCTTCCAATCACCAAGGACTTCACCTGATTGCCAGTACTTTTCAAATATCAGAGAGAGTCGTTGGACAACTACATCAGCTAATTCCCTGGGGACTCTGGAATGTATATAATCAAGTCCCATGGACTTATACATCCTCAACTTCCTCAGATGATCACACACCTTGTCTGCTTACAGTGGGAGGGACTTTGTCTCCCTGATCTCCATCTTGTAGACCATCAACAAGAGAGCCGTGGGGAGAGGGGTTGCCAGTGAAGACTGAGGCAAAAAGTTGTTGATAATCTCAACCTTTTCCTCATCCATCATTACTTGTTCACCACTGTTGCTTTTTACAATGAGTGTGGTGAAACGTTGTAACAGATTGCCCAGAGAGGTGGCAGAAGCCCCATCCCTGGAAACGTTCGACGTTAGGTTGGACAAGGCTCTGAAAACCCTGATCTAGTTAAAGATGTCCCTGCTCACTACGGGGACTCACTAGAGGGAAGTTGAACTAGATAATCTCTTCAAGCCCAAAGCATTTTATGACTCTATGATTCTATGAAATAAGATTAATCAGTAAACTTTATTCTATAGTCCTGGTAATAACTGGGACTGTATAACAAGGTCAGTAGCACATGTATCTGGTAGGACATAGAGATATATATGTGGTAAAGCAAAAGTGATGCATAACATTTTATGGTTTTATTTATTATGTCACTAGTAAATAAATTCTAGAAATTAACTAGGAAAAAATTCTTTACAGTAACGGTAGTGAGACACTGAAACAGGTTGCCCGGGAGGTTGTTGATGCCTTCTTCCTGGAGATGTTTAAAGTCAGTTTGGATGAGGCCTGGAGCAACCTGGTCTAGTGGAAAGTGTCCCCCACCCATGGCAGGGGAGTTGAAACTCCAACTCAAACCATTCTATGATTCTGTGAAAGCTAATCAGAAGTTGTGTTTTTCTACTGTGTATATGTGCTTTCATTCTTAAATTGACTCTTGACAGAGATAAAGGTCAATTTTCACATGATTCTGTTTTTCTTTTGTATGAAAGTAAAAATTATGTTTAAGCTAGTTTCACTTGCGATTTCTACTTGTTAGAGCTTCCAGAGTGCCTCTGGTGAGCTGCAATTGAAGAGCCTTTTGCCCATATGATTTTGTGTAAGGTTTCTGGCTATACTGCATCTGTCCTCTGTCTTAGGGAAATTATTCTGCCAGAGGATGATGCAGCATAGGAGATGTCATTTGATCAAAGAACTTAACATACGAAGAAACATATGAGCACCAAACTCTTGATGCTAAATGGTACTAGACTGATTCAGAACAGAGTATTGTGACTTGGAGGCTACTGTTTTTTTAATACTTTGAAAAATGTTTATGCTGGGAGTGTAAGAGAGAAATTCCTAACTTTGTCCAGTTCTCAAGGATGAGTGTTAGGCTACGTGACACAGTATTGAGTTACTAATTTATTTTTTTTTTTTTGTTATTTTCAACTAGTAGTAAGATGATACATCAATACTTCTGTGATGGTTTGGGAGTTACCTACCCCCCCACTCTATGAAAATCACCCTGACTCTACTCAACCGGCTGGAAGTTAAGGACTGAAGCTCTATTTACAGCTCAGCACAATATACAAGCATACACAGATGCACAATATACAAGCATACACAGATACACAATAGACATAAATATTTACAGAAATATACAAGTTAAAGGTAATACAGAAACACAACACCCCTCCCACAAATCAGAGTCCCCAGGAGGGGCTCCCAACCACCTTTCCACCTTCTTTCTACTCCTCTACCTTACCCCAGGGTCTGCCTTATGTGCAAGGTGAGTTTGGAGGATTGACAAGGGGAGTTAGAAGCAGAGTGATTAGTTGGGTTACACAGCAGAAAGGAAAAGACGCAGCAGCTCTCAGAGAGAGAGACAGGACAAGGGGCAATGGGCTTAAACTGGCAGAGGGGAGGTTTAGACTGGATGTTAGGAGGAAGTTCTTTACAGTAAGGGTGGTGAGGCGCTGGCACAGGTTGCCCAGGGAGGTTGTGGCTGCTCCCTCCCTGGATGTGTTCAAGGCCAGATTGGATGAGGCCTTGAGTAACCTGTACTAGTGGGAGGTGTCCCTGCCTATGGCAGGGGGTTGGAACTAGATGATCCTTGAGGTCCCTTCCAACCTTACCATTCTATGATTCTATGATTCTATGATTCTATCTTATCTGTATTTGTGTCCTTGTTTTTATATGTCTTATCAAGCCTATGAGTGAAGTAGACATCACCATTGTTTTCTTTTCACAGCCTATAATCTATTTTTTTTCAATAAAATATTCCAATTAACTTCAAACCAGCACAACTACCCAAAAAGTTCACCCAGTGTTGTGTTAAGGCTCTATACAGGCAAACTGTGCACTTAAATCTATGACGGACCATATGTATGTGTGTGTGTGTGTGTGTGTGTGTATGTGCGTATATGTACTCAACCCTTTTTGCTTAGGAAAGTGTACTGGCTCCACCTGATCTGAAAAGATGTTAAGATACTAGGAGCTGCACATGTCTGCTGATTACTTTGTAATCAAAGAGTTCAGAGAATTCTTCCACTGGGTAACAAAAATTTGGCACAGAGAATGTGTGTTTATAGAAGCAAAGAGAACCCAAGTACATTGGGTAAATACATTGACATTAATGACTCAAAAGCAAGTAAGAGACATATGAGAAGGGTTTTATATATCTTGGGGTTTTTACAGTAAAAAAAAGTTTAGATTTTTTTTTCTTTAAATAATTGTTATTTTTTAATGACTATTCCAGGTATGTTTTTTTCAATGAGCAGCAGTTTAAAGGTAAAATTTTATTCTTGTGCTATGAATGGCCTATAAATTACTGAACCACCTCTTATGGCCTCTATTTTGTCCATGCTGGCATATCAAAGGAAAATAATTGAGGCATTTTTGAGACCTAGCTATTCACTCCTTTGATAATCTCATCATCTGACTTCTTCATCGTTGGTATTCTTTAAGAAAAGAACTTAGTGTTCAAAATTGAGATTCTCTTTTGATCACTGCATCTGTGGAAAACTGGAACTAAAAACCCACATGTGCTAGGGCTTGTGCTAGGGCTTCCACTAGGGATAAAATGCACATTTTGGCATATGCTAAGTAACTGCTGTCATTTGTGGATGGAGGGAGAGGCTGAAGAGCATAAGGATTTTGTGCCGCTCTCGTCCTCTTCTAAGAGCAGTTCCAACATCTGCAGAAAGGAGTTTGGCAAGAACTAGAAAAGTGAAATAAATAATAATAAAATAACACATATGGTGTGAAGGTGACACCGACAAATGTATTTCCAGCTCTAGCTGCACTGTTCTGACTCATCCTTTTTCTGACTAACTCAAGTGACAAGATACTGGGCAAGAGCATATGTGATTGTTATGCACTGGGTAGAGTTTGGAACAAACCATAGATAACTACCATGCAGTATCGATTTGTTTGATCTAGGAACAAAATGCTCACAAGATTTTCTAGTCACTGACAATAATTTTGGATGGTTTTATTAGTACATATTAACTGAAAAAGCCTCATCTGTCCAAAAGACTAGCCTTGAATGGTTCAAAGCAGGAAACAGCACCATGCAGAAGTAAGTGATTTGGCTGGTATTTGTAAAGAGGAGTAGAAAGAGGAGCTGAGGCTGTTCCTTTATATTTCGTCTCTCTGACTGTAATGATCTGAAACTTCTGCTCTCTCAGTATGAATAAATCTCATTTCAGGAAAGGGTCTATTAGATTCACTTACATTGAAAATACTCCTTTTATAGAGAAATTTCTGAGATTTTATCTTCTGTTGTATGTGTTTATTGAAAATTGCGCTAGCAGTTTTTACAAATTATCTGCTGTGGTTGCTGGATATTCTTGACACACTCTGTATCATCTATTTCATCTGTATCAGGATCGACAATTTGTCAACCTATGTTACTTTCAGGGTGGTAGGAAAAACAGAAAGCAAACATAAAAGGAAACCTGACTGGTTAATTTTTGTCATCGGTTATATCAGTGCAAAATTGCTGTCTGTGGTTTCCTGTCCTATTTTTTCACCTATGTTTAGTCTTGTCCTACTTTTTCACCTGCATTTACTTTTCTCTCACACTACTGCCAACAATGCAGGCAGTGATGCTTTCTCCTGCTGAACATCTTTTGCAAACACTAATGCTTCTTAATATTGACCTGTCAGCAACAGTTCAGTCATCTCCCATCAAAAAACAGTTCCAGTATCATATTCATTCACAATATACACACAAATTAGAAATGGCTTTTCCAAAATTCCTTTTTATTTAATAATTCATGCCTTGTCACTAGCATTTGTTTGGGGCACAGTCTTATTTTCCAGGACACAGCAGTCTCGGGAATGATTTGGCAATAAAATCTCCACCATAAGTATTGAACACTGCTTCATATAACGTTCACTTGAAGTACAAGAACCTGCCTGAAGCCAAGATAAACATACATTCATGTTCTTCTCATAAAATTTATTTACTGTGCCAGTCATGGCAAATCTCTCATTTTTGTCCAATTAGCCCCTCTGGCAGGCCACAGTAGCCATGGTGGCATTATCAATGTTTTTGAAAGGTCATCTATTCAGAGAATGTGTGTTGTAGGTAATGAGCAAAGGGGAAAAGATGACTGGTTTTGTATACTTGGAGAAGTAAAGCAGCTACAAAACCCCTATAGACCCTATGAAAAGAATTTGATTTCTCTGCGTGTTACAATCTGTATCAATATCAGCACAATTCTAGTCTTACCAAATAAGACAGTTGTTCCTTATTTTAGTCACATCCAGGCAAGGTGTTTTGCCACAATGAAATACCTTCCGAAGGACTGGAATTGGTACTCACATGCAGAAAGGGGTTCAACTCATTAGGAGCATTAAAAAAATCTCAAATAAAAAAACCAACAACACCAATCCCCAACCAATAACCAAAACCCCAAACCCTTTTGATTTTTAAAAGTCTTTTATCCAAATGTGTATGTGTTGCTGTGAGAACATGCACTTTTTTATCTGAAAACAAGTTATTTATTCTAGCTTTAACTTGTCTTAAGCTGATAGGAAAAAAAACTTATCAAAACAAAAACGTTCTACTAAGTCCTCCAAAATATACCATTACCTCTTTGGTGTTTGTAGACCATGGGAAATATGTCTGGTGCTTTGCAGATAAATGTGATCAATTCTTGGATCCAAGGAACTTAACAGTTTAAATCTCACAGCCTAGTTTTGTGTATCATATATATGTTCTTTTATTTGTGTGCTTTGAGAATCAAAACTTAGCTTTTGAATTTTCCCTTTTAATATGAATAACTATTCTAGTAGATATAAGAAAATGTTTGAGGTTTTTTTGTTGTTTGGATTTTGTTGTCTTTCTTGTTTTGTTTTTTTCTTTAGGAAATGGAAGATAAACTAGATAAAGCCAAAATTATTCATTATTCATACCCAGGGAATGGAATATAAGTTAAACCTGTGTGGTTTGTTTTCTGGTTTGGGGGTTTTGTTTGGGTTGTTTTTTTCTTTTTTTCAGTACATGAAAATACTGAAACCTTATCTAAATTCAGGCTTGAAATTTTAACCATTTTTAGGAAATGAAAAAGTCCTTTTAATTGAAAAGTCCACATTGGGCATCAGCAGTTGTTATCAACTCAGTGTTTGATCACTGTCAAGGCGTGTGGTTGTGAAAATAATGTGGAAGGCTGTTTAATTTCTATTTCATGCTGCAAAATCTCAGTATACAATCACTTTGCTACACAAAAGACTTCTAGCTAAGATAAGTATGAGTGGAAAAACAATTATGCCCTGGTACCACTCCGTTAACTTGCTCCGAGAACTTGCTGAGACCTTTTACATGAACCAAAAAGACTGGATGGAAAGAAAATAGGATGTTTGGGAAGTAGAATGGCTCTACAATAGGGAAGCATGGACTTCACTTGTTTCAATAGTCTGTTGGCACAGCGGGAGGAAAGCACAACCGGGGCTTTGGCTGACAGTTCATGTTTACTCAGGTGACAGCTCCAGGGCATTGCTTAAGATTATGTCATTTCACTACTGAGGTTTGTGTTTCAAGCTACAGAGATGGTTCATTACCGACAAAGAACTCTAGTTCACTGTGTGCCTCTTGCTTTCTCCACAGCTAGAACATAAAAAGATTTTGGCATTGCTTTCTTATACCAAGGTTCCCTACGGTCAAAATGCTGCTGCCCCTGTTTTCTGTGACTCTCACCGGTGCATATTTAGGTGTTGACTTAACGTCCACTAAAGTTTATGTGGAAGCTCTGCAGTGTTGATGTGGCTTTACATCAGAGGGGGGAAAAAATCAACACCGGATCTTCACAAGCTAACAGAAAATCAATTTTAATTCCACAGGGTGGAATTATTGGGGTAGAAATAGAAGTCATTAAATAGGCTTGCTTGCTCCAAGGCCAGTGATATGGAAGAACTGTACAGAACAGTTTTAACTTTTGGGTTACCATAATTGTTATACTTGCCTACTATATTAGACTCCCTTGTTGACCTAACGACCAGCTGGTATTTGTAAGTGTCTATATTTTCTCATGGGGATAAATGTTACTATTACTCTGGTAGACAAATGCTGATTAAAACAAAAGGAGGCAGTAGGATACTACAGCACCATATTTTAAAACTACTGTGAAATACAGGCCTGTAAACTTTACGTAGTAACAATAAATGCACATAAATTAAGTGCTAAAATATAAGGCAGGAAAGAAGAAACAGGGAGGGCAGCCTGGAGCTTGGGTTATGGCTTGGATCTGACAGCCCCTAACAGGCTGGGGTCACTCCAGCAATGATTTTGTCACAGGATTGTCCAGGGGTGCCTCCACACAGGCTCTTCCAGTTCTTCCAGGGCTGGCTGAGGGGTCTAAGGAACATACCTCATCATCGCCATGCTACCAGAAAGCTACTAGTGTGATGAGCAGAATAAAGTGATTGAAAAAGTATAAATGGGAACTAGCTACATTTAAGGCACTTAAAGAACACATGAATAAATTTGGGTTAACCCTAAACTTCTATTACTTTGTGCCTATGTGTGTATTTAGGATGTCAGTATTTGAAGTCTTTCTCGTATTTCTGTTAATAACACCCTTGCCATGTGTGCAAGCCTACATTTTTCAGAAAACTCTTCAGGTACTTACTTCTCATGTAAATATTTATTAATTTATGCAAAGAATTCTCATAATTTTTTTCTTAAAACTCGAAAGTCTTGAACTCAAGATGTAACAAGTACCTTATTCAAGAAATGGTTCATCCTTTGCTCTTCTAAACTGACAATTCCTTGTGCTAGACTGAAGTCCCACCCAATTATACTGTAGTACTTCGAAGGCATGAGTCTTACCAAAGGAAAGACAAAAGCACACATTTTTGATCTTCTTTTAATTTTGTTTAAGAACTATGAAAATATAAAGTATGGGTTTAGATACTGGGTCAGCTTCTTAACTTTTAAATTGGTTCAGTTGTACACATGCTCTAAATTAACCACAGTGGGTTATGGAAGGGCAGTAATCAATAAGACAGCTCATTATCTATAATGCTTATAATTATCTGATGCTAGTACTTATGTCTTGGTTTAACCAAAGCATATATTCACAAGTGTCCTAACAGGACATCTCATTATCACCCTTATTTTTGCTGTGGAGTTTTATTAGAAAATCATGCTACTCATCTGAACTGCCACAACAACAGCATTATCCCTAGAGCGTTTCTTCATATCAAGGTTAATTTAAAGTGATTAGCATGAGCACTACAGATGTTGCTATGGGGACAGGAACTTCACATCCACTATGATGGACATCACATGATTGCTGCTACAGCTCCAATATGATTGGATTATTTGTTTTAATGTCATGTGAAATAAGTCACATGATGAAGATCAGAATCTCCTTAATAACATTTCATATTCTGGAGATCAATCACCTTTCCTCCATTTCTCAGTGTTAAAGGTGTCTGAAGAGCACATAAAACACCTGTCTTTGCTTTACTGCTACTTCTGTCTGACTGGTGAAATCTGCCACTAGTGGCTAAAATACACATCTATATGAAATCTAAATGAAAACCCAAAATCAATTCTATTTTGCTACAAGTATTATTTTAATAACCCAAACTAAAATCTTAGCATTAATGCAATTAGATCACATTTTTAAATAAATCCCTATGTTGAATGCATGCAGTTATGTGTTAGTGGAAGATCTCAATGCCATTAAAGTGAGAAGGACTTTATTTGCCTCAGTTGATGCTTTTCAGTCCTCTCTCAATTCAGCCATATCTGTGTTTTTGTGTAGAGCATTTCAGTGGAGAGAAAGAGGAAAAAAGTTTCCATGGGACTCAAAGATGACAATAATTAAAACATAAAAATGTGCCATATTTTTAATATTACTTTCATGCATTTCTAAATAACACATTACTCTCATAACTGTGGACAAAAGACTATAATTAATATATTCTTAAACAGTATCACTTCAGTGAAATGAGGTGGCTTTTTCATCTGCAAGATGACACTTGAGAGTCTACTGTATTCTGTGTGATGCCTCTTGGAAACACTTTTATCTCACCAGTGACTGCATAGACAAGAAAAGCTCCTAAATTTTGTGTTCTAAATTCCACCAAGAACACACTCTTCAAATACAACTTATTAACCTCTTGTCCACTGTCTTCTCCTGTGATTATTCCTATGACTACTATTTGGGTTTTATATCTGCAATTTTCTTATTTCCAGTAAAGTAACAATGATTAATTAGAAAACTACTTTGAGTTCTAGCTTTAGATAATTTTATGTCTTTGTTATGCAGTTTAGGCATTCTAATGTTATTCTACACAATATGATTTATACTGAAAATTAACAATTAAAAGAAACAAGTAAAGAGGGTCTTTAGACATAATGAGAATAACAAATTATATCTTAAGCTCATAGTTCATTAGCTTGAACACTGATTTATAGAATGTTCATTTCTGCCTTTAAGGTCAGAGAGTGTCAAAAAGTAATTAGAGATTGATATTATACTCTGATGATGTGTAATAGGTAATCATGGCATTAGTGATTCTTTAAGCCCAAGCTAGCAATAGTGTTGATTCATGGAATTGGATTTGTTTGTCTTCTTAGCTGAAATTCTGTATATTACTGCCCTCTGTTCACAAGAGATATTCTGGTCTTTAATTTTCAAAGAATGGTCACCCAGGAGGAACGATGATTTAGTTCTGTGATCACTGGAGGGGTAGAAACCTCAGCATCTCAGTATTCAACTACCTTCAGCAGTCAAAAAGAAGCAAATAAACTATTGCAGTGGAAAGCAACTGAACTGTAAAACCTCCTATCGCTGTGCAAGTACTGTGTCTGCTGAGCAGTTCAGCTTCCTGTTGCACATATCATGCAATGTTTAGCTACACAGAGAGCAAGTATACTATGAAAAGAAAAATTTGATTGGTTACTTGACAGTTCTGGCCCTTTCTATTCACTCACATCTACACAAACAAACATAATACTCAGTTTTTCACTCGTGTCGATATCACTAATAGTTTAAGTGCAGATGACTACACTAGACCATGATCTTCTTAAGGAGATGACAGCGGGGTTCCTGACTGGAAACTGAAACAACTCGTACTGTGTCCACAAGACAGAGAAATTACTTTGGGCATTTTTATCCACATATCCATAAACAAGCCCACTCTTCCACAGACAAATGGTAAGGATGAGAATCGAAACTCTTCTCCATTAGTAAACAGTGCTGTAGTATCTGTAGTAGCTGCAAACAATCAAGAAATGCTAAGACATAGAAACCATTTTATTTTTCAGACTGCTACAGCAGAGATGTAATTCAACTCCACCTCTTTATTTCTTCTCAAAAGTTTGATAAGTTTTTCATGTATAGGATTCTTCAGCTTTCTGTTCCTTATGTGGTGATAGGTATTAGTGGATTAATACCATTAAACTAGAACTAAATAATGTGGAAGTAATACAGAAACTTCTGTTCAGCTCCTTTATTTCCAAGTTATTTCTTAATTCTGATTATATTCTAATAACAAAGTATATAGGGAAGATATTTAAGGACTTTGAACATTATTATGATTTTTTTTTTTAAAGGGAAAATACTTTCAGAATGGTTTGCTGTGATGTGACTCAACAGCTATGATAATATAATGCTGTAACATGATGGTTACTAAAATGCTATCTCACTCCCAGTGTATTTCTGATGAAGAGTAATAATTTTAAAATATATGTTATTCCTTTAGGTAAGGGTAGGCAAGATGATAGTTAATGGTTGATTTATAACAAAAAGGAAGATTTTGCACTGAATGTGATAACCCCTAAAATTGAGCAGTTTATTAATGCTAATTTCTATACTTCTTTTTTAGTTGTTTAATGGTAACCTAGCTCCATTAAGAAAGGTCTTTGGAAAATATAATACAGAAACATCATATTCTTGCTTATTTTAAAGCATTTTTATAGGATCTGAACTTTGCCATTGTAAGGTCAGTACTTTCCCAGAACTCACATGTGGTCCCACTTTTAGCACTACCAACCAGATGCAGTTGTTGCTACCAGAGATCTCCCCATGTAACTCTTCAAACCAGAAAATGCCAATCTTCCTGCTGTTCAGAATCAGCAGAGCTCTGATGAGCCCAGAATTTTAAATATATACCAGGAAGTGCTAGGAATTGGTATTTGACAGTTATTTACCATCATCTTTCCCAAGCAAGTGGGTTTACAGCTTCAGTTGATTTTAGTGTAGCTAAGTTTGTGTGTATGACTCTGGTAGAACACAGCTTCACAATATTATTACGTTCAAGCAGCTGGAATTAATTCGTGAATGAGTTTTGTAAAAATCTTCAGTGTTGGACTGTGCTCATATTAAAAAAAATGGGAACTGGAGTGTTAATGCCAGTGGGAGAAGACATAGGATTCCATTCAGGTCCGCTCTAAAGACTACTCTAGTAGCCAGTCACTAAGCTTACAGTTTATTAAGTCCAAGACCTTCTTGCAGGAAATCTGCTTTTTAGTTGTACTTCATTTGTTGTTATGATTGTGGCAGGGTGTTGAAGTGCAAACTGGAATAAAAAAAGTGAATTCTAAGGACACAAGCCTCTGACTACTTCTGTGTTAAAGAAGTATTGGAGGTGGAGGTTATGGAAATTACTACAAATTTAATCTATCTCAGAATATATAGGTTTTCAAAACTGAAGGAGGGGAAGTAAAAATGTATAGGTTTTTCTGCTCTAAGGAAACATGGTCAGGCAGGATTCTTCTGCTATACTTCATAGTGTGATCCTGACATTGTTCTTCGAAGGCTTGATTCTCAAAGACTAGGTACCTTGTTTCTTCACCCAGTGTTCTCCAAGCTTCTGAGAAAATAAGAATTAATTCTTCCCACACCTTATGGTCAACAGGAGAAGAGAGAACAAGTTTAGGGCAGGAGTTCCGACTCTGTTCTTTTTTGCTTATCATCTGTAACAGTTTTTCAGCCATACTGGGAGGTTCTACATGAAGGAAAAAAAAAAAAAAAGAAAAGAAAATGAAAGGAATTCTACAAAGAGCGAGATAGGACAGTGATGCAGCAAAAGTTGGAAGAGAACTGTTGAGCACATACATTCCTCTACTCTGGGTTTCTGTGGAGGGTCAGACTTTTCCAGGACTCTTTACTGTTAAGAGTAAAAGCACCAGGATTTAAGGTCACAGTTCTGCTCGTTAATATTAACCTCCCAAATGAAGCTTTCAGTGGCCTATTTCATCCCACTTGTGAAAGAGATGAGAATTTATTAAGAGCTCTCTCTCACTCTAAATTTCCCATTACTAAATTAAGCATGGAAGTGTGATTTTCTTTTTCCTCAGATACCATTTGTTTCCCAAAAGTAATTACAATATCAGCTTGATAAAGGCTGCTAGTAATTTTGTTAAGAAATTTTCTGAAAAAGAGCAGGGAAACTTAACAACCTAAGAGAATTGCCTGTGGAATGGAGTAGGCTCAGGAGACCCCCCTCTTACCCATTAGGAATTCTAACCGCTGTAATTAGCAGCAAATTTCCCTATCTCTGTATGTTAAACAGGGAATTCATCTTCAGTTGTTCCTGCCTGGGGCAGAGAGAGACTGAAGGAAGCATGTGTCTGCTTGGGTTAAGCAGCCTTAACTGCACTGGAAGGAAGCAAATCCACAAATTACACCCACCTCTGATTTATAATCTGTGCAACCCTGTCAAAGTCAAGGGGTTTGCTTTGGTTATAATCCAGAGATGAATGCAAATGCACAGGTAGATAGGAAATACCCAGGCAGAGAATTATGGGGTTATAGATGAGGTTGTTTAAAAACTGATGAATAAAATATGAAGATTTCCACTGCAGAGGTACTGTACAGAGAAATCTAGCAACTTTTTGTGAGATCCTTTACTGCTTGTGCAGTATTAAGCCTTATAGAATCATAGAATGGTAAGGTTGGAAGGGACTTCAAGGATCATCTAGTTCCAACCCCTGCCATAGGCAGGGATACCTCCCACTAACACAGGTTACTTAAGGCCT
>VWZE01000080.1:253590-304412 GCA_013396675.1 Eubucco bourcierii
TCCAACACTTCCATGTCCTTCCTGTGCTGAGGGTTCCAGAACTGCACACAGTACTCCAGGTGGGGTCTGACGAGAGCAGAGTAAAGGGGCAGAATCCCCTCCCTTGCCCTGCTGGCCGCGCTGCACTTGTTGCAGCCCAGGACTCTCTTGCTGTCTGGGCTGCATGTGCACACTGCAGGCTCATGTTGAGCTTTTCATCAACCCAGACTCCAAGGTCCTTTTCCTCAGGGCTGCTCTCCAACCATTCACCACCCAGCCTGTATTTGTGCTTGGGATTGTGCCTACCCAGGTGCAGGACCTTACACTTGGCCTTGTTGAATCTCATGAGGTTGGCCTGGGCCCACCTCTGCAGCCTGTCCAGGTCCCTCTGGATGGCATCCCTGCCCTCTAGCAAGTCGACTGTGCCACACAGCTTGGTGTCATCTGCAAACTTGCTGAGGATGCACATTTTCTGTATCCAAACAGTGAGCAATAATGAAGACAATTGCTATGTAGTAAGACTGGTAATGTCTTATATTGTCTGTCAGTCATCTTATGTGATTCTTGGTGATCTTCTTGCTGCTGAACAGTGATTTTACAAGGAGAAGTGACGTGAGAAAGAAAGACAAATGCATTGGTGTAACGAATAACAAAATTAGATACTAATAAAAAGTAACAAATTGCCTTGCCTTATCCATTATATTTCATTATGTGTTCACCTATCAACTTTATAAATACTTATACAGATGCTGACTCAGCTGCTACCGTTAAGCATCCTTTGCAAATGGAACTAAAGTAAACGGTTACTAATCTGTGCTCATAATACTCCTAAAGTGTGCACAAAAACCAGCAGAATGACTTCCTAATGTTTTCTTAGGGATCTTAAAGTTGGGGTTTTTATTCCAATGGATTAAGAAGTTAGATGACAAAGATACTTGTTTTGCTCCATAAATCACTGTTTTGTTATAAATATTTACACAACACAGTATGAAATATATTTTAAACTAGACCCGGCTTCAAATTTTAGAAACTAATTGTGAGCTCCAAGGCTTTCTTTAAGAAGAAAGAACCAGTTAAAATTATTTTGTGCTTTTCTGATTCAACCACTGCTAGTGATAAAAACTGATCTAGGTTGCTTATTGAGTTATCAAAAAAATGTTATTCACTTCAGTCTTGCACTCTCTCCTTCCTGTTGCTATCAGGAAGGACAGAATAGAGAAGAAAAAGTGACTGGTGAATTGTAGACCAGATTCCATATCTATCACTTGAACTACCTGATTTTTAAAATTTGGGATGTACAGAAGATGTCTGCTTAGGTTTGGATTTGCCCTTGCACATTAAAAACAAAACAAAGCAAAACAACAAGAAACAAAAAACCAAAAACACCCTGCAAAAGCAACAACACAACAAAAATATTTGATTACATTGATGTTGAAAGATTGGACAATACCAAATTAATTCGCATATTTTTTTTCTTGTTCACCTAAGATAACTTATCTAAAAATACTTTGACAATCCTCAGAGGAAAGAACATATTAAAAACCCATAATCAACCCTTTTTCTTGGATTCACAAAAGGAAATCTGAACTAAATTGATCTTTACTGTTCCTTGGATATCAGTTTACCAGATGACCTTCTTTTTTTCTTATATTTGTACTTTTTATATGCTTCAAAATTAAGCTTCAGTCCAGTCATCAACATGTTGTTAAAGCCCAGGGATAAACAACTGCTAATTTGGAGTTAAAGAATAACTGTTACGAAAAAAAACCACAAAACAAACAGCAAAACAGTTGAGAAAAACAGTGCTTTGAAAACTAAAGATATTGCAACTCTTTTATTTCCTGGCTATTATCATCTGGCTATTATCTGAACTATTTTTCCAATCCAAGTATTATCACAAATGCAAAATTTCTGACTGAGGTCTCTTTCATTGGTGGAAGAAGTTGATTACATGATATGGTTGGATAGAGTGTGCTGCCTAGGATTTTTCTCTTTATTTTGC
Organism: Eubucco bourcierii; assembly: GCA_013396675.1. NCBI lineage: Eukaryota > Metazoa > Chordata > Aves > Piciformes > Ramphastidae > Eubucco > Eubucco bourcierii. The sequence continues at coordinate 255,572 of VWZE01000080.1, forward strand.
CTTCTTAGCAAGTAATGGCAGTGCAACTACTTTGGGGGAAGCTAGACCTCATCTACAGTGCACTCTTTGTGCCGTTAATAAACTCTGTTAATTCCATGCCTCAGAGGCTTCTTTTGGTCACCTCTAGAAGCCATTAAGAAAAATTTTTCCCTTATTTTATTACAAATGGTAGAGGGGAGTATGAAACCAGGAGAAGATGAAGAGTTGAAACAGCAGAGATGCACTTGAAGATGACTGCACTCATTGCTGCTAAAAATTCTCATCTGCTTTGTTGACATATTTTTGTTAGATAGTTAGGGTTAAACTTAATCATGGCAAATTATATTTATCTGCTTTTAATTGAGTATAATGGCATTTATCCTCTGCTTATGTTAACATAACATGTTTTCAAACCTCTTTCCCGTACACAACTACCATAGAGTTTTAAAGCCACAGCAGTCCATGCCAGATTTTCTTACAGGTGTCTGGATCTACTCCTGCTGGGAGGCACAGCCTGCCTGGCACAAGAGGATCCCTTTGTGGGAAGGCTGGGGGATGTTCTGAGTAAAGATAATAGCAATGATAGGCCAAATATTCACCCCTGAAAAGATAAGAAGGCTTAACCATTGATAGTACAACATGGGTGCTCTGTTTCTGATACAGTATCAGAGCATTATATTTGGCATGACACGGAGGGGGAGGGAAGGTCAAGAAAAGGGTCTGTGTGACAGATGGCATGGAAAAATCTGGAGTCTGCTTTTCAACTTAATGTCTTTCTGGTACTGGCAGCAGAGAAATGTCTCAGGAGATTGTTAAGGGGAAGAGAAACCATGTTCAGGAAAGAAATAACTTCTAATTCTCTGGGGGGGAAGAAAAAAAGTAAATATAAGTCATTATGCCCTGCTAAATTGTTTGTCAAAGGTTACCTTTTTTTTATATAGAATTTAAGAAAAGTGCATAAGATTATGACAGGTGTTTGCACATATTGTCTAGAATTATTTATTTGGCATGAATAAATATGGCCATCATGAAATCATTAAACAGAGTTTAAACTATGCTTAGAATCATCCTATAGTATTTCCATGCTGATATATGAGTACTATTTGTCGGTATTTCAGTATTTCATTGTGAATTCATTTTTCAAAAAATATAATTACATCCATTATTCACCCAAAAAAAAAAAAAAAAGTGATATCAACAGAAGCATAACAACTGAAATCTGATGATGCAGTTAATTGCTGCTAGACCTGGTACCTCAGGCTTCATCCCAGTTAATTTATGTTTTGGGTTTCTAAGTAGCCATCATTCAACTGTAAATATATTCAAGTGTTTTAGATTTGGTCATTGTAAGAAAATAGAAAAAACCCCAATAATTTTGTGATTTTGGGGTGCTATTTTTTTTCAGGAAAATTTCAGTCATAGGATTTTTCTGTCAGGCTTATGAATACTGAAGAAATTTGTGACAGTATTGAAATGAATTTTTCTTTCATTCTTTATTTCTTGTTCTGTGCTTGGTTATAAGTCTTCATGGACTCTTGTGTTATAGATTTCAATTTTTAAGTGCTGGTGGAGCATGGATGCAGACTGCCAACATCACTTAGCTCATCACTAGAGTATGTTGTCTGTAGATCAGCTTGAGCATAAATATTATATACCTAAGCTCCCATACTATCATTTTTTCCACATGAATGGCTTTATTTTCACACAGAAGGAACTGTAATGAGGCCATTAAGTGACACAGAACATACTCCTGCTTAGTCAAAAGGAAGCATACAACTCTCAGTGCTACCTTTATGTGTTTTTTACTACTAAGAACTCAAGATAAAACTATTCAAGGAGGCCATATATTTTTCCTTTCCTCTGTTTTTTAATTTCAAACAATTTCTCTGCTTACTTTGCACATTGAATTTCTGTGTAGAATGCTTGCAGCACCCTTCCTTCTCTCTCCAGAACAAACTTGTGGAAGCTAATTGTGCACAGACATGTTAAAAACAAGAAGCTATGATTACTTATCTCACATGGGTACGTGAAATCTTGTGTGTATTTTGTTAATTGCACTGTTGTCATTGAAAACATTGTTTGCTGTAAGTATTTCTGGGTGGTGACTGAGCATCTACTACATGGAGTTGGTTGACTAGGAGATTGTGCCTGGACATCTGAAAAGATTTCAGATCCCAATTGCTTGCTTTTACTCCAAGCGTATAAATCCCTATTGAAATGGGACTTAGTTTTCTATATGCTTCTTTGTGTCAGGCTTTTCTTGATCTAGATGCACATAAGAGTCCTATAGGTAAAACCAGCAAAATCCCTTGCAGAACTGCTAACTAGACACAGACACACAGATATTCTCATAAGAATCATAGAATCATAGAATGGTAAGGTTGGAAGGGACCTCAAGGATCATCTAGTTCCAACCCCCTGCCATAGGCAGGGACACCTCCCACTAGTACAGCTCACTCAAGGCCTCATCCAATCTGGCCTTGAACACCTCCAGGGAGGGAGCAGCCACAACCTCCCTGGGCAACCTGTTCCAGTGCCTCACCACCCTTACTGTAAAGAACTTCCTCCTAACATCTAGTCTAAATCTCCCCTCTGCCAGTTTAAGCCCATTGCCCCTTGTCCTGTCATTGCAGGACCTTGTAAATAATCCTTCCCCAGCCTTCCTGTAGGCCCCCTTCAGATACTGGAAGGCTACTATCAGGTCCCCTCGAAGCCTTCTCTTCTCCAGGCTGAAGAGAAATCTTTGTTTCTGAGAGAATGACTGTATTTCCCAGTTGAAATTTATTTCTAAGCTCTGAATATCTTAGAATTGAAGCCATCAAACCAAGCAGGCTACATTTTTTCCTCATATTTTCAAGAAGTAAATCCTTAGTGTGCCAAATGTATATCTTCAGGGCAGCAGTATGAGGGGGAAAAAATTGATTCCAACACTTTGAAAAATATTTGACTAAAGTACTTGGTGTCTTTCACAGCAGGTAGAAAATCATGAAACATTTAAACCCAACTATCCTAATACCAATTTATTAAAGCAGTTGTGTCATCAGACATACCAAAGGGAAAATTAAATCAACTACTTTTATAAAATGTATTAAACTAATTTATTTTACTGCACCTCAGCAGGGAGAAAAAAATAAAATGAGGACAAACCTGCCACTAGTAATGAATAAGAAACACTCCACAGCAGGAAAGAGGGGAAACAGAAGGAGGAAAAAAAAAAAAGCCTAAGGATGAAGGCAGTTCATAAGAAGGGGTACCATGTACAACATGACAGCTGTGATCAAAATAGGTGCACCTTTGTAACTGCATGCTGGTGTTCACTCAGATATACCAATCTCATCTCATTATTAACATTGTCTAGCAAAACTTCTATTTGTCTACATTACAAGAAGCTAAAAAGGCACCCCACCAACACAGCTTACAGGAGTTACATTTGGAAAAACATAACAAATGTGACTCTGACTTCTGTTCAGTGTAACACTATTGGTTTCCATGAAGCTGTAAAACAGAGAAAATGCAGCCATGTTGGAAACACTGTTGTCCAGGACTCTGAGGGTGATACTGTCTCTCTTTGGGTCACGTCACAGATGTATTCAGAAATGGATTTACCCCCTTGATGTCCTGCCAGTTTGAGCCTCTGAAGTACACACTAGAGCAGTCCCAAGGGGTCTGGTGGGTCAGGATCCATTCAGCAGAGTGTACCTATGAGCAGCCCATCAGCTTCTTATTTATGGAAAATCCTGGAAAATCTTTCTCTTTGAGGATAATTTTTTTTTTTTTGAAGGTGACTAAAAAGGCATCTGTTGGCTGTTTGCTGTTTTACTTCAGTTCAGTGTTAAAAAGAAAGAAATTAATCAGTCTACTTTTTTTTTTTAATTAATTTTTTTAAGTTTTCATTGCATTTCACAGTTTGCAGATGACAGTATTAGTCTCTTCCAAAGGAATTCTTAGTGGTGATTAAAGAAGTAAAGATACAGGGAAACCATTTTAGGATTGAAGTGAAAGAAAAAGAAATTAAAGAAAGATCCTTGGCAAAAAGAGGCAGTGTTAAAATGAATGAAACATTCTCAAATAGGAAAAAAACCAGCAATGACCAAACTGCAGGGATTAAGTTTAGAGCACTATCATTTCATATAAATGACTCACAGGATGGGATGAAGTGCAGAATGTAAATGTCCTTGTGTCATAAAATGAATTTAAGATCAAAGGATCCAAATGGCATTGATAGAATTTGGTAGGATTTGTACAGATTAGAGAGTAGGGATATAAGGGAGAGAAAGACAAAAAGAAATTTCTAGACAATGGAAATGCAATATATGACATTGATGTATTTTATCACTTAGGGTACAAATAGCATAGCTTATAAAGTGGTGTCATAGTCTCACATATGATCTATTTTTCTAATAAAATTCATGTATCTTTGTAGCCAGTTAAGCTTGCAAAGCTCGACTACATAACCAAGTTTTTGTCTTTTTTTGTTGTTGCTTCATAATTCAGTGGCTTTAGATAATTGGAAGGTGGAATTTATGCAGTGCATTGTTCTGGAAGAATTACCCATTAATGTTATGCTGCAGAGAGGAATAAAGAGTGAAACAGGTCTCACAGGTCCAGCTTTATGTGAGCCCAGTCAGTCATGGTGAGAAACAGGAGATAATGCTTGGGAAGGCCAGTGACTTTTTTGTTATGAGGACCTGGAAAGCAGACCTGTTCCCTCTTTCTGTAGATTTTATTAAAGCCTTCAGAAAACATTTGATGGCATTAGTTGATCTGGAGATGAGGAAAAATCTACTCTTCTAAACACGATGGAAGTCTCACTTGTCTCCCTGTTCAAGGAAGCACTCTCTCTTAGGATGACATTGGGAGGACTGCTGTTTGGTGGCCTTGCTGTTTTTGCCCGTTTTGAAGTTATGATGGGGAAGGTGTGATCTTCATATTGTATTTTTTCAAACTAGAGCAGTTCTGGGTTGTAGTAATTGCATGTAACGTCAGAAACTGCTTGGAAAGTAAAGACCTGGTCCCACTAACGCTTCCCAAATCAGTGTTCACTGTGTGAAGTTAAAGGCATGTATACATTTTATTAGGATAAAAACACTAAAGAGAATTTAGAAGTGAAATCTGACTTGAAAACATCCATCTTCTCTCTTCTTGGTAATGTTTAAAATTTGGCTAGGGATTTTTTTTTTTTTTCATGTTGACCTTCTTTCTTGAACTTCAAAAAGCAAGAAGGCAAAAGTTTTCAAGATTTTGTTTAGCATACTAAAGATTGTACAGTTCTTTTCTTTGTCTCACCTCACTTGATTTTGTTCCTCCTGTGGTTTTCTCATTTGATCTTTCCTAGGTCACTTGTGTGACTGTAAGAGTGGCAGAGCTAATGATACATGCTCAAAACTAATAAGAAGCCCGTTGTATGCTTAAAATGCTTGGTTTACAGTCTTTTTTTGAATCTATGAAAAGCCTCTAAAGGGGAGTTATTGGATGGTGGCAACCTAGCTGTGGTTCTGATGATACAGAATTAGTGTATGTGCTATTTTTTCTAATGTTTGCCAAAACACATTGAAAAGATGGATTAACTGTGAGTCAGTCACTGTGAAAAATGAAATCTCAGTTGTCTTCGACTGTAAGTTCTGGAGTAGTAAGACTTTGGAGAAGCTACATGAGATATTTCATGTGAACACTTAGACTTTTCTGAAGTCATGTCTTTCTGATAGAGAGTAAGAAACAATCAGGCATCTGGTGCCTGCAATTATATTAGAGGGCTTCTCTTTGTATAAAAGCAGCTGTGAGTGTATCTTAAGACTATGTGCCAATTTGTAGAATTTATAACATTCCCTTTTGTGCTCCCTGAGTATTTCTAAGTTGCAAAGTTGCCTAGATGATCTGATCTGATGTCTTCTGAGCCCTACTTACTCCTTTGACATTTTGATAGTGGGTTATTTTATTTGACTTTTTTTTACTTGCTATTTATGCACTTTCTGCTTTGTGGAATGAATATTCAATGCCTGAAGACACTCCTCTTTTCACTTCTCTGTGCTTTTCATGCCTGTCTCTCTTGAGCAAGGGAGAGTCCATAGTATTCCCTTGGAGATGCTGCAGAGAAGGGATGAAGACTCTGGATCCATTGGAAAATATTTGCTTAGTGCCCTCAGGCTGCATATGTGGCAGCCAAACAACTCACTAGCTGCAAGAGGGTGAGAAAGAAGCGTAAGAACCATAAGTTCATGCTAAATGTTTTGGGCTTTTACTGGAGGTGATAGTAAATGTCTGCACTCAGAGTTTATTTAGTTCTGTATGAATGACTTGCTATTTCTAGCGAATTTTTTACATTTTAGTCTTTGTTTTTAACTGGAGCAGAGAGGCGGGGCATGTTATACGAAAAAGCCAAACCTCTGGACCGTGTGTATACCAGGCAATAGAATTGCTGTTATTGCGCGTCGGGAATGAACTCGAAAACCAAATGAAACTTCAAGAGCAATATGCCTCTATCAGAGTGAAAGGCAGGGAGACGTGTTAGTCAGTTGCTTTGCACTGATACTGACATCAGGTGATGCTTGCTTAACTCTTCGAGGGCTATACAGAATCAACAGTGATTATGCTTCAGATTTAAGTAAAACATGATTGGTATTTAAGTGAAAGAATGATACACCAATGCTAGAAATCTGTTAATGGAAGATAAAAACCTAAAGATTCAACATTCAGGGATCATTTATACTCTTGAGATGTAATTGAAATATCAGGTTTAATCTCAGTTTACCAACTATCTGAGGTATCTCTGCCTCGTGCTTCCAAAAGCATGCAGTATAAATATGACTATGTGCTGGAGTTTTATTAGAATGTATTTTCATATGTAGTCGTGAAAGGAGAGTTCAAGATGAAGCTGTTTTACTGTGGTGTTGTGTGATGCTCTGCCACGAGTCTCATAAAACCTTGAAGCAGTTTTTATGTTGCTTATGGTTTTACTGGAGATTAGAAGGAGAGAGAAGGATTTATCATTAAGAGGAAAGTGATGAGATGTTTCTTGTTTGTTTTTGTTGTTGAGACAGACGTACAGGCTTCTGGCTTTACGTAGCTCAATTGTGGTATCTGATCTACAAAATTAATTAGGTTTGTTCCGTCTCTAAGTGGAAAAAATGATGTGGATTAATTTAAGTCTCACAACAATATGCTTTAGAAATAACCAGGAGCAAGAAAAACAATTAATACTTTCAAAAGTTAGAGGTAAACCACAGGATTCACAACAAAGTTCCTGTTGTAAATTTGCTGAGATTACATCTGTACTCAGTAATGGAAAACAGTGTTCTAAGCATTTTTCACCTAATAAATATACAACTTTCATGAATTTAAGAGGAAAACTGTTTTTCCCTGGTTTGAGGAGGACAAAGAGTCCTCTACAAACATATCACAGCAAAATACAGCAAATACTGCTACACCACATACTCTTTCTGGAGAGCAGAGATGGCCAGGCAGCAGCAGCAGCAGCAGCTGAATGCTCAACTGAAGGGCCAGTGGTGAACACCTCTTTGTGATGGCCTCAGCTGTGCCTTACATGCAGCAAATTGTAAAGGGTATTTTCTAGGTCTGTAGTCATGCTCACTTTATTGGCTGAAATCTCTTCAGCGTTGTCCTAAAACATTTGAGAACTGGGTTCTCAGTAACAACAAAATCACTCTAAGCATATCCAATGTTAGGTTTTGCTTGCAAGGCTTCTAAAAAGAATTAGTGAGCTTCCCAGATCCACCTTTGTTTGTTCGTTTCTGTGTAATAGAACGACTACGTAAGGGGGTGATTTTAAAACTTGGCTGAAAAATGTAATGAAAAATAAATTATCTGGGAGAACTTCTTTATATGGTGTAGGGGTATCTAGGCAGCTCAAGTTGGAGGCTCAATAGCATCCTTTGAAAATTGTTGGAATTGTAGAATCAAGTCTTGATGAGAATGAAGGTCTAATCTTAGAAAAACTACTTTATACATAGTGTATGTAACTAATAGTCTGTTTATCTGATGAAGGAATTTTTTTAAAGCTGTCAAAATCTGTAATGCTTATAGCTTTGAAGTGTGTCTGAGCTTGTTCATCATGCTGGGGAAAATTGAAAATCTACTTGTGCTTTGCAGGGAATATTATCTTATTGGAGGGTAATATTGTATTACCATATATTTTAGACACTGTAGTCGATAACCAGGGCATTATTTTTAAGAGGTCTGCACAAACAAGAATCAAAAGTTGACCTGTATATTTAGCAGCACTGAAAGAAGAGGTAAGACAATAAATTAAGTCAGTCATCAATGAGAGAATCAAAGGAAACAATGGAATTGCATTGGACATGATGCCAGGCAGTTGTATCAGTGGCCATGATGTTTTCATGGCAAGGAAGAGTTATAAGGGAGAATTTTAATGAAACAATCAAGAGGTTTATGGCAAGCTCCTCCCACAGACAAAAAAGGAACCCCTGAAATGGAGCAGCAAAAATTATTTGCTTAACCCATTTTTTTAATTTTTAAATTTTTTTGTTTTTTTAGTTTTCTTTTTCCTCCTCATGTTACAGTTTCAGTTAACCAGTAAAATATGCAACTTGACCCACTGCATGTTAAGCCAGAGATCCTGTGCCTGCATTTGATGTGGTTTGTGGAGCATTTTTATGCATGGTGTTAAAAAAAAACAATTCAAAAAGCAAAAATATCTTCTTTGGTTTTGTAGCACTGTTGTATAGTACCACAATGGTTTGACTCTTATCCGTGTCTGTTTTGGAAAACAACTGATAAAGATGTCTGAGGGTACAACTTTTCCTGCCAGTGGCAACACTCCCTGGAATGATAAGCTCTGTCTAGTGAGACTAAATGGACAACTTTGGTGGAGTCATTGCTATGACACTGTGAAGAAAAATCCTGCACTGAAAAATGAATTGGCTAAATGATCTAATAAATATTTTCCATCTGTATTTTCTTGCATATTAAGTACTTAGTCCAAGATTTTTCTTCCTTTTCCAGCCAAGTTAAAAGTGATGCATTCCTAAAAGAAACCAGCAGTAAAACTCATTTTTGCATTTTTTCGAGGGTGTAAAGTTCTTTCCTGCACAATGTAAATTTCCACTGCAGTTTTTCTTGGGAGGTTTTTTTTCTGAGGAAAAAAGCTGCTACATGCTGCTTGCTATGTTGCCTGAGCATAAAAGAGGAAGATAATTTGCAACACTGATCTGAGCTCTGCAGAATAAAAGTTTTCCATTTTCCAGATTATAAACATTTATAGCAGGTTTTGTCATCTGGGATACGTTTCTCTTCTAATTCAAGTGAGCTGTTCAGAGACAGTTGAAAGTACTCTTTCAAGTCCATTTTCATCCTGATTGCAAAATTCTAACAAATGTTTCTATTAGTCTTTCCTGTTTCTGAGGATATTTTGTCTTTTATATATATATAAAATATATATATATATATATATATGTGTGTGTGTTTGGGTTTTGGGTTTTTTTTTTTACTTTTTTTTTTCCATCTTCTCGTCTTGAAGTGCCAACACTGTTTGGATAGTGACTTACAGCTAAAGTTATAAAAGGAAAGTGAAAGTACTTTGAATTCAGTTTAAAAAGGGAAAGAGGTAAATTTTGTTACCTGCTTTTCACTAGTTCCTTGTAAAACATAACAGAGGATCCAGTAAAACATAGCTCCAAAGTGCAAATCTGCAGAAGACACCTGAAGAATCCTTTCATGGCCCTGCCACTTTCTTAAATTTGCTTTGCAGCTGTGAAGGGAATTCCTTTTACTGCTTTTCCTAGGGCTGGAAGATAGCTGAGGTCATTGGTACTATTATCTTGCTTCTAATGTGTTTTCTTTATCTGCTTTCTCATCAGTTTGTACCAGGAGATATATTGCACTTGTATGAAGTAAATTGAGTATGCAGATATTACAGTCAAAGGAGTTTAAAAATACTTTGGGGAACAGTAAAATAAACAAGCAAAAAAAAAGGTAAATCCATTGTTAAAAAGTATTGTTGGTCTTTCACATTTCTGTGCAGAAAGTAACTGACAGCATAACAACCTTTTGAGATACAGAAGCTTGTGCATACTGTCCTGGCTGTAAAAATGAAAGAGACCAGTGTAAAAACACAAGTCAGACATAGATCCATTAATAGGATAAAACTGTCTTTCCACTTCACGCTTCAGGGCTACCTCCTTGGCGTGTGTGTGGTGATATATGTGCTCATATATAAGCACAAAAAGATGTAGACACTTTTTCCCCAGTGGAAAAAGGGGCATTCTTCCTGTTCCCCTTGACCAGTCTAGGTGTGAGACAGATCTTTTATAATTAGATACTATCAGCAATTATGAAGGCTCTGGCAACTAGAGACAGCTTTAACCACGGACTTGCTTGAGGCTGCATGGAGCTCCTCTGCTTTGTCTAAACCCGATGAATTGTCATCTTGGTTTTCCTGCTAATACTCTGTCCTCTGTGCATTGAGGCAAGATCTCATGTGAAATCCCTTCCACCTTTCTTCACAGCTCTTCTGTTCAGGTCTGGCATAGGGGTGGTGAGAAGTCAGATTTTATTCCATGAAGTAACTGCTCACAAAGTTGGTTTTGACATGTAGTTAAACAGTTTTTGCCTTTTATTATGCCACAAGGGTTCCAGCCCTGTTTAACTTTCTCCTCCATTGCAGTCACTACCTTTATTTGACATTTGCTTTTTTTTTCTCCCTCTTTTTTTTCCCCATTTGGGATCAAAAATATCAAAGCATGGTTTTAATTGTTAATGTACAGCTAAATAGAAGCCTACAACCTGCAGGGGTTCTGTACAAGGGACAAGATCAAGATAAATGTTGACACATGGTCAGACAAGAACTTAACATCAAGCTGGTTTAAAATCTGTTGTGTGAAAATGATAATGAAAATGTGGAACAGGAAGAGCACCTTGGTATCATGATGGTTATTGTGATGATTCAGTCACATGTTTATGACAGTGCTAGATACTTTCAGATGTTTGGAAAGATATAGATGCCACCTGTTTTATTCCAGGGAAGATGGAAGACGAAGTTTAGAACTAAGACAAATCAAGCATTTTTAGAAGTGTCTTCTAGATGAGTGGGAAATTAACTCGTGAAGATGGTAATGTTTGAAGGTTTTATCATAAAAGAAAGCATAGCAAGGTTGTCCAAGGAACTAATAGATTGATAGACCCTGGAAGAGGTAACACTGGTAACAGAAAATGCGGTCCAACACAAGTAGTGAGGCAGTGTCACGTGGCTGTTTAGACTGCTTGCTGTAGAAAAATTACAAATTACCTGTGCTCTGTTCTTACACTCACTTAGAATTTAGTATGGGGTAGTGGTTGAATAGGTCCAGGAGGCAAACAGAAGAGAAAAAAAATGGAACAGCTGTGTTATCAAAGAGTAGAAGATGAGAGGGTTACAGAGTTGATGTCCTACAGCAATTGCTTTATGCAAGCATTGGATAATTTTCCATTTAACAAGCTAGACACAATTCCAGTCTTCGCTCTTAGGTTTTTAACTGAGTAAGCTCATTGAATCAGTCACAGGTCATTTATATGCTGCTTGTTTGTGGCTCTTTTTAGAATTACTTTGCATGAAATAAGTTTGTGAGAAGCTTTCCCATGTGTTTTCTGCTTCAGTTTTGATCAGTCTTCTGATTTTAGGTGAGACATTGATTTGAATGGCGCCTAAATAAAACTCTTGGATTAGAACACTTCCCATGTTCGTATCCAGCCCTCATAGTCAGAGCAGTTCTTATCCTAGCTCATTGAGACTGCTTAATCTGAAAAACCTTTAAGTGTCTTGAAGTTCAAGTCCAAATCCAAACAAACATCTCAGGACAATCCTTGGTGTAGACCTAGATCCAGAGTCAGCCTCAAAACATTTAGGTATTCTTTTACCATCCAAATATTTTGTTTAGCTCCTGTTCTCCTAGAAAAGAATGTTGTCATTTCAGTAAGAGAAAGTCCATTTATTCCCTTTTGGAGCAATTATCATTTAATTAGAGAGATTACTTAGACAATGCATTCTACTTGTGTTTCCCTTAGACCTAGTTTCTTAGTCCACTTCTACTCTCTTGAGTATCTACGTAAAGGTTGCAGATTAGTTGCTAGTAAGACAATAAACAAATTTGAGTTTTCTTCTGACCAGTTGTTCATTAGAAGTCAAGAAACAGGGTCAAATCTAGAACTGATTTTGTGCAGAGTAGCTGTCATGCCAGTGGGTCTAGCTGACTTAGTTTAGAGTGGGCTCATACCTATGAATTGTAAGAAATAGTGAAAAATCGCCACAAGAAGGAAAACACCTTTTTTACTCTACTGGATTTTAATTTAAGGCATAAATGAGGAAATAGTTCTCATCAGTAATGTAAATTCCAATCTGCTTTCACAATTGAAGTGGAAGTTGAATAGTGAGTTTTCTTTAGAACTTCATATTCTTGAGAGCTATGAGACAAGGGAAACCCTTTCAAGTCAAGGGAAGTATGAGTATTTTCTAATAGACCTACTCTCTGTTAAATTCTTACCCAGGATAACTACAGGCTGTCTCTTTTGGATTAGAATCTGATTTTATCTCTTGACTTCCTGTAAAAATTACATGTGTTTGGTAGCTTACCAGAACTACTTCTTGCAATATATCAGGATGTTTGTTAACATCACAATACCAAGCAATTTTTTAAAGCTTTAAATTTGGGTTTTACTCTCTTAAAAGTTTGCAAATACTTCTTTCCCTATCATTCTTTCCCTTTATATTGACCAATTCTATTTACATTTTCCCCTGTACTTCTAAATGGGATTTTTGCTGTCTTTTTCTTGTATGTTTTTCCACATACTCCTGCAACTGATAACTGGGAAAAAATAGTCAGGTTTGTGGTCTTTCCATACCGATTTCTACCTGTTAAATACAAGAATTATAAAGTAATCACAAGTTTAAAGTGAGCTCATTTAAACATTGGCTTCGTTTGCTGGGTAGAATTTGAATTTAGCTGCTGCATCTGCACATAATAGATTTCATTTATCTAAAAAAAAAAAAAAAAAAATTATTTACCCAAAGTTATTTGCCTCCCTTATATACATATATGTGTGTGTGTGTGTGTTTATTTAGATATATGGATATATATGAGTGTACACATAAACATCTAGTTGAAGTGTTCTGTAAGTGTATGAAATGCTTGACAGACACCTGGTTTGCACAAGCTGGCCCTGGTTTAAATTTCTGTGGCTGGTTGTGTAGGAGAGGTCTTTTCTGCAACACCAACCTGGGACATGTGGCTTTCTGCTGTGTTCCAATAGTACTGCTTAGGCCCCACAAGGTAAAGGGGATGGATATCACAACTCCTGGCAGTGCTAAAAGCCCATATGATCACTGAGTTATCAATTGGAGTAGGGTTCCAGCTCTCTGAAAATCTAGGAACTTGGAGGGTGCTATTTGAATTATGTCTTTTATGGCTTTTATCTCAATTGAGCTGAAGTAGTTCAGTAGAGTTCAGTAGTCAAAAGAGGTTCATTACAATGCCCATGACACCAGAGGAAGCATGAGGAACAGCTTGAGTCACTGAAGATAGAGAATTTCAGAAAAACAGTCCAAGAATATTTCATCTTGACTGACTTCCAGATGAGCACAGACACCTCGGTGGGTTATCTTTTTGGAAGTATTTGTAGAGTAACCTCAAAAAAAGCCCCCAGCTTTCTTCATAATCTCTGTACGTGTGTCTAATGTTTTTAATTCTAACTAAAGTTTTCAGTTCCCAAAAGATCTTTTCTAAAGAATGCTATAAAATAGCTAATAGCTATAAGCTATAAATAGCTATAAGCAAAATGTGCAGTAATCATCCGAATTTGCAAACTGGTACAAAACAAAAATGTAAAAAAAAAAAGTACTGTGCTGCCCTCTCTGCATGATCTTCTGCTAACTCCCAAGCTTGCTGTTTAATGCAGTAGATGTTTTGCCATATATTTGCCCCAGACTTGGCTGGCTCTGGTTTGCATAAGTAGACATGGTTACAGTTGTGAGCAGGAGAGTTTGCAGGCAGACACTTATATATGAAAATACTGTACTATCTTTTCCATGGAAAATAACATTTAGAAATCTTCCTGTTGTGAAGTGATAGGGTGGGCAGGGACCCACAGCCACACTTAGTAATTAATGTGCTGGGGAGAGGTAAGGCAGTCTGTCAGCTGTATGTATTTGGCTTTCACTTAAAACTCTCTTCCTGGTAGTAAAGTTCCTATGAATTAAATTAGGCATACAGGCAAGTAGTATGGTTAATATTCCTGTATGGAAGAGAAATCTTGAGGAAAGCTGTGAAAACTGACTGAAAATATATTCCTTTATACAATCATTGAGAAATGAAACTGTTAGAGAGTGTTCTGTTTGCACTACTGGTGACTACAGGAGTACTCAAGTAAAACTTAGTTTTATGTAGCTGGAAAAGAGCAGGCAAAGAGTGATAACCACTGTTCCATGGCTTTCAGTACTGGTTGGACAAAGCTACAGTGTCATTCATTAGTTTTTGAAACTACTGTGTGATTTACAGAACAGCTAGGTAAGATTCTTCACCTCTTTCCTGTTTAGCAGTGGTTTGTGTCTGTGGTTTGTGCACGATCAAGCATCAATAACCAAAGGGTTGACTAGATGATCACAAGAGATCACAAGGTGATCTCATTTTAGGTGTGAGTGGATAGTGAATGATGTATGATGTATGTTGTTTGACGTTAATTGCTGCTGGGCGTGATGTAGATGGTATCGAATAAGGAATGGGTGATGCTACAGGAAGCAAATTGAATCTGCTGGTGAGCATTCAATACTGTGCTGACATCATGCCAGCTATAAAACGAAATTGATGGCTGGAGAAAAGTCTCATAGGGTTTGTAGTTCAGATTGCATCAGGAGAGGCTTCCTGTTTCTGGTTTGGGGTGTTGGTCTCTTCTGCTAGGCTGGCTGGAGGCTTGAGAGATAGAAGGGTTGTTTTATTGCTGCCTTCTGCTACTGCTTCTGCTTTTGCTGTGCTCTTCTGTAACAGAGGCTAAAGCGATTGCACGTGGTGTTATTCCCATTAAAACTCCTCAGCTCAGCCACAGGACTTTTTCTGTTACTTCCCTTTCAGTTTGTGTGTGTGTGTGTGTGTGGCTTACTTGTAAGAATGGACTGTCGTAAACCAGGACAATGCTTGATAATTTATGTTCCTTAATTTGAATTATTCTTGTTATCCACAAACTGTATTACAATGAGTGAAGATTAACACATTGAGAGCAATGGCCCAAAAAAAAAAAAAAAAAAAAAAANAAAAAAAAAAAAAAAAAAAAAAAAAAAAAAAAAAGGGCCAAAAAAAAAAGGGCCCAAACTGTGTGCATTTCATAGTGAGCAATATTGTTTTAATGGACTTCTAAAGGATATTGAAAGACAAAATAGGAATGCTGTCTGGGTGAGGCACTTTATTCAAATATGCAGAGCACAGCTCAAGCACTATGACTGCAGTTTTTAACTTTGAGCTTAATAACCACAGTATTACTTACATTAAATCTATTTTGTACTATTGTTTCCCTTGGCCAGACTTTTTTCACCTGGAGCTTAAAAGTATTCACGTAATCTCTCTAGATGTGAGTTAGTAATTTTTAAAATTAAAACAACGATTTAACATACCTGCCACTTCTACCACCTTGTTGCAGCTTGCTGCTTTTAGATGTTTGCTTGTTAGTATCTGTAGTATCTGTAACTCAGAAATTCCAGACGAGAGTTCAATTAGATGTGCATAAGCTAACTGCTTTGCCTCTGCAGTGCATCTAAAGCATCCTAGATAATGAACTAATTGTTGAAGATTAAAATGTTGACAGATTTTTGTCCAATCCTTTGTCTGTCTTGCCTGTTTAAAGCAGAAGTTTTCCATGGTTGTTAGTTATTATGTGTCTGTACATCTACTACTCTGGGACCTTTAACCAGTGCTTGCAGAAGTTTTCCATGGCTGTTGGTTATTATGTGTCTGTACATCTACTATTCTGGGGCCTTTAACCAGTGCTTCAGTAAAGCTGACAAACAATACAAGTGAGGCTTTCCACCCTAGCAGGAAAGCAGCTATGTCTAGGCTTATCACTTAAGAAGAAGGTAAGAAGTATCTGAAAGAAAGTTGCAATAAAACAGAGAGAATTATTCTCCAGGACTTAGATAATTGCAGTAAAAATGCCACCAGTGCAGTATTTACTAGAAGTAATTTTATTTTCAGTTGATTTCTCTCTAAACACATAGCATGAATCTGGACAGATCAGTCAACATCAAAGCTCTCCTGAATCTCAAGCATGAAATCTGCTTTCAGATTACAGATATGAACTGCTTAGAAATGGAAGCTGGAACCTCTCCAGCTACCAATCTCATGCAAAATCCTAAACCTTTTGAATCCGTAGCAGGTATTATATACAGGCATGTTATCCAGGTACTGAGTTTGACAGAACTAATAATACTATTTATGTATGTAATTATTGAAATTACCCATACTTTTTTTGGTTTAATGGTATTCAGCAAATTGCCATGCATAATTTATACGTCAGTTCTGTCAACTGTCAATCCAAATGTGAGACAGCAACATACAAACTAAAACACAAAGAGTAAAGTGTTTATGAGTTTATTCAGAACAAGATCACCATAAACTATGAAACTGGAATTTTTTTAATATTTTTTTCTCAGTATTTATGTGAAACAGGATACTGTCTGTGGAGTTTCATTTGTTGTGTTGCTATAAAATCTCTTCAATAAACAATTTAGGAGACAACAGCTAGAGTACTTTTCAAAAAGACCCTGAAGATAGGATTTATTCTGGAAGTCAGCGTAACCATTTGTGGTGTCATTTTTTTGCTATGGCTTAATATTTCAGTCTCTTATTGAACTGTCAGTCATTTAATAATGAAATGCAATCCTAAAAATTTACAAATGGATACACCTTTGAGGCTCAGTCAAGAGGTACACTAAGGAAACCAAATTCAACTATTATCATGCTAATTTAAAATAATAATTAAGACTTTCCAACTATATATTTAAGCAAGAAATGCTTAAAATAACCGTTGCATTTTGCACATCTGAATATGAATCTATGTGCACGTATTGCCATTTCTCAAATTACTTTCACATTCATGATATTAATCAAAATGGCAGGGTACATTACAGATTATTCAGATGCCCCAATCTCATTACATGGGGCTTGCTACACAGTGATACTGATACTATGTTTTCATTTTTATTTTCAGAATGCAGTAAATAACTAAAAGATCAGAATGTTTGAAATTCCTTTTGCAAGGTGCCAAAGAAGTGATTAAAATGAAATGAGGAAATATATGAATAGAAGCAAAAGAGAAACTACTGAGTTGTCTTTGGTGCTCTGTAATGAATAAATGGACTGTTTTTGATGTTCTGTCAGTGACCTGAAAGGAGGTTGTAGCTAGGTGGGTCTCTTCTACCAGGCAAGCAGCAACAGAACGAGGGGACAAAAGTTGTGCTGGGGCAGGTATAGGCTGCATATTAGGAAGAAGTTCTTCACAGAGAGAGTGATTTGCCATTGGAATGGGCTGCCCAGGGACAGTCCAGTTTTCTGCTCATCTTTTTGTCACATTTTTTTCTAAATCTGATCACAGCTGAAAAGTTATTCATAATGTTTATAGTTAGTATTTTGGAGTAATACACATAAAAAAGAGAACACGTGCCTTCCGCTAGATGAATTTTTTGCCATTTTTCCACTTCTCATCCTGTATTGTTGTCTTTCATATAAAGGAACCTGAGCTGTAGGAGTATATAATACATATAGTTTTTACTACATTCCTCTATGCTTCGTAGTTATTCCTTTGTAGTTATTGATGAGCCAAGGCTAATTATATGATGCTTAACAGGGGCAAGTGACATGTACTCCACCTGGGTCACAAAAGCCACACAGTAAGCTACAGACTTGGGGATGTGCAGTGGGGAAGCTGTGATTCTGAGAGGAGCCTGCCCATTCTGGTTGACAATCAATTAAATATGAGTCAGCCATCTGCCCAGGTGGCCAAGAAAGCCGGTGGCACCCTGGCTTGTATTAGAAACACTATGACCAGCAGGAGCAGGGAGGTGATCATCCCCCTGTACTTGGCACTGCTGAAGCCACACCTCAAGTACTATATTCAGTTCTGGGCCCCTCACTACAGGAAGGACACTGAGGTTCTGGAGGGTGTTCAGAGAAGGGCAGTGAGGCTCATGAAAGGCCTGGAACACATGGCCTGTGAGGAGCATCTGAGGGAGCTGGGGTTGTTCAGTCTGGAGAAGAGGAGGCTGAGGGGAGTCCTCATTGCTTTCTACAACTACCTGGAGGGAAGTTGGAGGGAAGAGGCAAGCTTCTTCTTGGCGGCAAGCAACAGGACTAGAGGAAACAGTTATGAGCTGCACCAGGGGAGGTTCAGGCTGGCTACTAGGAAATAACTTCTTCACAAAGAGGATTATCACACACTGGAATGCTCTATCCAGGGCAGTGGTGGATTCACCGTCCCTGGAGATGTTTAAGCAGCCTGTGGACCTGGTGCTTAGGAACATGGATTAGTATTGACCCTTCAGTGCTGGATGATCTTTGAGGTCTCTTCCAACCAGACATTTTCTGTCATTCTGTGATTCTCTTCTCAGCAGCCATTAGTGTCAATGTTAAAGCCACAATCACAAGACCTCAAGTCCCTCTTGTCCTTCAAAGTCTAAAGGTTAAAGGTTTCACCCAGTGCATGGCATATAATGTACAAGTTCCCTTCCCTTTATCAGCAAAGCAAGGCATTTTTATGCCTTTTGAAATTTCCTTTTTTTTTTTTCCTTTGAAATTTTACTTCTCTCAGGTAATGGAAGCATCTTGCCCTTCTAGAATACTTTTAAGTAACCAAAGGGAGCACTGCCCTCTAAAGGTTGAAGGTGAGATAGAAGATTGCTTTATATACACCTTAGCAGGTCTTCTCAGAGTTAACTTTGTGAAGATGTTTTAGGTCACAGTCAGCACTTCAGCATCAAGTCAGAATACCTTGTATCAGCATGATAAAGAGTATTCAAGAGGTCTTGCGAGATATATGATCAGAATTAGTAGTAATAATAATAATAATACACAATGTTAGAAACCTGACATAGTTTAAAGCTTATAATCTTTAGGTACATTAAGGTGTTTTGTTAAAAAACAATAAAGACCTGAGTAATAGTTTTATAGCTGCTACTGTGGGTTTTTTTTCCTTTTAATTAATGCTTATCTGCAGAGTTAGATCTTCAAAAATCCAACCCTAGGTTAGAACGAGGAAATGCAGAGGGTAAAAGTCAAAATGCAATGAAATTCTGAAATATTAACCAGTATGTTTTTAGTGTAACAATAACTATTCATAGTAAGACAGGTAGGATTTCCCACATTTCTGCAACACATTATGCACTGGAAAGTCTTACTCTAAATAATCCAATAAAATATCATTTTTTTGGTATTTCATCTTTAAAGGCAGGGGGAAAAAAAAGCTCTAAGTTTAAATCGCCTGTCAAAAAGATAAATCCACATTTTTGTTCTTAAACTGTGGATATTTTTTTCAAGTCACCTGAAAGAAACTGTACAAAACCTCAAAGTGCTTTGGAATAATGGTGTCGGTAGAATATAAATATAATAGAGAAGAGAAAAAAACCAAAACAAACAGCAAACAATTAGTGTAGCAAGACTGAAGTGCAGCTATCAGTAATTCCAAGTACTACCCACATATCTGATATAAAATACAAAGTCGACTTCTCATGGGATAAAAACAGGAGCTCTTTGGCTTGTTTGCTAGGTGAAATTCAAATTCTGCAAGACATAACTGAAGGATTTAAAAAACAAAGGCTAAAAATGAACCATTCTGAGACCATCAAAATTATCTTTAGCACTAAAGCTGCACTAACTTTCATGCTTCTCCAACAGCTCTTTCTTACCATACCCTTCTTCTAGTCCTTATAGCAAAATCGTCCATTCATACTCATTCAGATTCATATATATGCAAGCCTGTGCTCCTGACATGGTGTCAGGAGCAGTAAGGGGTAGGGAAAGGAGCAAAGAATGCCTTCTGCCATGGACATAACACTACTTAAATGTGGGGAGGACATATTTGCTGGAGAGAAAGACACAGAGAAAAAGATGGTTTAGTATGCAGCTATGCTATACAGAGCAATGAATGAAAACAGTGTCACCCAGGTTGGACGCAGCTCTACACTTAGCATCCACTAGTATTTAATCAGTGGATATCAGTATGATTTAGAAATCAGAGTATGACCATGATGTTGGTACGTTGGATGTGACTAGGAGAGTAGCTCAAAGTCATCTGAGGATTTTTCTGAAGAGGAATTTCCCAAGGCAAGTCAGAATTGCTGTACAGCAAACATGTTGCCAGAATATCCTAAAAACAGACAAAACTGTTCCGAATTATTAACTGCATTCCTGGTATATTATGGTACTAGAACCTCCCTTAAGTTTTTCAACTTCTGTGAAACGTATCTTCCTTTTTAATCCTTCTCTATTTCTTTTTCTGTAAGAGCTTTAGAGAGACTTAGAAAAGCATGGTAGGATTAATGGAAATTCTGGTAAATTTACTTTTCAAAAAAAAAAGTGGGTTTTTTGAAGTAATAAATGTGTGAGATAGGATGGAAGCAATTTCTTGCTTTTTTTCCTGTATGCTCTCTGAATTTGTATTCTCACAGGATATACATTGTCTGCCAAAGTGCCCATAGCTTTCCAGAGTATGAAGTCTGATCCTATAGTAGCATTCTGCATTGCATTAGATCCAATAAATAAGGTTAGAACAGCGGAGCACAGATTTCCCGGCAGCTATATGCAAGAAAGCAGGGATTTCAGATAATCCCTGAGAAATATTTAACACAGAAATCCAGTTCTCACTTGAGGAGTAGTCATAGTATAGCAGGGCTTTGTGTCATTTTAGTTTGTGTAAAGAACATTCCTTTCGGTAACCTTCATCAAATTTCATTTAACTTGCATACTAATAATGTATTCATAACCTCACACGCTTACTCATGTGCCTTCCTGGAAAGGAAGCTCATCATTGTGACAAAGATCTTCAAATGTTATGAGTTCACATGGCTTCACTAAAATCAACAGAGTTACACTGTCAATAGAGCTACCCTTTCTCAAATTTTCAAAATAGTATTTAGTTTTCTTTAGTGGTCTTGGGAGCAGCTATTTGACTTGCTCTGCCTGAGTGATTTACAGCGATTTTCCTATACTATGCAATGATTTTTAGGAGCCTGCCTGCAGCTAATTTTAATGAGAACTGTGGCTAAATCAATGTGTTGTCTTTCAAATATGCATATCCATTGAGTCTTTCAATGTGTTCTTTATCTTTTTGAGATGGTTTTCTGTCAATATGAAATGTGTATCTTCATTACCTACTCTCCGATTATGTTTAAAGCAGGATAAATGCCAAGAAATGAAAGTTTATTTCTATTTTCAGTCTAAGAACCAATTACTCAATCTAAAGACCAGAACAATAATAGTCTCCCTGGTGATCTTATGTAGACCAGATGCTGCTCTGGAATTTGAGATACTGGACCAGAAATACCTATAATACCTCTTCTTAGCTTGTATCTAAGCGTATTTACTGTACACTATTACATCCTTCAAGTCATTTCAAAGGCATAGAGAAATTTGCATGTGAAGAAGGGCTAGTTCCTTTTTCTTTTTTGGTTCATGTTGTAGTATATAAAACAACTGAAAGCAGAAATTTAAAATACAATTGTGGAAACACAAAAGTTTAAGCCAAAACATTTCAGTCCCGATGCAATATTGGATAACATTCTACTCGTCAGTAGCTTGCTGTTGTAGAAACATTCACAAAATCACAGTTCTCACTATTCAAGCTTTATGTGTTTAGCTGGCTGTACACAACTGTAGTTTAAAAGGAACATATTTATAGCCCTTCTATTCTTTCATTTCTTCTGTTCTAAAATTCATATGCTTGTTCATTCATAGTAATCTCCTTTTTCAAACACAACATTAAACATAGTCAACAAAAAGCTCCCCACTGCTATGTGACTTGCTAATTTTTGTTGTGTAAAGTAACTGTACTATTTCTATAACTGACATATCTTCAAAGAAAAAGACTTTTTTCCTGCATCGGAGACTCTACAGTTTGCAAGAACTTTTGTTTTCTTTTAATAGAAATAAATATATGTAATAATTACAGTAGCAAATTATTTATATTCAGTAATGCCACTGTGCATTCCTCTGCTTATGTCTGCAGTTACTTGTTTCATGTTTGGTTTTCGGTTGGGTTTTTTTTTTCATTTGTTATTCTTCAATGCCATATCATCTGTAAGTTTAATGTGATATGACAAATTCCTTCTGCATGTTCCAGTGTGAAGAGAAAAATACATGCAAAAGTTTTAGAGCAGGATATTAATTGCAGAGACCTCTTGTTTAGTTAGTTAGTTAGTTATTCAGAGGTCTCTTATTTAGGTAGTTATTTATCTATCTATAATTGTGTTTATTTAAAACATCTATAATACCACTAAATGAGGCTTGACTTCCTTATCTCACCCCAGCTGAACCAGGTTTCATATTTTTTCCAACATAATTGCCCAGCATCAGCATGAAATATGATGTGTATTCAGACCTAGAACAGCAGATAAGCTTATGGGTCAAAGCAAATGCACTGAAAACACTAAGGTTTCCTGCACAGCTGTGGCAATCTCAGGGCCATCAGACACTATTGGGTAGTACCATGATGTCAAGGAAGCAGGAGAGCTTCCATTACATGAAGTGTTCCATGTTTCAGCCTATTTTTTTGGGTTTTTTTAATCCTGTACTGAATGTGGGCAGTGTCTAATCACTCTATTAAGTCAACTTTTAGTGTTGAAATGATTTGAATACCTAACTTTGTAATTCATAGGCTCTTCTTTGACTGTAAAAGCCAATATAATACGCGCACCACAGTGCCTGGCTTGCAGAAAGATGAATTTACTGCTATGAGTATACAGTAAATTGCCTTTCTTCTAACCCCTGTTGCAAAGGCTTGATCCTGATCTCTCCCTGAAAAGTCTTGAGGTCACTGACTGTCTCCATTTCTGTCTGAATCCTGTGGAGATGTATTATTCTCAGAGTTTTGCAGGTTCTCATTCTTAATGAGTGGGCATTTAGGCAGCCCGAGCCTGCTCCAGCTGAAACAGTGGCAAAATGGAAGTTGAATAATGGTGTGGAATGAAACCAAAGACGTGCTCCATTCTCTGTTCATGACTTTCTGCACTCTAATTGCTGCAGAGGTCATTTTGATTGTTAGTACATTTTTTTTTCCAATTGTGAGACAGATGCTGTAGTAGCTTATGTGGTCTTTGCTTTATTAGCTCCCCTGAGACTTTTTTTCTTTACACTTTAATTTTCTATCCTACTGTTTAAGAAAGGACAAGCAAGGAGGCGATACCCTGGCAACTTTTCTTAGACGTTTTCTCACTTTCTGTATGCAAAAGTTTTGTTAAAGATATTTATTAGCTACCCTAAACAGCATCATAATCAAGCATTTGGATTGTTTCAGTAACTAATGTTTATTTTCATAAGCAATAGTTTAATCTGACACTTTGCATAATACATGTGCAATAAGGGTGTCAGGCTTGATGGATAAATGCCTAGAAAAAACATATTGCCTAATAAATAATGTTGGATTTAAATACCCCACTTGTTTAAAACAAACTTGTCATGGTTTATTAACTGTGCTAACTAATGGCTTGGTTATATCTGTGCATAAATAATATGATAATATAGTATGATGATGATAATAATATATGATAAAAGTACACCCTTTTGAAATTACAGAATATTGCCCCTTTGTTGTTACAGATTAATATCTCCTCTGTGGTGGGCAAGTTGCCAGTGCAGCACAAACATGTATTGGAATGTCTCTTCATACATTGAACCATTGTCATATCTCTTGGGATGAAAATTACTGAGGCTGATGTGGTTTTGTGTAATAAGTTAATCAGTAGAACAGCACATTTGTAAAGATGCAAGACTGAATTAATGCAGGCCCTACCCTTGCTCTTAGGGTTATTCAGGTAGCAATGACTTTGACTTTGCTTGTGTCTCTGGACTGCCTCCCTCATGCTGCAGGGCACCCAGCACAGAATCACACAATCAGTTCTTCCACACAGTTTCTGGGGCTGGGTGCTAATCCGGATTGCATCAACAGGCTTAATTTACAGTTAATTCCTGCCTTACTGTTCCTTCTGTGGCCAGCAGTTAAGACACTGCCTTACCAAAGGTAACATGGACCCCAAATTACTTATTTATATAAACCATACTGTTAATAATATGTGTTTAAGAAAATCTGTATATTTGAGACCCTGGCATTGGTGAGTCCTGTCATTTTCATCCCACCTCTCAAAAGCTGGTGGTAGTTGGGTAAGAGTCTGTTCGTAAAACTGTCCACCTATTCCTATTTCAAGTAGCATATATTTTAAGAGGTTTTTTTGCCTCCTCACTCTTCTCACCTCTTCTGTTTCTCAGCCAGCTTGAGGCTGAACTTAGCTGTAGACTCAGCAATTATGCTTTGGTGTTTGGTGGGAAACCACTTACCTAGGTTTAATGAGTACTTTACTGTTTCATTTGCCAGTGTTGTCCTTAGGACAGCAACCCTGCAGAACCAGGCTGTGCCTTATCCTTTCTAATGAAAATACGTGCTTCTTAACAGAACTGTATCCTTAACTGTGTTTTTTCTTGTTATATCTAACACTCTTAACTTGCGTATATGCAGAAGCCAGCAAACAGTTTTTAGTCATCATAGTTTGAATTTACCACCCTTACTTTGTTAAATTCAACATTTCCCACTTTCAGATTCCTTAATTTGCGCTTTTTATTTTTCCTGCATACTGTTCCTCATACACTTCAGACACTTGGTCTCATATTTCTGTAATCTTCCTTTCAGCTTCAAGATGGCTCTCTTTTGTCTTCACTCGGTAGCCTGTTTATATTACTTCCTGGTTCAGGTATTCCATCTGAACGAGACCATCATGTTTCCACCTCCATCATTTCCCTCTATCTGCTTTAAACATCTACTGCTATGCAGAGGACAGAGGTCTTAGCATGTTCCTTTTTCTTCTGGTCTACAACACATGGTAGTCCTCACTCGTTGTGCATTGATGCTAGGTTAATTATTTTCCACTCTGGGTAACTCCTTCAGATTTTATCTTTATGCAGCATTGTGTATTTAAACCCTTATTATGTTTTTAATAATGCATTTCATTACACAAGACAATTGATGGTTTTCATTACTGAACAAACTGTTAATTTACTGCTAATGCTGTTTTAATTGTTGGCTTAGTTTGATTTCCTTGGTTCAGTTCTTTGTATCTGTGAGGGAAAAGGTCTTTGCCTGTGTACTTGGATCTGCAAATTTTAGATTAATTTTTTCTCAAGGGGCTTTTAAGAAAATGATTGCTGATTTTCTTAGTAATACATTTCTGTTCTGTATTTGTCTGTCCAAAATAGCCTGTGGCTCACAGAAGACCTCAGGATCGGATAGAGCAGTAGTGCTGGGAACATTAGGTGACCATAAACATGAAGTTTTAAACATTACTCCTACCCTGCACACAAATCTAACCTTAAATATTGAATATGATGCCCATATAGTATCTGTTGCAGAGTTCATCCTTCTGAAAGAGTTTCATAGAAACTACATTGTATTTGCCATAAAATACAGTGTCTTCAGTAGGTTTTTTTTCTTTAATTATAACAAAGATGTGCAAATGCAGTATCTTTGTAGTTTTCCATGCTTTTTATTGAGGGGAAACAATGAGAAAGAAAGTTAATTTAGGTCACCTATCAGAACTGTTCTGGTGGCCAGCACTTAGCAAAGGATGCAATTAGTTGTTGTACCTGTAATGTAAAGGGGATATCAACAACAGGAATTCTGAGTTTTCCTTTCCTTAGCCCTGAAGGGCTAAAATATTCGGACATAGCTGAAGCTGTTGATTTAGTTTTAGAAACATGTTCCAAATATCATATGGCAACTCATACCTGTTCAGGGGATTTGATTTTCCAGTGCTTTAAGCCAGTTTTAGTGTATTTGTGTTGATTTATGGCAAGTTGCATATGATTTATTCCTCTCTGTCAGTCATTGTGGTGTGAAACAAAAATGCAGAGAATAAAACTATGGCACATATAGTGGAAAACAAGGGAAAAGCAGATTTTACTCACAAGAAGACTAGGGTTAGTTGGGAAGCAAATAGCTTCCCTCCATGTTTTTGTAGTGACAATCCCAATGGAGAGTAGTGTGAGAGAATTTATTGTTTCCTCTCAGCTTTTAATGGGATCCAATCAAACTTGAGGATAAATTAACAAAGCATAAACCTACCTCGAAATAATAACTCTTATTTACTCTAAGGAGAACAGGCACTCTAAGATGGAGGCTGATAGCAGAAGGGGGACCTAAACAACTGGTTTTGGAACACCTAATCCAGGAAGGGATATGTGGAAATAAAAGAGGCTGTCTTTTAGACAGACTTAAAAGGAAATTGTCTGTGTTGGAGACATATGTGAAGCAAAGCCTTGATCTGTGTTATGCAAATGCTTATTTGCCTCAGGGTCTAGGCAATTGTAATAACTCCACTGTGTGGAGGTATTTTGGTGCGCCTTGTATTTATTACACTAAAATGTAAAACAATGCTTAAAAATAAGGGGAAAAAAAAAAAGATAAATTAGTAATGGCATTCCCTATTTAAAAAAAAAAAAAAAAAAAGAAGACAAAGCACTATAGTTAATTGAATGGATAGAAATTAATATACATTGACATAAATGCATTCCAAATTTAGTTTCATTTTAACATGAATAGGGTATGTGTGACCATTACAAGCGTGCTAACACAATCAGACATGTATTTCCAGCAACCCTGGTGGCCTTAAAAAAAATAAAAGCATATCAGAACCATCATTTAGGCTTATGCACTGCCAAATAACTGACTTTTGCCTACTTTTGTGGTCCGTTATCTCTAACTTGCCTTAGTTTTCCCAGTTCAGTGCTGTTTCTTTGCCTCCCTTACCTTGCTGCAGAAGGTTGTTTGTCCCAGTATATTGGGAGGATGAAGCACTGCTTAATGGGAAAATGTTCTTGGAGTCCTTCTGACTAGCAGCATGAAATGCGAGAGCTACGTAATTCACAGGGTGTGAAGAGGGAATGGATTCATCCTGAAACAAAAAGGCTTTATACCATACCTTCCCTTGCTGCAACTACGTTCCCTTCAGGGAAGTGCTGTCTGCAGCCTTCTCCAGTGGTGAAAAACATCAGGTGGTGACCATCATGTACCTATAGTGTCCTACAGGAGAGGTAGTCCAGTGAAAGCAGTAGGGAAAAGAGCTGCTTGGACTTCTAACAGAAACCCTGGCCAGCTGCTCTTTATGTGGAAGTGGACAAGCAAGGAGGGCAGTTCATCATAGGCTCCTTTCACTCTCCCATGATCATTAAAGATAGGCATCTCTCAGTGACCTACCTTGCTCACTTGTAGATCTAATTGCCACCAACCTGAAAAAGGCATCCTTAAACCATATTTTTTTTGCTGGTTTTAATAACTATTATCACTGCTCTAGGAATGTCAATCTACAAACTGTGAAAAGTCATTGTGCCTGTCACGTCCTTGAGCACATATTGACTGACCTGCTGGTGGATAAGGCTGGTGGAATGGGCTGCCCAGAGAGGTGGTGGAGTCACCGTCCCTGGAGGTGTTCAAGGCGGGTTTGGACCTGGCACTTGGTGCCGTGGTCTAGTCTTGAGGTCGCTGGTAATGGGTTGGGCTTGATGATCTTTGAGGTCTCTTCCAACCCTGGTGATACTGTGATACTGTGAAGACTAAACCGATGTTCTGCTCAAGAAACCAATACTGAAGTTATTTTGAGACTCTGATTGTTTCAGAGAACATCAAAATGACACTGGAATTTTGCAAAACATAGCTTCTTCTGGTGATTAGCATTAAAGTAAATACTAAGAGACAAAAAACATACACGATTTTTACTCTACCAGTCTCTGTCTTAGAAACTATTTGCTTACAGCAACAAAAGCTTGTTTTGAAGTACAATTGATGTGGGATATTATTTTCAAAAATTAATATTTTTTATTAATTTTTGATATTCAAGAGTCTTGCCCCACACCCCCGACCACTAATTTTGATATTAATCAGTTCTTTGTATGGTCATGGAAACATTATACAAAGGAATAACAAGATCCAGAAATAACTAGCAATAATATATCAACATTAATTCAACTGAGTTGAACTGGAAGAGAAGGTTCTTGCGGTCAATACCCCACTTGCCCACTAGATGGACTCGAGGAGCTCCTTTCTGCGTGTGGCAGAAGGCAATGGTGAGTTACAAGAGGCTTTAAGTATTTACTCACAAAATATCTCCCAACTCACAGGGCTGGCTACAGCTTCAGACAGTACCCAAAGGTTTTCAGGGAATTCTGTTACTGTGTTGTCAACCGCTGAGGCTTCTGATTCTTCCCAGGCTGCTGGGGAAATGAGGCAGACAATCTCTGGCCTGGTCCTGGCTCTTTGGATGATCTGTGTATCTCCAGGACTTCCTGTCTTGGCAGGAGACTTTTAGGTGCAGGCAGGATGTCTTGCGATGTGCAGTCTCAGCACGATGTCACTCTGGCTGTGCAGGCTGATCATGTGGAGGCATTTTAGAGCTTGTTCCTGGTAAACTTGCAGGGGAGTTTCCAGGCAGTTCAGGATGCAATAAGGCAGTGAGCAATGGCAGCAGGCAGCAGCAAGCAAGCACTGATACAGCAGCAGAGCACGTTGTGTTACCTGCGTCTCTTTTATCAATACAGCCCAAGACTAATGGGCCTTTAGACACAGAATAACCAGTCAGAATGGCAGTTAGCCGAGTTTGACCATATTAGGTGAAACCATAGGCTTGCTTTACCCTTTTTAAGGCAGAACACAGGCCTTGCATGAGGCATACACAAGCTGAGCCTGTGTACCTTGTTTACCACAGGATGTAAACAAGTCTGGGCAAGCCAGAGTCCTCAGACTCAGTGGCTCCAGGTTCTTTGACCTCTTTCCTGTGGTTGCTTCTCCCCAAAACAGAAGGAGGGAGGGCAGAAAAACATGTCTGGGCAAACCAGGACATGTATAAGCCTATTCTGGCCTGCTTAGGCCTACCATGACAAATCTTATAAATCTCAAAATTAATTGGCATTCTACCACAATGGCAGTATTTCTTCAAAGTTAGCATGCAGTTTGGAAACCTGATATCTCATCCACTGAGTGTGGCATTTAGGCAAAATTCCAGAAAACATCAAGGCAATGAAATCCTCTTTAGAGGATTTCCTGAATAGTTTGTAGTGAATGTTGGAGAATGTCTCTGATAGAGCAATGTAATTATGCAAAAGATAGACCAAAAGCAGGAGAAAAGTAAATATTTCATGGATTTTATTTGCTTCTGTGGGTATCTAAATTATAGTTCCTACATTACCGCAATATCAGACTTTCGGAATAAATAATGCTGGAGTTTTATGCTCTGTTGATATTTCCTTGGCATTAGCTGTGCAAAATGGTATAGTATCCTTCTTGGCATCATAATGAAAATTACAGGTGTTCATTTAACTTCGTGATCAAGCATGCAATCACATTGTGTTTTACATTTGAGGACTTCTGTAGTCTCAACATAGACATCTCAGATATATTAAACAGTGCTTGTTTCTCTTCATCAGGTAACTGAAGATGACTAGTTCAGGTGTAGATGTCTATGGTACATATATCTGCATTTTAAAGAAAATTCTATCCCAGTAACCTATGTCCAAACTTAGAGAGAAGGACTTAAACTGAATATAGAATAGATATTCACTGATGCTCAATGTATTTTGGTTTTACCTGAAAAACTCTTAATGTAGATAGATTGCTGACTCTGTCTTTGACTATTTCATTGGTTTCTAATGTCTCTTTTAAGTTCCTGATTGAAGTGTGGTATACTATCTATTTTAATGGAGAGGCATATATTCTTGTATGAAAGAAATTTGTCATACATTATAAATTAAAAGACAAAAGTGGAGTTTGGCAATTGATGTCTACAAACTGTTCAGAACAGGAGAGGAAGGAGGGGAGATGATGTTGCTCTCTGTTTTAAGAAATTGATATATTGTGAAAAGATGTCCCTAAAGAATAGCCATGAGCAAGTAAAAAGCTTATGGGTAGGAATTAGAGACCAAGGCAATAAGGGGATCCTTGTGGCTGGTGTCTACTACAGAATGCCTGATCAAAGGGAGTGTACTGATGAAGCCTACAGGAGCCATCATGCTTGCAGGCTTTCATCCTGCTGGGGAGTTTCAACCACTCAAACATGTGCTTGAAAAGTAACACAGTGAGCTATAGGCAATCCAGGAGACTCCTGGAGTGCATTGATGAGATCTTCTCAAGTCACGAAATAGTACTACCTGAGAGGATGCAGTACAGAATTGGATGGTCACTAATGAAAGTGAGTTCATCAGGAATGTCAAGACTGAATGCAGCCTGGGCTGCAGCAGTCATGCGCTGGTGGAGTTCTCAGCCCTAAGGGGTGTTAGTCATACAAGGAGCATACTCAGGACCCTGAAATTTAGGAAAGCAAACATCCAATTCTTCAACGAGTTAGTCAATAGGGCCAAGCACATTTCCATAGAGTGCAAGAGCACTCAACCGCCAGGTATAAGGCAAGGAACAGAAGAGACCAGCATGGCAGAGTCAATACTTGCTGGTCAAACTAAAAGGCAAGAAGAAACTGAATAGGCAATTTAGGCAGGGAGAGGTATTTGGGAAGAGTGTAAGGATGGTGCCCGTTTGCGTAGGGGTGATGTCAGGAAGGCCAGGTCGTGGCTGGAGCTGAACCGGCAAGGGATGCAAAGAATAACAAGAAGGGCTTCTACAGGTATACCAGAGAGGAAAGGAAAGGTAATGAAATTGTACTACTTCTGTTGAGCAAGAATGATGAGTTAGTAGCAATGGATGTGGAGGAGGCTAAGGCTCTCAAGAACTTTTTTACCTCAGTCATCACCAATCCTTATGCCTCCCATGTTGAAGTACCAGGCACCACAAGATGAGGACCAGGGGAACAAAGTCCTTCACACAATAAGCAAATGCCTGAGGAATCTGGACAGTACACAAGTTTACCGGACCTGATAAGATGCATCCCAGAATTCTGAGGAAATTGGTTGATACAGTTGCCAAGCTACTCTGAGTGATATTTGTAAAGTTCTGTCAGTCAAGCGAAGTCCCTGGGGCCTGGAAGAAAGGAAACATTACACCAAATTTTAAGATAGGTGGAAAGGATAATCCTGGGAACTACTGACCTGTTAGCTTCACCTCTGTGCCTGGGAAGATCATGGAATGGATTCTCCTAGAAGATTTGATAATGGACATGGAGGTAAAGGAGATGATTTGAGATAGCCAGTGTGGCTGTACTAAAGGCAACTCTGACCAACTTAGGGGCTTTTTACGATGGAGTAACTACACCGGTAGATGTAGGGGAGTGGAAGTGCAATGGATGTCACCTATGGGGAATTCTGTGAGGCCTTTGACACAGTCTCAAACAACATCCTCCTCTCTAAACTGAATAAATACAGATTTGTGGACTGTTTGGTGAATAGGAATTGACTGGATGGTAGCAACCAAAGAGTAGTGGTCAATGGCTCAATTTCCAGATGAACATGGATGAGAAGTGGTATCCCTCAGGGGTCTGTACTGGGACCGGTGCTGTTTAATAACTTTATCAGTTAGATAGACAGTTGGATTGAGTGCACCCTCAACAAGTTTGCAGAGGACAACAAGCTGAATGGTGCAGTCAATGTGCCAGAAGGACCAGATGTCAACCACGATAACCCAGACAAGCTGGAGAAGTGAGGTTCGACAAGGCCACATGCAAGGTTCTGCATGTGGGTTGGGACAGTCGTCATTGTCAGTACAGACTGGGCAGGATGTGAGAGAGAGCAGACCTTCAGAAAACGACTTGGGGTGCTGGTTGCCAAAAAGCTGGGCCTAAGCCAGAAATGTGCACTTGCACCCCAGGTCAGTTGCATCAAAAGTGTGGCAAGCAGATTGAGAAAGGTGATTCTGCCACTCCTCTCATGATACCTAACCCGGAGAACTGTGTCCAGCTCTGGAGCCCTCAGCACAAGAAGGACCTGGTGAAGCAGGTCCAGAGGAGGGCCACAAAAATGTTCAGTGGGCTGGAGTACCTTTCCTATGAAGACAGACTGAAAGAATAGGGTTTGTCCAACCTGGAGAAGAGGAGACCTCATAGTGTCCCTCCAGTACTCAAAGGGGGTGTAAAAGAAAGCAGTAGGACAAGGAGCAATGGTTTTAAACTAGAGATGGGTAGATTGAGATTGGCCATTGAGAAGAAACTCTTTACTATGAGAGCAGTGGAACACTGGAACGGGTTGCCTAGAGATGTGTTGGAGGCCCCATACCTGGATACATTCAAGGTCAGGCTTGATGGGTCTCTGAGCAACATGATCTAGTTGGGGATGTCCCTACTGACTGCAGGGGATTTGGACTAGATGATCTCTAAAGGTTCATTCGAACCCAGTACATTCTATGATTCTAAGATTCTAGAAGTATAAATTTTCTAATAAGATGTGGTTGTTTTGAGTAAGCAGCTATGTTATTTAAATTATGAAAAACTTGTCTATATGGTTCAACTGATTTGCCTAGACTGTGAGATCTATTAGATAACCTGCATATTTTCTATTTATATTTATGCCTACTGAAGAATTGCTAGATAACTACACTGTTTCTGAACTGTGGCAAAGCCAAGAATTAAGGTCACTTCTTTTTTCCTACAGACCATTCACTGCAAGTACCTTGTCCAGTATTTTTGGGTAAGTGGCTGGGACAGGAACGGCATGAAACAATCCTTCAGGCGCTATAATAATAACTCAGTTTGTTATCAGAGGAAAGACATCTACAAATACCAGAAGATAAAAGTTTGGTATAAGGATAGATTGGGTAGACTTCAGTGTCAAAGTTAGATTTTAGGGAAATCTCAATTGCAAGACCTTTTCTTTTGCCTAGTTAACTGTTCTTACTTCAATAGGACTTTTTTATCTCTGTAAATTGTGAGTGGTTTTTTTTTAAATATCTTTGAGATACATTTTTTTTTAAAATTATTTTTAAGATAAAACAATAGGACACAAATCATGTCAAATTAAACACTCTTCATAGTCTTTGAGGACTATGCAATCTGTCTTCTTATCATATTGGCTAAGGGTTCTGCTAATTACAGTTCTCTTGTGTGTTTTGAAGCTAGGAACCCACAAAAAGTATGAGGAACTGTCGAGCTCCACATATGGCCAAAATGTGGGAGCAGAGAAATCAGCACAAAAGATCTGTGTTGCTTTATGATTTTCCAAAAAATAAAAGGTCAAGTGTCCTTTGAGGCTCATCTTAAATTGCTCTCATCTCCCAGCTGCAAACTGTAACGTGTTGCTGTTGGGGAAAAAAAGAAAAAAAAAATATTCCTTATACAGTTTTAATGGAAGAACAAGCAAGCATAGCAGAAAAAAATCCCAACCTAACACGTCATGCTCTCTATATAGATATGTATGCATCTTTCTTCATTGGAATATTTTCTCCATCATCTTGGAAAGCTTATGCGCTCTCACTTTAATATTATTTATCTGTTTGAAGTCTCTTTCTGCCATCTGATGACTACCTGCTGACTAACACACTGCTAACAGAGGTCATGTACAAGAGTTGTAATGTTTTGAGTATAGCCTCCTCAGTGGGGTTGTGATATTAAAGTTATAGTCTATCTCCAAGAAGACCATTATCATTATAAAGTAACACAGATCATTAAAGAGAAGCTTCACGAAGACCATTATCATTATGTGGTAACACATCATTAGACAGTATCTTTAGTTGCACAGCCCTCTAAGGAGGGTGCAGTCATAACATGACAGGTCTCTGGAGTGACATAAGTCAGTCTGACCATTTATTTCAGCAGGGGTTACTTATGTCTTGGTGATTCCCCTTGACATTCCTTTGCAACTACCACTTGTTAAGTAGGAGCTGCTCTAGGATTAGTTCCAAGGCTCACTGGAAAAGAAAATTCCTGCTGAAGTCGGAATACTTCTTTGGCAGAATCGCTGCTTGCTTGCCAAACGTTCACTTGTCACCTCTGTGCCAAGATGACCAAGTCAGAAAGGGAAATGCCTTAGATGCCTGCACATTACTTATGGGTTTCACAAGACTAGGATGGAAAAAAGGTAGGCACTAAACAAACGAATCTACAGCTACAAAGCAGATCTGTTATTCAGTACAATAGATACGTTTGGCTTTCTTATTTATGCCATCAGGTAATGAAAGTAGCTCAGTTATCCAAACTTAGATAACTGGGGAGAAAACTAGATCCATCCTACCCCTAAAAATTGTGTAGTCATACAAAATAGAGAAGTGTAGAGGATCACATTTATACTTCAAGAATCAAATTTAGATGTTTCAAACACACTTAACTTTCTCTTTTGACTATGTAACCCTGTCCTCCTTTGTTTAAGTTTGCTGAACCAAAGCTAGGTTCGTTGCATTTCATAGGTATAGAGAGCGCTTCTCTTACGAGTCAATATGTGATAATGTTAAATTCATAATAATATATGCTAGGCATTGTTTTGCACCAAAATGCTGTTCTTCATTGAAAAAAAAAATGCTTTATACTCCTGAAACACATGCTTCTGTTTTGTTTCCATTCAGAAATTCTAATATGTAAAACATATTTAGCTAGTCTTCTACAAGGAAAAAGTATTTTTAAAAGTGAAGTAATTGATTTGCTACCTTTCTGCATAAGGAATTAAAACATTTTAGGAATAAATATATTATGTTTTTCGGAGAATAAAGTTTAAAAAGATTCCACATATCTGTTCCATAACATGCTTTCAAGAGCCAGTAGAGGGTGCATTTTCCACAGCATAGTTAATTTGAATTGTAATTATGTGAACAATACTAGTCTGTAATAATTATATTATTTAGAATTAACTTTCACAGGAGGCAGAGCAAAATCTATCCATAAAATGATCAGGCCACCTATTTTTAATCTTTCAGTCTTAATTTTAAAAGAATAAAATGTCAGTTGAGATATTTTCTGGCTTTTTTAATTCTTTTTTTTTTTTTTTCACTTAATGGCTTAAAATGGCTTCCACTTAACAACATGGTCTGAATACTTGAGCATAACATTCATAAGTGTTGCATTAGCAACTTTGCAGTATATGTGACCAGTGAATGAGACTGAACATGTCTGCCTTATTTAACAAAATCATTTGGTAGCAATTGGTGTGCAGATTAAAACACAAACTTTATCAACTTTAGATATAATGGGACATTTTCCTTCCTCTTCAGGGCATCAAAATTGATAAACAAATCACAGTCAGGATGCAATGGGTATATTGATATACAAGCTACATGGCTTTCATACCAACCTCCACGTATCACAGTGAACAAAGAATTTGTGATTGTAACTCTATTGAGAGCCAAATCTTTTTTGACATATACAATTTTTTATTCCTGACTACATTTTTATCTCTTGGGATTACTGTGGTCTGTGGAACCACAGCTCATTTCCAACAGATGTCTAACAGGTTTCAGCAACAAATTACAGATTTCCTTTATTGTGTGTGGTTTTGGGGGAAGGTTGGGGTGGGTTGGTTGTTTGTTTGTTTTTTGTTTCTGTGAGGGTTTTTTGTGGTGTGTTTTGTTGTTGTTTTGGGGTGGTTTTTTTGTCTGTTTGGTGGGTTGGTTTCAACCATTTTTGTTTTGTTTTCAGTCTGTTTTACATTTTGTGTAAGTACTATTTACTTGTATTTCTCTGTGTCTTCCAATATAGTGTTATTTCAAGAGCTGCTACATATTCCTTTTCCACAGTAGATTAAAATAAGGTCATATAAGCTGCACAGAATAGTGTATTGCTTTCCACCCTTTGCAGAAATCCTGGGGCCTGGAAACATAAGCATTTTAAAATTAGACAGTCCTTAAACAGCTCACTTTTCCTTCCTCAGAAAATGCCTAGCAGAATACCTTTCTACCACTTGGATTAGTTCTGTTATGAAACCCCTGGGAGGATGAGTGAAAAGCCAGTGCAAGAAATGAGGCTGTCTTTATGGAAGCCATTCCCATGGCCGTGTGGCAAATGAGAGGTCCTTGCTGCACTCAGCAAAGATGAGGCACATTTACTCTGCATGGAAGATCTTCTCACCTCTGAGGCTATAAATAGGGGTGTAGTATTAGCAACTAATATGTATCCGTCCAATTTTTTTCTGTAATGTCTCTCTGTAATGGTTCCATTTTCTAAATGACATTTACTTAAATCTATTTTCAGTAGCAAACATACTCTGGAGGTCATTCAGAAAATGACTTTCAGAGATGGTCACTCCTAATGTGTTTTCTCCTGGAGATACATCTCTAACATATTTCTGAGCTTGCTATTTCTCCTTATTCACTTGAGAGTTTTAAAGAATGTCATCTTTTGGTATGACTGTTTTTATCAACACACAAATATAAAGTTTAGGATTCCCAATGTCATTTAACACAATTTATAATATAATTAATTCTTGCTGGTAAATCCCCATGGTGTTCTGCTCTATTCTGAGATAGTTCTCTTAGACTCTGATGAAACCGATAATTTTTTATGGGTGTCTAAAAATTTACCATTACTGCCAAATTTTGTGATGTTGATAGCAACAGCTTTAATTTAATGAGTGAGAGGAGAAATTCCGCTATGACTGGATAATCTCTGCATCTAGTTTACAAAGAAAGAAGTGAAAATGAGCGTAAGAGCTAAAATCACAGAAAAGTCATAGAAGCATAGAATGGTAAGGTTGGAAGGGACCTCAAGGATCATCTATTTCCAACCCCCTACCATAGGCAGGGACACCTCCACTAGTACAGGTTACTCAAGGCCTCATCCAACCTGACCTTGAACACCTCCAGAGAGGGAGCAGCCACAACCTCCCTGGGCAACCTGTGCCAGTACCTCACCACCCTCAATGTAAACAAGTTCCTCTTAACATCCAGTCTAAATCTCCCCTCTACCAGTTTAAACCCATTGTCCTTAGTCCCTTGTCGTTAGTCCCTCCCCAACCTTCCTGTAGGCTACCTTCAGATACTGAAAGACTACTATAAGGTCTCCTGGAAGCCTTCTCTTTTCCAGGCTGAAAAGCCCCAACTCTCTCAATCTGTTCTCATAGGAGAGGTGCTCCAGCCTCTGATCATCTTCATGGCCCTAATAAAATGAAAAGAAAGTGATAAATTTAATAGATTAGTAGCTAGGTAGAGAAAACCTGAACAGAAATCTGTTCTGATCAAAGGAAACAAAAGGCCAAAACTTGAATTTAGGTTGCCAAATTTCAGATTGGATCAGGCAGGTCCTTTGACCTTGTCTCTCTTGATGACAAAACCTGCTTACGAAATCATTGACAAGAAATGAGGTAGATTTTTGTGTTGAATGACTATTACATCCATACTATGAGTGAATATGTGAGTGTAATCTGCTGGGTGTGGGAAGTTGTCT
The DNA here is from genome assembly GCA_013396675.1 of Eubucco bourcierii. NCBI lineage: Eukaryota > Metazoa > Chordata > Aves > Piciformes > Ramphastidae > Eubucco > Eubucco bourcierii. Next base: position 293,028 of record VWZE01000080.1, read on the forward strand.
TTTATCTTTGTGCTTCTAGGTCTAGTACTTCTTTGTTTGATTTTTAATTCTCATAAGGTAGGCAATAAGGGAAGGAGGACAAAGTAAAAGTTTTTAAGTGATGAGACTTCATTAATTCTGCTGCACAGGGGAATTTTTCTTTGTTTGTTTCATTTTGTTTTGTAAAAAGGTTATTGTCTAGCTGAGTTGTGTTTGTGAGTGACCCAAGAAGTCATATTTGCCCCAGTCATGCTTTGAGTTAGGGATATCTTTTGGGAAAAGAAAAATATAGTATAAAAAGTGCTATTAAGAAAGACATGTGTAAAGAATTGTGTTGGAGTAAAAAATTGCATTATTGCCAATTGTTGAGTAGTGGGAAGGTGGAATATAGCAGAATGTCCTTAACATCAAAATTGCTTTGAGGAAGCATAGTGGGAGGAAAGCTTCTAGTATTTCTCACAGGCCAGATGTGAATATGGATGTGAATCATCTGTAGTGTTATTAGTAAGATAAATATTGGAAAGATTGGAGTGAATATTGAACATATTCATTCTAGTATGTTAGTGAAATATCTCTAATGTTCTGAAATAGATTGCATCCTGCTCCTATTAAAAGTAATAGTAAGAAAGATATGCTTGAAAGTGGCAGCCAATAGTTTGTTTGTTTGCTTTTTTCATTAAATTGTCAATCAGTTCTGTAGGATTTATTTTCAAAATATTTTCTTTTTTTATGACTATTGCCACAGTAGTATCTAACCAAGCAGTTACTAATTCATTCAGCCAAAATTAAATGGAGGGATAAATATTTTCAGAGTAGTACCATAGTAGGAGTGACAGGAAAGCAAACAGACCTGGTTCTATCTCAGTACAGCTAAGGTTCTGAAACAAATCGAGATTAAGGAATATGAAATACAAGACATTAACAGGAAAAAAATAGAAGTTGTGTATGTATTGTATGTAATGACTTTATAAACAGAGTTCTATTGCATGCTTACATCCTTTATGTGAACTCACTAAGGCATTTGGTATAATATAATTAGTGAAGCATGAGAAACAGGGATTTTGTATAGCAATTGTAAAGTCGTTAGAAACTGAATGAAACTCAAGTATTAGCAGACACTCTAGAAGAAACATACCGGTGCCCAGGTGCCAATGGCATCCTGACCTCTATCAGGAGCAGTGTGGCCAGCAGGACAGAGGAGGTTATTCTTCCCCTGTACTCAGCACTGGTCAGTCAAACCTTGTGTACTGTGTCCATTTCTGGACCCCTCTATTGGTGGGGGGCCCGGAGCACAGCCCTATGAGGAGAGGCTGAAGGAGCTGGGGGTGTGCAGCCTAGAAAAGAGGAGACTCAGGGGTGACCTCATTGCTGTCTACAACTACCTGAAAGGAGATTGTAGCCAGGTGGGGGTCAGTCTTTTCTCCCAGGCAACCAGCAAAAGAACAAGGGGACGCAGTCTCAGGTTGTGGCAAGGGAGGTATAGGCTGGGTATTAGGATAAAGTTCTTCACAGAGGGAGTGACTGACATTGGAATGGGCTGCCCAGGGAGGTGGTGGAATCACTGTCCCTGGAGATGTTCAAGCAAAGACTGGATGAGGCACTTAATGTTGTGGTCTAATTGATTGGATAGGGCTGGATTCTAGGTTGGACTGGATGATCTTGGAGGTCTCTTCCAACTTGATTGATTCTATGATTTATTTGTGGGGTTCTTCAGGAATTAGATTCAGCATGATTATCTAACACTTCTACATTTTCCGTATTAAAAATAAGTATGTGCAGGCCAAATTTTCTATTGACAAAGTTATTACGTGGAAAGATCAGCAAAATCTGTGACAAGAAGAAAATACCTGAGGAAAAGAAATCTCTGGGGTTCTCTGAGGACCACCAGGATATTAGTGATGTAGCTCTGAGATTGGGTAATTTGACCCTAGGATGTGACTAGGTATCACACAGGTATTTCTGCCATGGTACAGGGCACTGGTAAGCACTTACTCAGACACAGGGTACACAGTGTCTTCTTCACCAAGTTTCAAGAAAACAAAACTGGGACAAGCAGAGATGCATAGGAAAGCTACTAGAGTGTCTAGCAATAGTGCATAATACAGGAGAGGAAAGTTAAAGATATTGTCTTAGGCAAAATATAAAAACAAAACAAAACTTTAGCATTGCTGCCTGTTGTTGCCACAACAAGAAAAACAAAAGAGGAAAAGAGCTAAGGGGGAATATCACTGGAGAAGTAGCTAGGTTTAAAATGACTGCAAATAAATGAATGTGGAAGTCAAGTATTTAAGTGGCAGTCACAAGGTGCTGGAAGATAGAATTTCCCACTGGGAGTCACAGGAGCAAAGAGTTAATTAGTTTTAAGATGGAGATTAATCCTATTTTTTAATAGATTCTATGATATGGCCACCTGAAATAACAGGGAATTGGACTTTGTTCTTGCAAGTTTCCTTCACGAGCCAGGTTCCAGCAGTTTTCTCACCAGCCTTGCAGAACTTTGTATTCTCCTAAAATCTCTAGGGGCTTGTAGCAATGTGAAAATCTTCTTTCTGTAACTACCTACTTCTAATGACCACAATGAACTTGAAAATGTGAACTTCAAGGGTGTAATACCTGTGAAGAAAATAAGGCCACATTTACATATATTTTAATGCTTGCAAGATTTATTATGGAGACAGTGAATTGCAGAATCCGAATGCTAATCCTTTATTGACTATCAAATACCATCTATGACATCTTCTCATTTCAAATCCTATATATACTTCAGGCTCACTATTTCAGAACTTGACCTTCATTAGCCCTCTCCTGTTTTTTATGTGGACTCAGCTTATTCTTAATCATAAAATCCCTGTCAAAAAGAAATGTATCCCTCTGCAAACTATTTACACCTTGATCTTACTCCTGCAAAAACTTGCATAGGTCATGTCTAGTGTATGCTAGCAAAAAAATCTGTCTATGAATAGTCAATTATTTCTATAGGATTGCTGACAGGAAAATTATCACTTTTACATGTGTATTCAGAGTTATGATTTGGGAGTTTGTGTGAGATCCAGGTGACGTGCAGTCTTGGGAAAGAACCTTTCATGAAGGATGGAGTGATTCCAAGGAGATGGCTTTGAATCAGATAACTTGCTCTTCTAGCTGAAAATTGTAGCTGCATATGCAGCAAAATACTTTTCTATGCTCTGTAGTATAATTTTTTGGCTTGACAAATGGGAAATGCTGTGGTCTGGTGCATTTCAAGCCCCATAAGTGATGTGCAATGGTACCATGTTGAAATACCTTTTAAAAATCCAATCAAAATTATTGATTTTTCATAGACAGAGCTCACTTTGTCATTGAGTTGCATTCCTCAGAAATGCAAAGTGCCAGTGAAATACACAGAATGATTACAAAACCACTATCAGTTTTGGTTGCGAAGTTTGTTCCAGCATCCCTTATACTGAAACGTTATGTCTACTTCCAAGACCAAAGTGCCAAGAATGAATATTATTTTATTCTGTGTCTGCCCTTTAAACTCCTTAAAATGTGTGACTAAAATTCCAGATTTTAGTGAGCACCTTTTTCTAACTATGACTCATCTACAAATAATTTTAAAAAATATTAAAATATATTTCTAGGCAGATGTGTGTTTGTACAAATCCAGCCTTATTGTACCATTTAATAATAGTGTTTATGTTTTTAAAGACAAACAGAGTTAAAGTAGTAAATGTGCCTTCGGTGTCTTCAGCAGGACGTTTCTGATATGGATTTTCTTAGGGCTTTTTTTTTAAAAGTGTTTTAGCTTTAAGAGGCAGAAATGTAGATGAGCAACAGAAGGTTTGTATATACGAAGGAGTGGATACATAACAGATGAAAATCAGCATAGCTCCATTTAAACCAAGGGGGCTTTCCAAGCTTCAAAAATCAACCAGAACCAAAATTTGGCCTGTTATTTTTATGGCATTTTTAACTGGTCTTTTGTAGACAGCTCAGCTTTCCCACTCTTTTTTTTCCAGTAGCCCCCATCAGTTCACAGATGGTTGGCAGACACTCTTGATAATAGAAGTCTATTTTCCTTAACTGTGGCTGTAACAACGGTATTCACTGTGACTTTGCCCCTGAAGTTTTCGCTGCTTAACCGTTTGAGTCTTACAGCCTGATCCAACCAGGAATGAACACTCTTGTATATAGCTTTGGTCAGGATTTTTGATGGTTCTCAGACCCACGAGATTCTACTGTGTGCAAGATTAACGTCAAATACTTATGCCCCTTATTAAAACATTTAACTACTGTTTTCCGGATCATGGTCATTCAGATTTTTTATTTTTAAATATCAACATCTGATTTTTTTTCCTTCATGTGAAAAACGCACATCTAGGGAACTAGACGTATGATCAAAGTGTCTGTGTCTTTCGTGGTGTGAATGGATTCGCACCAGTACAAAATGATAAACATTTATATCGCTCATGTGTTTTTATAACTTAAAATGAGATCAGTGATGAGATGTTGGAATACGTTGCCCACAGAAATTGTGTCTTCCTCATTCCTGGAAGTGTTTAGGACCAGGCTGAATGAGTCTTTGAGCAATCTGGTGTAGTGGAAGATTTCTCTGCCCGTGGTAGGGTGGTTTGGAACTAGATGATCTTTAAGATCCCTTCCATCTGAAGCCATTTGATGATTGCAGTACATTATGTTTATCTCCAGCAGTTATTTGCCTGATCTTTGTACAGAAGTATTTTAGGATTTTTTAAAAAAAATTGCTAAGTTTAATACTTGCTATTTGTTGTCTTTAAAAAACCCAACAAACTCACTCCCAAACCCCAAAAAACTAACAACAGAAGGACACCACTGAATTATTTAAGACAATGAAACAGATTTAATCTTAGCAGAAAAGTAGATTGGAAGATATGATTAGATAGGTAGGTAGGTAGGTAGGAAGGTAGGTAGGTAGGTAGATAGATGGATAGACTGATTCAAGCCACCAATAATGCCTGTTTTGAAATCAGCTCAAGTTAAGTAAATTATGTTTAAATATGTTTAAAAATGTTTTAATATAAATTTATATTTTTCTTAAAACAAGTTTAACTTTAGATGTGGTGGGGCCAGCAAAGTTTACATGGGAAATAGTGGTAAACAGCAAAATCTCTTCAGTGGAGACAGAAAAATAAATACAAGAGGTAGAGGTTGAGGTTTGAATTATTTTCATCTTAAAAATCAGATCTGATGACCTCTGTGGTCACCCTGCATCCTCTCACCTGTTAAAAAGATGGTGGCACTCAGTACAGTTTAGCTTTCATTTCTTTGTCACAACTGTTTCGCTTTTGTCCTGAAATGCTCTGAAAGATGAAGATCAGATGCAGAGTTTGGGTATAGGGAGAACAATAGGGTTTGTAAGATTTTAATAATCTATCTCACTAGCATGTGTTCCAATGAAATAACATACAAATAGGCCTTACTTAATAATGTCTGGAATCAGCTGCCCTTTTCCAGAGGCACCGGACTTAATGCACAGAAGACACATTTTCAAAGTAATGTTTACAGTCACACTCGCAATGTCATCGTTACTCTACTTCATTCTTTCATCTCTTACCTTTTTACTGTTGATAAAAGCAAAAGGAAGAGAAGGTGGAGCACTTACTGAAGAATTATAGCTATTAAAAAAAAAAATTAATCAAGTTACAAAAGGATTGTGCCTCCTATGAGACAGCCTCCTGCCTGGTTGTATTAATTACTTCCTCCATACAGAATGTCAAACAATAACTATATAGAAACAAAATCAGTCTGTCTATTTTGATTGGCATATAACAATCCTAGCAGGTTGTTGTCATACCTATCTTTTATTTGTAAAAGGTGGCAGCTATTCCAGACATTGCCAGCACAGTACACGGACACATAGAGGAATTACTGTTAGGTATTAACTGTGTGTATTGAATGCTTCGTTGCATATGTTTTAGAGTATCAGGAGAAAAATCTCAGCGTATGCAGAGAAATGACATGTGTTGCCACCACAGCTACTGCAGTATTTTCACACTTTAGCATGCTATCTCATGGCAGTCAGGAAACTACAGCTTTGTATAAGAAATAAGACAAACTTGAAATGGTGGATTTTGTTAGCCTTCTGTACTTTAAAAAAAAAAAAAAAAAAAAAAAGCAAAACCCCAACAAACTCACACCCTGATCTCTGCAGTCTACCTCCAAAAATAATCAACCAGCTATGCATTCTCTGCCGTCTGTCTCCCAGTATATCACCTCTTCTCACTTGACAAAAACCACTGCTTTTGGCTTTTTGTAAGAAAAGATCATAAGCTGTTGTGAAGTCTGGGATCCAAATGATATGGAACCACAGCTTTGCCAATGCAATGCCACGTTACCACATTTAAAGTACATGCTTAGAATATGTTTTCACAAAGAAATACCCCAACAAAAGGTGCTTTAAGTTATTCTCAATTGCAAACAAATGGCCTTATACCTCAAAGTGGGAATGACATGATATTGCTAAGATTCTTTTACCTCCCTCTAGATGCATTATAGTGTTTAATTATATAGGTTTTAGAAGAACAAGCCTTATAACTGTATGTACCAAATAGTATTTTATAATTCTTTAAAAAAGTAAAAGTTTCTTTAGAATTTGATAATAGGTTCATTTCAAAAATTCAGATCTAATGCCAAGAATAGAAACTGAACCACTAGTATGTGGAACAGGATCCTCTCCATAAAGTAGCAACAAACTTTTGCTTCATTACCTCTTTTCAGTATGGTAGGATTGTAGCTGGTATGTAGTACATGGCAGCTTCCCAGGTGGAAAGCTAAATGCAGCTGTGCTCGCATCCCTGTTGCCAAAGAATTGCTAGCGACTTGGCACGGAGATCCTGCGTATGCTGTAGCTTTCCTATAGCTTCTTTCCCCGGATGGAACTACTCTTGGTTTGATAATGATTTTCCTTAAACCTCCAAGAGCACCTGGAAAGGATTTGGGATTTCCCATTTTGTAACAAGCTATGAAATTTGTGTCGATCTTGAAAATGTGTGCCTAGTATTCTGCTGCATGAAGCACCAATAAACCACACTTAGATCAACGGAGGTCTCCTGCTCACACTTTTAGTGAATGCACTATGGTGTAGCTACTGGTGTGGGCTAGAAAAGGTCACGAAACTTCTCTTGTAAGAATTAAAAAGTAATAGAAAACCATCACTGCCTCTGGGTTGACAGAAGACAAGTTGCAAGCAACATAGTTTTACCCAGAAGAAAGTAGCGGATGTTCCTGGGACAGCACAGAGAGCATCTGGAGTGCCTGTAGTGATAGCAGCATAGGTTCTGCAGTCCTGACTTAATCTTACGTGCTTTAGTGTGAGGAACTAAAATCTTGGCACAACTCATCAGTGAGAAAGACATAAAGCTGCATTTTTAACAAGATGCCTTTAAATGAAAGGTTGCAAATTTTTAAGGGTTTTCTTGTGGGAAATGTTTTGAGCATGCTGCTTTTCCTTTCCACACCCTTTTATCTATAACAAGTGCCCCCATCAACAAATGGAAATACTAATGCCTAGAGGGTTTATGGTTTTCATGTTTTCTGTTAAAATACATACCCTGAGTCAAATAATGGAGTATTGGGACCATTTCTTAGTTATTTTCCTTTAGTGTTTAAAGACACTGGGCTTGATCCACCATTGCATTGTTGCAGTCCTGTGTTTTGTCACTCCACTGGAATAAAAAGGGTGACACACAGGTTTTGGCAAGTGTCAGCCCTCACACCTGAAGTGGACATGGTTTTGCCTCCCAGTGTCTGATGTAAGCTGTGGCTGTATTTCAGTTCTCTATAATGAACACCAAGAGGCACGGTGAGACTAAGAAGGAGCGAGACCGGCATAGGAAGGGGGGCAACTACTGCCTGCTTCCTGTCATACCAGCATCTTAGCAAAGAAAAATGCCACACTGGGCACTACTGTGGCAGCGAGCAGGAGCAGAGAGATTTACTGAACCTGTCAAGCTGCTTTTGAGCCTAGAGCATTACTCTACATGTTCCTTACCTGTATGTCTGAATGGCTGTTTCATCTTGTGAAGGCGCTCAGCCTGTCTCCTGCTCCTACGACGATGAGGTGCTCCATCAGCCTCAGCCAGGCAGTCTGGATTCATGGAAGGGCAAGTAGCTTTGTTGACATGGTTAATTACCTTGCAGAACCAGTAACAAAGTATGTGATTAAAAAATACCTACTACTTCCCTTTATCTGTGGGAGACTCCTAACATCAACTGAATGTGAACAAAGAGTAGTTAAGCAAGGAATGGGGAAGAAGAACAGTCTAAAATATTCCACATATCCTAAAAATGTTACCCAATACTACTTACAATTTACAAGTTGGATTGAGGTAGAAAACAGTTTTGAGGTCTATTTTTTCAGTAATTTGACAAAACAAGGTGATGGTCTGGGTGTTTCAGAGAGATGGTTCTTCATGTAATGTGAAGGGCTGGAATTAACTAGCTATATGTGCTGTCTAGACTATTAGAAAAGCAGAACTACAAATGGCATCATGATACTACTCAAAGAAAAAAAACACTAGAGAAGGCAAAATCTGAATGATAGGATGCCCTGGATCTTTGTTGGCTCTTCCACAGATGTTTGTCCCATGAACTCTGGGAAAACACAGTTATTGGACTTTTGTTGAGTAGATGAACATAGCTTTTCCTAACAGGCACAAACAAATCAAATCCTAATGAAGACTTTTTAGTTGTGTCCAACACAGAATCAGGCTTTTCTTGAACATCTCCAGGCATGGTGACTCTGCCACCTCCCTGGGCAGCTCATTCCAATGCCAGTCACTCTCTCTGTGAAGAACTTCCTCCTAATATCCAGCTTATATCTCCCCTGGCACAACTGAGACTGTGTCCTCTCATTCTGTTGTTGGTTGCCTGGAAGAGACTGACCCCCACCTGGCTACAACCTCCTTTCAGGTAGTTGTAGATAGCAATGAGGTCTGCCCTGAGCCTCCTCTTTTCCAGGCTGCACACCCCCAGCTCCATCAGCCTCTCCTCACAGGGCTGTGCTCCAGGCCCCTCACCAGCTTTGTTGCCCTTCTCTGGACACATTCCAGTACCTCAACATCTCTCTTGAATGGAGGGGCCCAGAAGTGGATACAGTACTCAAGGTGTGGCCTGACCAGTGCCGATTACAGGGAAAGAATAACCTCCCTTGTCCTGCTGGTCACACTGTTCCTGATCCAGACCAGGGTGCCATTGGCTGTTCTGGCCACCTGGGCACACTGCTGGCTCATGTTCAACTACTGTCTACCACCCCCAGGTCCTTTACTGCCTGGGTGCTATCCAACCACTCTGTCCCCAGCCTATAGCACTGCTTGTTTCTCTCTTTCATTGATCTGCTCTATCCCTGTGAAGGCCTCTGTGTCTGGTTTTGGTTTTTTGGTTGGTTTTGTTTGGGGGTTTTGTGTTTGTGGTTTTTGTTTGTTTGTTTGTTTGTTTGTTTTTTTAATTGGGTTTTGTTTGGGTTTTTTTAATAACTTCAATTAATGTCTTTAATATTATAGAGAAATCACCTTCTGTCACTTGAATGGCACTGCTTACATTGTCAGGAATGAAAACATAAGGCTTTCCCATAATCAGTGTTCATGCATCTGGAAAGAGATCCAACAACATGTTGTTAGTTTTCAACTGCCTGTGCTCATTCCAGGTGTTGATTAGAGGATGGTGTTTTTACGTGAATTCTCAGCCCTTCATGTCAGTCAAGACTCCTCCTACAGCTGCAAATTTCTTTTCATGGCATATTCTGCAAAATATTTGAAGGAACATTAGGACATTTCCATCAAAACCTGAGTTGAGGAACATGGAAAACTGAGACAGAACAATAGAGATGAGGACTGACATGCTTGTGCTGCAGCATCTAACTTCTCATAGCCTTATGCTAATGTCCTTTGTCTTTATCTATTCAGTACAGCATTATTACTGTGATGATGTATGGTTAAACCAACAGAAACTTTAATTAAATAAGAAATCCACATATCATTTTACCTATTACAGTGGTATGAGATATAGTAGGTATAAACCTTTTATTACTGCTGCTGCTTCTCAGTATTTTTCCTAAAAATATTATGAGGAAAAAATATTTTCCATGTACTGTGCAATTTTTAGTTTGATAAAGTCATATCCATAGCAGCTACCTACTGACTTAGTAACCAATTATATGAAATTATGTAAAATCACCGAAGTATCAGGAAACCTCAACCAGCTGCTTTTAAGTTTTTTTTATTTCTCTTGCAGTAGCTCTTCCAGTAGCTTGTAAACATACAGTAGAATTGCTTTTGTGGTTATAGCAGAGGAATCACTGATGATTTATCAAGGAGAAGCTTATTTTAGTCTTGTCAAGATGACAACTTCATTAATTATACAGTGGTTTTGTTGATCATTTCATTTCTTCATATGAATAATTTAGAACTTTGATGCATACAGTAATTTTCACGAAAGACCTTCATATTGGTCAGCTTGTCATTTGCACATTGAAGACTTAAATCCCAAATTAAATATTGAGTGTCCTTTGCAATCTCAATGAAGTTATTTGAAACACTGTTGCTTTTGTAATTTCTAATCCTGCTATTGCAGTCTAAAAGAAACTACCAAAATAGAAAGTCTTATTGTCATAAGGAAATTTTTTATTAGTTTAATATTTTATTTCATTAGTACTAAATTTTTGTGACACAAGTAATGTTTCAGTATGCTCTTTCCAATCTAATCCTTATAACAAAGCAAGATGAAGTATTAAGAGCAAGGCACTAAGGAACAAGTAATAGATGAAATAATCAAATGTTAACTGCTGGCAAGTAGGTCTATATTCCTATTTCTTAAAAAAGGAACATAAACAAATCCAGTGTAATTTTCTTACTATACCTCTGGTATGGAATTTCTGAGGACCAGTCCTAAATGAACTATCAAACATGGACTACAGTTCACATGACATCCTGGTCACCAAACTGGAAAAGCATGGACTTGATGGATGGACCACTCGCTGGATAAGGAATTGGCTGGATGGTCGAACCCAGAGAGTGGTGATCAACGGCACAATGTCCACCTGGAGACCAGTGACAAGTGGTGTCCCTCAGGGGTCAGTGCTGGGACCAGTGCTGTTTAACATCTTTGTCAGTGACATGGACAGAGGAATGGAGTGCACCCTCAGCAAGTTTGCAGATGACACCAAGCTGTGTGGCACAGTCGACTTGCTAGAGGGCAGGGATGCCATCCAGAGGGACCTGGACAGGCTGGAGAGTTGGGCCCAGGCCAACCTGATGAAATTCAATAAGGCCAAGTGTAAGGTCCTGCACCTGGGTAGGCACAATCCCAAGCACAAATACAGGCTGGGTGGTGAATGGCTGGAGAGCAGCCCTGAGGAAAAGGACCTTGGAGTCTGGGTTGATGAAAAGCTCA